>CP136056.1:146008777-146546277 GCA_032464435.1 Aegilops umbellulata | reverse complement strand
TGCTGCTACAGTGTTCATCGCCACGTCATTTATCATCTATTTTCGAGCTTTATTATACATGGCGTTTATACCTTACTTATATCTAGCTACTGGGAGCTATGATATTTTCATCGGTTTCCACTCCCTTGCTTCAGTATCCAGGCTTAGATTGTTTTCTCTTACTAGTCGATCGCCAACACTAGTTAGGAGTTTGAGCAATTATTCAGCTTGCATTAGTTTTTGCTTAATTGTGCCACATATTGTGAGTTGAGGAAACCTTCACCAAGCTCCACTCCCTATATTGTACCTTCTTCGGTCACTTGGTAATCGCTATATCAATTTTTTGATAACTTTGACATCGCCTACGGCCGACAACCACTACAACACGGTAAGAACTGGTAAGAGCTTGGTAATTGCTCGAGAGTTGAGAGATATTTTCCACCGCCTCACTGTAGTTACTGTAGGAGCAATATACTTGTGATTTTGTTCCTGTTTCATGCTAACCATGGTAGGTGACGAAGACAACATGAAAGCCATGGTGGCACGCCTTGAGGAGGATGTGCATGCATACACCGAGCGGTTCACATCGTTCGAGGGCGCACTTGATAAGCATCTCAAGTCAATCGATATAGCAATGAGACATCGTTCACTCAAACACTTGCATCTATTATGAAACATCTCGATGCCCAGGATGCCCGTCTGGGTGCCGCCTCCACCGCCGCTCCGCGTCTTCCAGCCACCAACATAGGTCTACAATGAGCTTGTCGGGTGCCCCTAGGAGACCCGAGGCACCCTCTTTCATACATAGATTCCATAGAACAGCCCCGCCCTCGCAACGCCGACTCGATAGCAGGCCCACATGAGGACATCCAAGATGGCTACTATGATGGTGATTCCGAGGATCCTGATGCAGTTAATGATAACAATGATCGTGATCATCGTCGACTACGCAGTAATCAACAAGGTATGGGACGACACCAGTGTCCTCAGGTACGTGGCCATGACGACTCTTTGGGTAGAATTAAATTTGTCATGCCTCCTTTTGATGGGAAATATGATCCGGATGTTTATCTTGACTCGGAATTATTAGTTGATCAAAAATTTGCTTGCCATGATTTTCCTGATGATAAAAGAGTTAGGGCTACAACTAGTGAGTTTAGTGATTTTGCTTCTATTTGGTGGAGAGAACATTGTTGCAAACATCCTAATAGTATTCCTACCGCTTGGGAGTCTTTGAAATTAATAATGTGTCACCGTTTTGTTCCTGGATATTATGAACGTGACTTGCTCAATAAACTATAATGTTTGAACCAAGGATCTCAATCTATGGAAGACTATTATCAAGAATTGCAAATGGGCATGCTACGTTGAGGTTGAGTTGAGACTGAGGAAGCCTCTATGGTTAGGTTCTTGGGTGGATTGAATAGAGAAATTTATGACATACTTGCTTATAAGGATTATCATTCAATGACCCGTTTATTCCATCTTGCTATACATGATGAACATGAAGTGCAGGGTCGTTCTAGAATGAGTTCTAATTTTTCTGCAGGTCGTACTTCCACATGGGCGCCGCGCACTTCTGCTGCCCCCTCCACTCGCACCTCTACAACAACACCCGTAACCTCTCGACCAGGGACTACTTCATCAACTTCGACATCACACACTTCGGCACCAATGAAAAGTACTCAACCAACTCCAACAAAAAGTTCGTCATCATCATCCTCTTCCACTAAAATAACAAAGATATCAAGTGCCACACTTGTAAGGGATTTGGCCATGTCATGAAGGAGTGTCCTAATAAGCGTGTATTGATCATTCGTGAAGACGGCGAGTATGACTCAACTAGTGATTTTGATGAAGACACATATGCCTTGCTCACTACACATGATGACGATGACACAAGGCCGGTGATACGTCTCCAACGTATTTATAATTTTTTATTGTTCCATGCTCTATTATATTCTGTTTTGGATGATTAATGGGCTTTATTATACACTTTTATATTAATTTTGGTACTAACTATTAACCGGAGGCCCAGCCCAAGTTGCTGTTTTTTTGCCTATTTCAGTGTTTCGCAGAAAAAGAATATCAAACGGAGTCCAAACCGAATGAAACTTTTGAGAACGTGATTTTCGGAACAAACGTGATCCAGAGGACTTAGAGTGGACTTCAAGCAACAGACGAGGAAGCCACGAGTTCGGGGGCGTGCCTACCCCCCTGGGTGCGCCCTCCACCCTTGTGGGCCCCTCGTGGCTCCACCGACCTACTTCTTCCTCCTATATATACCTACATACCCCCAAACCATCAGAAGCGATCACGAAAACCTAATTTCACCGCCGCAACCTTCTGTACCCGTGAGATCCCATCTTGGGGCCTTTTCCGGCGTCCTGCCGGAGGGGGCATTGATCACGGAGGGCTTCTACATCAACACCATAGCCTCTCTGATGATGTGTGAGTAGTTTATCTCAAACCTTCTGATGCGGAGCATCCCATAATCATCCCCATGGACCTACCATCATCTCATCAAGAACCAAGAGGACCCATGACACGAGCACGAGCTAGAGCTCTCGAGAACGAGGTGACTTCCTTCCTTAGTGATATCACATATGATCCACTCGAGACATGGCTACTACCTAAGTCCGATATGCTATGCATGATTAGGTGTCAAGAGGAACCTCCAGAGGATGCACGTGAAGACGGACAAGCCGCCAAGTCCATGGATGAAGAGAACCACCGGAAGGAGAAGAAGACAGCTCCAGGGCCCGGACATCCGGCCCCAGCCCCGGACATCCGGTCGCTGGAGACATCCATCACAGCACCAACCCAGCTGATCCACAGCTACAGGCCCCGTACATCTGGCGCCAACCCAGACATCCGGCCAGAAGCCCGGAAATCCGGCGCCATGCACCAGAACCTACAGAAGCTATCGCCGCCAGCCTGGACATCCGGCCCCTCTTGACGCCCGGGACATCCGGCCCGACGCCCGGACATCCGGCTCCGCCTGTCTGGGCACAGTAAAGAGCCGTGGCCCATGTACATCTTCGCCCCCTAGACCATATATACTCCATCCCCTTCCTCTTTCTAGGGTTAGCATTGGTTTAGCTCATAGTTGAGATAGAGCTTTGCTCATCCATTACGGATCTCCTCCTCGAGAGAGAGACTGCGGCCCCTTTTCGGAGAAGATCACCTTGGATTCAAGACCCCCTCTTGGGTGGCCCCCATCAAGACCTCCTCACGGAGAAGAACCGGTTACCATTTGTATCGTAAGTTGTTGACTTTGGATCTTGTATCTCACCTTTGTGTTCATCGATCTAGCGCATGTGTGATCTATTCTTGTTGGTTGAGTGTTTCTCTCATGTTTTCCCTCGTGTTTCCCCTCGTGTTCTTCATGTTCATCCTTGGGATCCTCTCCTTTCGTGAAAGATCGGCCATCTAGGGTTCCGCCCTACATCATCTTGGTATCGTGAGCCACGTTGATCACGATTTCGGAGCCCCCTTTCTTTGTTTTCTAGCTTGATTTTGTTGTTTTTCGTCCTAATCCGAAAATTGCCCCACAAAAATAGGCCCAATTTGTTTTTTTGTGATTTGTTGGTGTGATGAAGTTTTGTTGGATTTGATCCGCGGATTTCGTGTGTTGCAGGTAGATCTAGCTTTCCCCCACCCTTTCCCCAAATTCCATCCACAAAATCTTCCGAGTTTTGCCCCGTATTTGACCTCCCCATGCGGTGTTCTTCGAGTTCGTCCTCGGATCCCGAGCCCGGACATCTGGCCCGACCGCCCGGACATCCGGCCCAGCCTAGACATCCGGCCATCATCCCAGACATCCGGCCCCTGACAGCATCACTTCCATCATCCCATCCGTTTACCGCCTAACTCTCGCCAAATTTTGTCCCGGTGCCCACATACACTTCCGCATACCTCCACCACTTCCGCATAGCACCACCATAGCCTTTCCCGCTACCAACTCCGACAATTTTGACCAATTTTGCTTTGAGAATTTGAGTTGTGGTTTCCGTGTCCTTTTGTGTTTCGGCTATCTAGGAACGGTTCGGCATCAACAAACACCACTGCTCATCTTCGTCAAGGACTACTACGAACGGCTACATCACTTTGGTATCAACCCCACCTTGATATCATCTTGGTATCGTGATATCGTCATTCTCTCTTCCATTTGCATTGATAACCCCATAGCCTTACTTTTGCGTAGCTTACCCATCGAGACTAGCCTTTGAGTATTGCCAGCAACGTGGCTTGTGCACATTAGTGTTCATACTTCCCATAGCATACATACCATCATCGTGTTACATATCTTGGCATCATCTCTTATGTCACAAAGTTGTTGTCGCATACACAATTGCTATCTTGGTTCGTGAAGCATTGCATGAGAAAAGAGCTCAAACATGAAAGAGCCAAACAAACTTTTAAGCAAAAGAGGGAAGTTAAGCAAAGAGCTTATAAGCAAGAACCATAGCATCATACAACATTAAGATTGTCATACTCGATCATCTTGGATCAAAGCATAGGAACATCATACATATAGCATACTTGGGATAGAATTCGTTGCATTTTTTCTTAGTAGGTTGTGCACAAGTTCGTATCCGCCTATTGTGCAATCGTGCTAGCGTCTCTCTAGTGTTGTGCAACAAGAGAATCTTGGTGGATTCCACATTTTGGCTCGCCCTTGGTTGCATAACCCCATCTTATCTATTTGCGTGTGTGTTTCCGTGTACCATATATTGCTATTGGTCTACTTGTTGCATTTGCAAATTTGTGAATCTTTTCCAACATTATTGAGTCTCACTTACAATTGCATCAAATTTTGTGCCACCATCCTAACCGAGCTCCACCATAAGCTTTTACTTGTGTAGGTGTGAGAACCGACAAGAATTGGTACCAATTGTGCTATTTCCTTGCTACACATTGGAGTGATCTTTGATCCATTTTCAACTTCGGTCAAGGTACATTTGGTATTGGTTCTTCTTTGTCTCCCACTCACATATCTTTGTTTGGAATGAGGGATAGGCCAAGTACTTCTACCAACCCACTCTTCTTGGAGCAAGACGACGACATGTCTTCCTACATCACCAAGACTCAACTATTTGGTGCACATCGGGCTTTGCATCAAGAACAATTTGCTTTGGGCGACCGCATCGACAACCTCGCCACCGTCCTACGACAATCCGAGCAACGTACAAGGGACTACTTCGACACATCTATGAGTTCCCTCAAAGAAGATATCCAAACCATGATGGTCCGCTATTCTAGAACTTTGTCCTCTTCAAGACGGAGCCGCTCAAGTCGACACTCCGATGACACTATCTCCGGTTCAAGTACACCGACATCGAACACTCTTTGTCGTGCCGCGCTTCAAGACCGTCAAGCAAACCGCAATCCTCTACACGACACCGACTCTCAAGAGCATCAACATCGTCAAAACCAAGCTGCATTCCCACAAGCTCATGAACGGCAACGTCAATGACAACAAGAACAAGAGGAGCGAGCGCGACAACATCAAGATGCACAAGACGCTGAGGCGGAACGCCAAGAACAACAACTACGTGAAGCTCAAGCACTTGAGGCGCAACGTGCCCTTCATGACTCAAGTCGTGCCGTAGCCAATAGAGGCCGACAAGCTTGACTACATCAAGAAGCACTTCGCGACGAAGCTCAAGAAAGAATTTACCAAGCACGTGTGCATCGGCAAGCTCCTCGTCAAGATCGACAAGGTCCTCGTCAAGATCGACAAGCTCCTCATCAAGATAGACAAGCTCCTCCTCAAGCGAGACAAGAACAACAAGTCCATCGAGAGCAAGAAGACAATGGGACCCCTCCTCGCCAAGAGCAACATGAGGTTGACAACCACCTCGCCAAGAGCAACATGAGGAAGACAACCATCCTCGCCAAGAGCAACATGAGATTGCCAATCCTCACCGACATGGGCGTCATCATCCACGACCCCAACACAATGAAGAGCAATGATATGGCAAGCTAAAGTTCACCATGCCCAGGTTTACCGGAAGCAATGACCCCGAAGAGTACATATCATGGGCATTGAAGGTTGACAAAATCTTCCGCTTGCACAACTATGAAGAAGAGAAGAAGATCGCAATGGCATCCCTCGAATTCCAAGACTACGTCCTAATTTGGTGGGAAAGTCATTGAGCGCCGAGCGGCAAGAGGTGAACCACCAATCACCACTTGGGCACAAATGAAGGATGTCATGAGAGCATGATTCGTGCCAAACTACTACAACCGCGACTTGTTTAAGAAACTTCAACAACTCAAGCAAGGAACCAAGAGCATTGAAGAGTACTACAAGGAAATGGAGATTGCCATGATATGAGCCAATGTCAAAGAAGATGATGAGCAAACTATGGCATGTTTCTTGAATGGACTCAATCATCCTATCAAGAAGATTGCCAACTTCCAACCATACTCGAACCTCATCGAGCTAGTGCATCAAGCTACCAAAGCGGAACGGCAAGTACAAGACGACTTCAAGTATGCCAAGTTCTCATCCAAGTCCTATGGCCTCTCCAACGATCAAGCTTCGACGACTCAAACACCTTCTACCTCAACCAAGCCTTTTACAAGCAACGGAGACAAGTCGAGTTACAAGAAAGCTTCCACAAGCTCAAGTCGTCCTCCTACTACAAGAAACTTCAAGAAATCGTCATCATCATCTACTCCAACTGATGAGACCATCAAGTCAAGTTCCATCAAATGTTTCATATGCGGAGGCCGAAGCCACAAGTCCTTCGAGTGCACAAACAAGCGCACCATGATCCTCAACGACGACGGAACCTACGACTCCATGAGTGAAGGAGAAATGGAAGCTCTTGAGCAAGTGGCCATGCACCGATAAGTGAACAATGAAGATGAAGATGATCAAGTCTTTTGCGACGAAGATTCAAGTCCCGCTCTTGTTGTCTCCAAGGTCTTGACTCTTCAACATCAACAAGACGAAGATCAAAGATGCCATATCTTCCACACAAAGGCCGGCATCAATGGACGTTCCGTCAAGGTCATCATCGATGGAGGTAGTTGCCATAACCTCGCAAGTGAAGAACTATGCTCCAAACTCCAATTGATCAAGATAAAGCATCCTCACCCCTACAAGGTTCAATGGCTAAGCGACACCGGCACCATACAAGTCGAGCATAGGGTACAAGTCTCTTTCAAGATCGACGCCTATGAAGACACTTTGGAATGTGATGTCCTTCCGATGACCATTCGCCACGTACTTCTTGGACGGCCATGGCAACTTGACTGAGGTGTCATTCATGATGGGCGTACAAATCACTATAGCTTCAAGATGAAAGGGAAGGAATTTGTGCTACGTCCTATGTCTCCAAGCCAAGTGCTCGTCGACAAGCAGAACACCCATCATGGAGAAAATAGTGAGAGAGCGAACCACCAAAAAGAGAGTGAGCGCCACAAGCCCAAATTGAGTGCCTCCATGATGAGCGACAAGAAAAATTTCGTTCTCTTTGCCACCAAACGTGACATGAGAGGAGTATGTGAGAACCCATCAAGTGTCCTACACTATGTCCTATTGTGCAAGGATGAGGCACCAAAAACTAACAACTCTCACGATCTACCTTTGGTGTTATCTTCTTTATTGCAGGAATTCCAAGATGTTTTCCCCGATGAGCTACCTCCGGGCCTACCTCCACTATGAGGCATTGAGCACCGAATTGATCTCATCCCCGGAGCGCCGCTTCCCAACAAAGCTCCCTACCGTGTCAATCCCGAAGAAACCAAAGAAATACAAAGGCAAGTAAAGCATCTCATAGACCATGGACATGTGCGTGCAAGTTTGAGTCCTTGTGCCGTACCAGTCATTCTTGTGCCAAAACGAGACGGTAGCTTTCGCATGTGTTCCGATTGTAGACCTATCAATGCTATCACCGTTCGATATAGGTACCCCATTCCACGCCTTGATGATATGCTTGATGAACTTAGTGGTGCCACTATCTTTTCCAAAATTGATCTTAAAAGTGGTTACTATCAAATCCGCATACAAGAGGGTGATGAATGGAAAATCGCTTTCAAAACTAAGTTTGGTCTATATGAGTGATTAGTCATGCCTATGGGTTTATCAGAAGCACTTGGTACTTTCGTGCGTCTTATGCATTATGTGTTTCGCCCTTACATTGGTGAATTTTTTGTCTACTTTGATAATATCCTTGTGTTTAGCAAATCTCTAAAAGAGCATGTCACCCACCTTCGCACCGTGCTACAAACTCTTCGAAAAGAGCAACTTTATGCTAATATGGAAAAATGCCTATTTGGTGTTGATAAGCTTGTTTTCTTGGGTTTCGTAGTATCTTCTAAGGGTGTTCATGTTGATGAATCTAAGATCAATGCTATTAAAACTTGGCCCCAACCAACCAATTTGCAACAAGTGCGTAGTTTTCTTGGTTTAGCATGTTTCTACCGTAGATTTGTGAAGGATTTTAGCACCATTGCTTCACCTTTGCATGCTTTGAGTAAGAAAAATGCACTGTTTGTTTGGGGAACATCTCAAGATATTGCTTTCAATGAGCTTAAGAATTTGCTTACTCATGCTCTCGTGCTTGCATTACCCAACTTTTACAAACCTTTCGAAATTCATTGCGATGCTAGTGGTAATGGCATAGGAGGTGTGTTAACGCAAGAGAAGCGCCCAATTGCATACTTTAGTGAGAAACTATCCGGAGCGCAACTCAATTACCCCATCTATAACAAAGAGCTATATGCTTTAGTGCGAGTTTTGCGTGACTGGGAACATTACCTTCGCCCTCATGAGTTCATCATCCATACCGACCGTGAAACACTTAAATACCTCAAGGACCAAACTAAGTTGAACAAGCATCATGCTAAATGGAGTGAATTTATTGAGTCATTTCCTTATGTCATCAAGTACATTAAAGGTAAGAAAAATGTTGTGGCAGATGCACTTTCCCGTATATGCATGCTTGTCAATAAACTTGAGTTGAATGTCATTGGTTATGAGCACATGCTGCAAAGCTAAGTCTAAAGCACAATCTCATGGCCTCTATATGCCACTTCCAATTCCATATCAACCATGGGAAGATATTAGCATGGACTTCATGCTTGGTTTGCCTAGAACTCGAAATGGCAAGGATTCCGTTTTTGTTGTTGTGGACCGTTTCTCCAAAATGGCTCATTTCATTCCTTGCAACAAGATAGACGATGCTTCACATGTTGCAAATTTGTTTTGTAGGGAAATCTTGCGCCTTTATGGAGTGCCTAAGACAATTGTCTCGGACCGCGACGTCAAGTTCTTGAGTTACTTTTGGAAGACCTTGTGCGCCAAGCTCGGAATCAAGATCTTGTTCTCTTCGGCATACCATCCACAAACCAACGGCCAAACGGAGGTGACCAACCGCACGCTCTCCACTCTACTACACGTGTTGATAAAGAAGAAAATCAAGGAGTGGGAAGACTGCCTACCAATCGCCGAGTATGCCTACAACCGAGCAGGACATTCGACTACCGGCAAGTCCCCCTTCGAGGTCGTCTATGGCTTCAACTCATTGTCCCCATTGGACATTCTACCTCTACCGCTACAAGAGCGCACAAACATGGACGCGAGTGCCTGAGCAAACTTCCTCAAGAAGATGCATGAAGATACAAGGAACACCATCGAGCGCCAAGTAGAACGACTCGCGACCAAGATCAACGTCAACAAGCAACCCATGATGTTCCATGTTGGAGATCTTGTGTGGCTACACCTTCGCAAGGATCTCTTCCCCAATGAACGCAAGTCCAAGCTACTACCCCGAGCGGATGGACCCATCAAGGTGCTTGCACGCTACAACGACAACGCATACAAGATCGACATCCCACGCGACAAGTACTCTGTGAGCGACATCTTCAACATCAAAGATCTCTCCCCGTACCATGGTGATGAGGATTTCGATCCGAGGTCGGATCTTTCCCAAGGGAGGGGAGATGATGCGGAGCATCCCATGATTATCCCCATGGACCTACCATCGTCTCATCAAGAACCAAGAGGACCCATGACACGAGCATGAGCTAGAGCTCTCGAGAACGAGGTGACTTCCTTCCTTAGTGATATCACATATGATCCACTCGAGACATGGCTACTACCAAAGTCCGATATGCTATGCATGATTAGGTGTCAAGAGGAACCTCCAGAGGATGCACGTGAAGACGGACAAGCCACCAGAGAACCAACGGAAGGAGAAGAAGACAGCTCCAGGGTCCGGACATCCGGCCCCAGCCCCGGACATCCGACCGCTGGAGACATCCACCACAGCACCAGCCCAGCCGATCCACAGCTATAGGCCCCGGACATCCGGCCCCAGCCAGGACATCCGGCCCCAGCTCGGACATCCGGCTAGAAGCCCAAAAATCCGGCGCCATGCACCAGAACCTACAGAAGCTATCGCCGCCAGCCCGGACATCCGCCCCCCAGCCCAGAAATCTGGCCCCTCCTGAAGCCCCGGACATCCGGCCCGTCGCCCGAACATCCGGCTCCGCCTGTCTGCGCATAGTAAAGGGCCGAGGCCCATGTACCTCTTCGCCCCCCTAGACTATATATACTCCATCCCCTTCCTCTTTCTAGGGTTAGCATTGGTTTAGCTCATAGTTGAGATAGAGCTTTGCTCATCCATTATAGATCTCCTCCTCGAGAGATACTGTGGCCCCTCTTCGGAGAAGATCACCTTGGATTCAAGACCCCCTCTTGGGTGGCCCCCATCAAGACCTCCTCACGGAGAAGAACTGGTTACCGTTTGTATCGTCCGTTGTTGACTTTGGATCTTGTATCTCACCTTTGTGTTCATCGATCTAGCGCATGTGTGATCTATTCTTGTTGGTTGAGTGTTTCTGAGGGAGTCCTGGATTAGGGGGTGTTCAGATGGCCGGACTATACCTTCAGCCGGACTCTTGGACTATGAAGATACCAGATTCAAGACTTCGTCCCGTATCCGGAAGGGACTTTCCTTGGCGTGGAAGGCAAGCTTGGTGATGCAGATATTTAGATCGCCTATCATTGTAACCGACTTTGTGTAACCCTAACCCTCTCCGGTGTCTATATAAACCAGAGGGTTTTAGTCCGTAGGATAACATACAACAATCATACCATAGGCTAGCTTCTAGGGTTTAGCCTCCTTGATCTCGTGGTAGATCTACTCTTGTACTACCCATATCATCAATATTAATCAAGCAGGACGTAGGGTTTTACCCCCATCGAGAGGGCCCGAACCTGGGTAAAACTTCGTGTCCCTTGTCTCCTGTTACCATCCACCTAGACGCATAGTTTGGGACCCCCTACCCGAGATCCGCCGGTTTTGAAACCGACATTTGTGCTTTCATTGAGAGTTCCTCTGTGCCGTCGCAATCAGGAAGGATGCGTCTTCCCGTCTTTAAAGATGGCTCCGTTACTAAGGGAGCCTTGGCTGTCGGCCAAACTCTCCGGCTAGGTGGTTTTCTTATGACCACCTGTTCGGCTGTTGCACCGATGGTGACCTCTCGGGTCATCAAAAGCAATCTTCACGTCAGCTCGGAACTCATCGAGCTGTTAGATCCAATGGAGCTTTCTTCGGTAAACGAGCTCTTGGATCGCATCGCCGCCCTGGGGGTCGCTACAGATTACGACAAAGTTGGGCTTAAACCCGATCTAAGAGAAATTAACTCTCCCCAAGCCACCCATCACGTTGCCGTGGTCGAGGTGCAGTGCGGCGATCCTTCATCTATCTTAAGGACTAGCTACGTCCGGATTCCCGATCCCTCCAAGCTAGATACCCGCGGAGGGGAGGACGTAACCCAAGACCTAAACTTAGAATCAGGCAGCGGGCTAGATTCATTGGACAACTTCCAAGAATCCAAACTTCAGAGTTTGGAAACTCCTTGGCCTTTGAGTCTCAGATTGGGTGAGGTTTCGGATTTAATTACACCCACCCACCTGAACGTAAGAGATCTATCCCAAATCAGGCAAAAGCCCGAAGAAACAGTACATCATTACTGGGCCAGATTCCTCCTGGTTATGAACAGGATAAAGGACTGCCGCGAGGAAGACAAAATTTCAATATTCTGCAATAATTGCACGGACAAGGGAATCCTTAACGCCATAAGTCGTCGTGATATTACACGCCTTTCTGACTTGGCGTCCATAGTACAAAAGTACTGTGCAATGGAAAGCGCCTGGAAAACCGAAATAAAATTTTGGGATAATCCGGCCCTAAATAGAAACCCCGTCCGGAACAAAAGGGTGCACCATCGACAGACACCCGGGTTAAACACCAAAAAAAACCTCTATAGGGCATGGAACCGTACTGGAAGGATGGCTTAATGGACCCTGTAAAATTCACAGTACAGAGGGTGCCACGCCAACTCATAGCCTTAGAGCATGTTGGATACTCCGGCAGGTGGCCAAAATTGGCGAAGATCTCCTAATTCCGGAGGCCGCAGAAAGCCACCCCAGGGTCACTAGTACAGTCTTAACAGTCTTCGAGACTTTCACATCAAATAATATGCAAAAAAGAACACTCCGCAGCCTCGCCGAAGTCTACCAAGTAGCAACAATAAACCCATGGAGTGACACGGCTATTACTTTTAATGCCAGTGATGAACCTACATTCCGAACAGCCCGAGCACCAGCCGCACTGGTCCTCAGTCTAATAGTGGACGGCTTTCGCCTCACCAAGGTACTCATGGATGGAGGCAGCGGATTAAACCTCATTTACGAGGAAACCCTTCAAAAAATGGAAATAGACTGGAACCGCATTGAGTGAAGCAGCACAACCTTTAGAGTAATAATCCCCAGTCGGGAAGCGCGCTGTACAGGAAAAATCACACTAGATCTGGTGTTCGGCACGCCGGATAATTACAGGTCCGAAGAAGTCACGTTCCATGTGGCTTCGTTTAGTAGCGGATACCACGCTCTGCTTGGGCGGGAAGCATTTACAATCTTCCAAGCAATACCCCATCACGGGTACATGAAGCTCAAGATGCCTGGGCCAAATGGAATCGTCACTCTCGCTAGTGATCCGGACCCAGCACTCCGCGCCGAAAATAAGAGGCCGCACTGGCCCTTGAGGCACTATCCGAAGCCCTAGCGGCTGAGTAGCTGACTGCGCTGCGCTCCACGATGAACAGGGACGATGTGATACTCGACAAGAGATCCAAGTCCACCTCCTTTAAACCAGCGGATGAAATAATCAAATTCCAAGTCCATCCAACGAACCCCAATAAAACAGCTTCCATCGGGGCACAATTAAACCCTGATGTAGACGCCGCACTGCGAGAATTCCTACGTGAAAATTGGGACATCTTTGCCTGACACCCTTCAGACATGCCGGGAATCCCACGCAGGCTGGCCGAACATAGCTTAAATATCCTAAAAGGATTCAAACCTGTCAAACAAGATCTTCGGCGTTTTTCCGAACCAAAGAGACAGGCCATGGGAGAGGAGCTAGCCAAGCTATTGGAGGCCGGATTCATCAGAGATATAAAACATCCGGACTGGCTAGCAAACCTGGTGATGGTACCAAAGAAGGACAAATCCTGGCGCCTGTGCGTTGATTTTAAAGACCTTAACAAGGCCTGCCCAAAGGATCCCTTCCCCCTCCCCCGCATCGATCAAATTATCGACGCTACCGCAGGACACGATTTAGTGTGCTTCCTCGATGCATGTTCAGGCTACCATCAAATCAAGATGGCAGAATCTGACCAAGACGCAACGGCATTCATCACACCATACGGCCCATTCTACTTCAACACGATGCCCTTTGGGCTCAAAAACGCCGGCGCAACATATTTGCGCATGATGCAAACATGTCTCGCAAACCAGATCGACAAAATAGTGGAGGCATACGTGGATGATGTGGTCGTAAAAACAAGACGTGTCGAATCTCTAGTAGACAACTTGAGGCTCACATTGGACAATCTCCGAACATACGACATAAAGCTCAACCCGGTAAAATGCGTATTCAGCGTTCCAGCCGGAAAGCTCTTGGGCTTCATTGTATCCGGTAGAGGAATTGAAGCAAATCCAGCCAAGATTCGAGCTCTGTCACAACTGGACATCCGAAAGTACCTCAAACAAATACAAAAATTAACAGGATGCATGGCGGCTCTAAGCCGCTTTATCTCCCGTCTGGGAGAAAAGGCTCTACCTCTTTACCGCCTCCTTCGGCGCACCGAACACTTCGAGTGGACGGATGCCACCACGGCCGGACTCAATGAAATAAAGGCCATATTGGCAACAAACCCAGTCCTGGCTGCGCCAAATATCGGCGAACCAATGCTATTGTACATTGCAGCTACCCACCAGGTTGTTAGAGCAGTGCTCATTGTCGAACGAGAAACGGACGGACACAAATACCCCCTTCAAAAGCCGGTCTACTATGTGTCCACTGTCCTCACTCCATGCAAATCACGGTACCCGCATTATCAAAAGATTGCATACGCGGTATTCATGGCATCCCGGAAGCTGTGACACTACTTTCAAGAGTGTTCGATAACAGTAGCCTCCGAAGTACCACTTAATGATATTATAAACAACCGCGAAGCAATGGGCCGGATTGCAAAATGGGCCATCGAGCTCCTCCCATTCGATATAACTTATAAGCCACGGTGAGATATTAAGTCGCAAGTTTTGGCCGACTTCGTCGCAGAATGGACGGAGGCCGAACTCCGTAAAGAGTACGACACATACTCAAACTGGATCATGCATTTCGACGGCTCTAAAATGTTCGCCGGTCTGGGGGTTGGCGTCATTTTGATGTCCCCCATAGGAGATACAGTCCAATACGTACTCCAGATTATGTACACAGACTCCAACAAGGCAGCTGAATATGAGGCCCTTTTACACGGTCTCTGGATGGCAGTATCCATGGGCATTCAACGCCTAGAGGTGCGAGGGGATTCGAACGTTGCAATATCCCAAATAAATGGAGACTTCGATGCCAAGGATCCAAAAATGGCAGCTTATCGCAATGCCATCCTAAAAATGTCAGCTCGGTTCGAAGGGCTCGAATTTCATCATATAGCCCGGGAGAACAATCAGGCGACAGACGTCCTGGCACGCATCGGCGCAAAACGCGATGCAGTCCCCCCCAACATCTTCTTGGAACGCTGTTCAAGCCATCCGTAGTATGGGAAGGGGAATCTGGCAATAACATTCCGGACTCAACCGCACTGCCCGATGACGAACAATCTGACACAATCGGAGGCTCCGCCAATGAAGTCACACCTTCAGCCCACGTAATGATAGAGGCGGGGCGTCCCGTTCTTTCGATGAGATGATAACTATCGATTTGGTGGAGACGACTTTGACGATCTGACTACAAACGTGCACGACGTTGAGCCTTAGCAATCGCTAAACCAACTCCGAGATGTTATTGACCACGCCGGAGCACAATCAACCTGACCACGAAGGTCTATTCCTGCAAGCAATCGAAGAACAAGTAAGAATATGATAAAGCAATCTGAATATTGCGAATATAGATGAAGTATTGAGAAAGGTGGGGATCCAAAAGCGGTCTTAGTCTGGTCGTTGGACACAAACGAAGTACACGAAGTTGCAATGGCTAACTTTTAACTAAACAAATCCCAAGGAAAAAGCTAATAGGTGGATCTACTTATATAGGAGCAAGGGGTGGCGGCCAAGGAGGTGGGAGGACGTCCCAAGGCAGCCTAACACCAACCCTAGGTCGTACAAGGCTCATGGGCCCAAGTGGAGGTGATGCAACACCTTTGGACTTGTTTGACTCGGATTCTGCTGCAGCGTCAGATTGTTTCGTCCATATCTCAATGCTTCGGACGAATTTAAGGGTGAATCCAATTAGAGTGGAAAGAGCACAAAATCTACTTTCCAACAAAAAAAGAATCACCCAATTCGGAGTCCGTATGAAAAAGTTCTTGCCGTTTTGAGTCAGGTATGTCTGTGCAGTCTGAATCTGAATCCAGAACGTGAGAGACTTGGACTCTATCTTCTCTTGGCCCAAAAGTGACGTGAAGGGCTTTTTGAACAGCACCTAAACTTCTCTTTTTCCCTTATCTTCATATGTGGATTGTACAAATGTCCCATACACCTGCAATTAGACAAAACACAAAAGTGTGTGAAGTATTTTTGTTCTGGATAATATAGATAGATTATTGAATAGTTGACACTAGAAATCACGTGACAAATATGTATGTATGCAATATTTTTGGTCGTATCCAAGGTAGTCATGTCCTCATCATCCTCCCCTTCTTGAATATAAAGCCGTCCTTGGCGTTGCTTTATCTGAAATGTGGCTAACAAAAAAGACAAGGTGTACATGTTGTATATGTATATGTCATCAATTTTTACTTCCCGTGGATTTTGCACATATGACACATGTATACATGAGTAACTTTCATAGTGAATAAAATATAAAGCCAAAATATTATCATAAGAAGTAGAAGGCATGAAAGTATTCCAACTCAGTTTGCACATATAAGTGAAGCTCTTATTCATATGAAAAGATTGACAATATTCATCATTAAACCATCCCAATATTGGTGAATAAACCTTACTTGCATCAAATTTAGATGCTACAACATGCTTAAATAAGCAAACATGCAATAAGTCATTTGACACAGAATCATCACCAAGATTAGAGGTCATATCAAAATGATTAAACATTGGTTCTTTTGCATCAACAGTTAATTCATTGGGTGGACTCAAAATTGTTGGTATTTCAGTTGTTTGATCACATGACGCATTCATGACAGTAACATGATTGTCTAAAATAGGTGATGCGCTCAAATCAACAGGTAACTCAACACATAATGTATTCAAGTTAACTAGGCATGCATCATTCTCATGTGAAGTTATATCATCAATACCTTTACAGTTACCTTGTCGCAAAGATGTAGCTGATGTAGGTACGGATGATGGCAATGTACCATACTCTTGAGATGATGTCACACTCACAATCTGAGGTGTGGTTGCTCTAGTAGGTGCAACGGTGGAGGAACCAAGCGGTGGTGATGAGCATGAACTAGAATAGTAGTTGTTGTAGTCACCCAATGCATCCTCCTGTAACTGTCTCTCAAAGGTACAAGCACGAACATACATACCAGTAATACAACAAGGAATATACTGAAATCGTGCCTGAATATCATGGTTCAAACCACCAAAAAATCTATTCATTGTATCATCCTCAGATTCTGCTATGTCACAATGATGCATATAAGATTTGAACTCTTGGTAATAAGCATGAACAGTGTTGTTGCCTTGTTTAAATTGTTCAAATTTGCGAAGCAATTCACGGCGATAGTAAGGAGGGGAAAATTGTTGTCTCATTACATCTTTCAAATCTTTCCAAGTTGTGGGTTGGTTATCAATGTTTTTCTTACAATGCACACTCCACCAAACAGAAGCAAAACCAGTAAATGCTCTAGTGACAGCTCGTACTCGCTCAAGTTCAGAAAAGTCATGGTGACTAAAAATTTGTTCTACTTCAAGCTCCCAAGCTAGATAAATAGCAAGATTAAATCTACCCTCATATGACGGTAAAGAGATAACCTGACCATGCGCTTCTATGTGTTGTCCCAACTCTCGTGATGGTGAAGATGTGTCCGTCATCCAAGAACATCTATCTCCGGAACCTGTCATGATTAGTAGAAACAAGAAACAAAATTCGAGAATAATGTTCCTATGAACTACTAGGATGTGGTTGTAAAGTGTTCACAGTAAAGCAAATATCAATATCTTACAAGTTCTTACCATGCGGCAGGTGGTGACAGGCAACCAGCGGTGTCAAATAACTCCGAAGATTGTGTTAAGCGATTGCCAGGGGAACGTACGTATACACGGCGTAGAAATATGTGGAGCTGGGTTGGCTATATATGGTAGCAAAAGATTAGTAATAATCAATTCAAAGATGCAATGTTGAATAAACGCTCAACGACGGTACTGTGCTGGTCCTAGGCTAGACCGGACTAGAGACGCGAGCCTAGAACACCAATAAGGTCACGTCATAGCACAACTAGCATCAATAAAGGATATGAAGTAGCTCTGGACAGCAATATATAAGTGAAGATCACAATAGCAGTAAAGATAATGATGTGAAACAACTGCCAAGCAGGATAAACAACAACTCTCTCCAACTTTCCTCTTGAAAAGTTTTAGCAAATTTTCTGATAACTTTTTTCAAAGAATGCTACTAGCTCAAGCTTTCCAATGCAAAAAGAATCACTCAATTCCGAATTGATATGAGGAGTCAAAGAATTCGAAAACTGGCCTGAAAACTGGAATAAGTTGTGTCTGCGAACTTCGGAGGGCAAAAAGACCTATTTGGAAGATGATTTTTAGGTGTCAAATATTGAACTAGATTCTGCAACTATTTAGATGCGGCTCGTCGCTAGCTTTAATTCGAGTACTCGTGGAGCCAAAACGGACTTCGTATGAGAAAGTTATGCCTGTTTGACTAAACAGTGCACAAAACAGAATACAATCCGAATTCAACTACGAGATTGAGTCTAGATAGATCCGATTTTTTTTTTCTTCTCTCTTTTTTTTTCCTCGCACTTTTTTTCTTTTTTTTCCTATGACATTTTTTCTTTTTTTTCACTCTTTTTTTCTCTGTCTTTTTTTTTCTCCCTCTTTCCAAGACAAACTACATAAGATGCAAATTGGATCAAGCGAAGATGTGAATGACCTCAACTATGATTGTGACAATGAACTATGGGTAGCACGATGGATGGTGTGGTGGACAGCGGAAGGGATAACGATGCAGCGGCGACGTGACTAATGTGAACAGAACTCGAAACTCTAAACGAACTAGACACTAAGACCAGCAACTCGACACGACGATGCAACTGATAATTCAATAATGCAAACAATGAAAAGAAAATTGCAAAGACTCAGACTGGCTTGGACAAAGGATGAATAGATCTAACTTTTTTTTGTGTGGCTTTTTTTGGAAAATAGGTAAGAAAATAGATCTAATCTAGTAAAAACTGGAAATTCTCATGGAGCAACCTAAAAACTGATACCACTTGATAGAGGCGAGGGTGTCCCGATCTTTCGATGAGATGATAACTATCGATTTGGTGGAGACGATTTTGACGATCCGACTACAAACGTGCACGACGTTGCGCCTTAGCAATCGCTAAACCAACTTCGAGAGGTTATTGACCACGCCGGAGCACAATCAACCTGACCACGAAGGTCTATTCCTGCAAGCAATCGAAGAACAAGCAAGAATATGATAAAGCAATCTGAATATTGTGAATATAGATAAAGTATTGAGAAAGGTGGGGATCCAAAAGCGGTCTTAGTCTGGTCGTTGGACACAAGCGAAGTACACGAAGTTGCAATGGCTAACTTTTAACTAAACAAATCCCAAGGAAAAAGCTACTAGGTGGATCTACTTATATAGGAGCAAGGGGTGGTGGCCAAGGAGGTGGGAGGACGTCCCAAGGCAGCCTATCACCAACCCTAGGTCGTACAAGGCTCATGGGCCCAAGTGGAGGTGATGCAACACCTTTGGACTTGTTGTTTGACTCGGATTCTGCTGTAGCGTCAGATTGTTTCGTCCATATCTCAATGCTCCGGACGAATTTAAGGGTGAATCCAATTAGAGTGGAAAGAGCACAAAATCTACTTTCCAACAAAAAAGGAATCACCCAATTCGGAGTCCGTATGAAAAAGTTCTTGCCGTTTTGAGTCAGGTATGTCTGTGCAGTCCGAATCTGAATCCAGAACGTGAGAGACTTGGACTCTATCTTCTCTTGGCCCAAAAGTGACGTGAAGGGTCTTTTTTAACAGCACCTAAACTTCTCTTTTCCCTTATCTTCATTTGTGGATTGTACAAATGTCCCATACACCTGCAATTAGACAAAACACAAAAGTGTGTGAAGTATTTTTGTTCTGGATAATATAAATAGATTATTGAATAGTTGACACTAGAAATCACCTGACAAATATGTATGTATGCAATATTTTTGGTCGTATCCAAGGTAGTCATGTCCTCATCACGTAATAATGGCCGTTATCGCCCCGTTGACAGAACCATTCCTAGCTTACCTTACTAGGCAGGAACTCCCAGAGGACCAAAACGAGGCACGCTGCATAGTGCGGAGATCTAAAGCCTATAAACTCCATGAGGGAGAGCTATATAAGAAAAGCACTACTGGAGTCCTTCAAAGGTGCATCTCCGAAGAGGAAGGGCGGAACTTGCTGGCTGAAATTCACGCTGGACTCGGTGGTCATCACGCTGCAGCTCGGTCCCTTGTAAGCAAGGCTTTCCGTACAGGCTTTTATTGGCCAACGGCCCGGGCACACGCTCAGGACTTAGTCGAACAGTGCGTCGGTTGCCAGCTTTTCGCAAACCAAAGCCATATGCCACCCACCGCCCTCCAAACTATCCCCATAACATTGCCCTTTGCGGTCTGGGGACTTGACATGGTGGGACCCCTTAAAGGTGGAACCCACAAGAAAAAATACTTACTGGTCATGGTGGATAAATTCACCAAATAGATAGAAGCCAAGCCTGTTAAGACGGCCGAATCTGGACTAGTGATAGACTTCATATCCGGGGTCGTACACCGTTACGGCGTCCCCCACAGCATCATCACTGATAACGGCACGAACTTTACGGCCGATGAGGTAAAACTCTGGTGCAAAAACATGGGCGTCAAGCTCAATTATGCCTCCGTCTATCACCCACAAACTAACGGCCAGGTCGAGCATGCAAATGGTCTTGTTATGAGCGGCATCAAACCCATATTAGTGCGATCCCTCAAGGAATCCAACACGCACTGGGTAGAGGATCTCGACTCCGTGCTCTGGGGACTGCGGACCATGCCGAATCGCACCACCGGATACACACCATTCTTTATGGTGTACGGTGCAAAGGCCGTTTTGCCTTGCGACATAATTCATGACTCACCTCGAGTGCACATGTACGAAGAAAGAGAAGCCAAACTCGATTGCCAGGACAGTTTGGCCACCTTGGAGGAGGAGCGTGACATGGCAAAAGCCCGTTCCGCATTCTAACAATAGCAGGCTCGAAGATATCAAAGCAGCGAAGTACGGGCCAAAAATTACAATATTGGCAAACTAGTTCTACGCCTGCTAGACAAGAAAAAGGACAAACTGAAGACCAAGTGGGAAGGTCCCTTCATAATCGACCAGGTCCTGACTGGTGGAGCGTACCGCCTGCGAGATGCATCGGATAACCGACTCGAGCCGAACCCATGGAACGCAGCCCGTCTCCGAAGATTCTATGCCTAGCACCGGACTCTGTGTTCGTCTCCTTCCTCTGTCCATTTTTTACATTTTCTGTCTTACATTTCTCTCCTTCCCCCCTTTTTTCTCTCTTATAGCCCTTAAAGGCTCATCAAGTGATGCGCTACCACCGCTCACTAAACTTGGGGGCTTCTTTAAACAGAAGCTTATTTATACGGGCTTCTTCAAACTTTCGCATGTACCTTTTATTCACCATTATATGCATCGATATGACTTAAGTTTTGGCCAAGCTGGGTTGCCTGGCTCCTGTGCTTACCCCTACGTTCCCGATTGTTCGGCTAGGTGGTAAAGGGAGCACCTCTGCGATTGTTACTGTCGGGTCAGCCGGATGTGTACCTCAGACTGGGTGAAGCCGAAAGCTAGCATTCTTAAGGGAATATTCGGTCAGTGAACTAAAGATGACCTTTTTACTTATTTACTTATGTGCCCCCAGATGCTTTTTCTGCGTTCGCAGTCCGGACATGCACTTTAGGCCATGCCTCCCAGAGAAAGGAACCCCTAACGGAACTATTCTCTCTGGAAGATGTTTCTTACTAACCATGTAATATAACATAACTAGTTGGGCACTTGTCTGATAAAGCACTAATGACCCCTACGCCTGGTCTCCATGCATACCCCGGTTCTTATATAACCGCAAGGGTATTCGGACACACTCCGGACCGTCAGGTCCCGAGGTCGGAGCGAAAAGGTCGGCAATGACAAACGATCTACAATCCGGCTAGAAGGCATTATAAATATCAATTAATTTACATAGTCATTTGGACTGACTGTATTCCTCTTCAATACCATCTAACAGGCTGTCTAATTTACAGTCCTGCTGGGAATACTTTGCGGCTAATTCTACTTGGCCGTATACTAAGCTTACAAGGATCTCCTTCCCATCGGGCCCCACAGTTCCGACCTCGGCCATGTGGTTTGGGTCAGCCTTTGTGTACCGCGTCTTCACCATGGCCCAGGCCTCCCTAGCGCCTTGACGGCAGGCCGATATCTTCCACAATCGGAAGCGCCGCCGCGCTCCTTTCAGCTTCTCCGCAAGCTCTCCAAGGCCCTCGGGCATGGAGAGGGATGGCCATAAGGCTTGGGCAACGCCTTGCATCGCCTGCCGAACTCGCTCGTGCAGTTGCGAGAGCTCGGGAAGAAGGTCACCCGTAGAACCGGGCATCTCCTCTGCAGGACGACCTGTTAGCATACCTACAGACATCACTCTGTTAGTCGACTTCCTCGCCGAACTCTGTTTTCAAAGTTCATTCAAGGACTTACTAAATATGCCGCGTGAAGCCGGTGATTCTCTTTAACGGAGTCCGACAGCTGGGCTCGAACATCTTTCAGTTCAACATCCAGCTTGGTGTTGGCATCCTGAAGATCATTCTTCTCCCGCCTCACCTTTGTCAGCATGCTCTCGCCAGCCTTTAGCCGACGTAGGAGTTGTTGCCTGTCCGGATCTAGTCCGGCGCCATCTGCAATTTCATTTGTCAGACTTGCACATATGCCGCATTTCACACTTATCTTTTTGAAGCATATATTACCAGAGGGGGTCTCCTTAGGCTCCCCTGTCGCGGCCAGTGCGGCCTCAAGTTGGGCTTGGCACTCTTTTAACTACTGAGACAAATGGGTATTCTTCTCTGAAAGAACCTGCATATTACATGCTCCTTAACTGAGTTATTCTCACTGCTTCAAGTCTCGGGGGCTACTGGTATATATAACCATTAAAATTTTCTCACCCGTATGTCTTTTACATATTGCTCCATGGCTCTGGCTAGACCATTCTGAGCGGCACGGAGAAATGCATCTCCCGAATTGAAGGCATCCAATGCCTCTTGGGAGAAACAAGCGTCACAAAGAACTGTCCAGCGACGCCTGTGGTTCATGGCACTTTCCACCTCGGAAGGGGTGGCAGACAGCCTGTCCGCGTCCTCTGTCGGAGGAGCATCCAGTGCGTGCCTCGTGTTCGCCTCCGCCTCCGGTCCGGGCTTTGGAGCCTGGCTGGTGGAGGCGCGATTGGCAACCTCTCCGGATATAGTCCGGCGATGTCTCTTTGTCCTGAACAGAGCACGAGTGTTAATATGCCTTGAAGGAATAACACCTGAGAATAAGAGGACGCGCTATACCTTTGCACCGGTGCCTCAGTCCGGACTTCACTTCTTTTCATCCCACGGGGCCCTGCCGCCCCTTGTTGGCTAGTCGCCGCGGGCTCAGCCTCCCTCCTCGAGAATCTTCCATGCAAAATATGGTTGTTGTCAGGAAACTAAAAACATGCAAGGACGAATTCCTTTTCAAGGCGCTGGGACTCCGGTCTCAGCTACCTGGGATGCCGGGAGTAGCCCCGGGTAATCGACCGTAATGGCCGCCAGGGCATTGTCCCTGCTCAGCTGATAAAACACCCCGTCAATGAGCTCCACGGACAGGTTCGGATCCTCTTCGGAGGCTGGATCGACGGACCGTTCTAGGTCTTCGGGCTGTGGGGGAGGGCTATTTATTTCCTTTATTTCCTGGCGCAGTTCCTGCGTTGAAATCATCAGACTATATAACTAATGATGGGAATATAAAATGGATGAACAAGTAAAATTTTCCACTTACCCAACTCGGAGGATTGTACATAGTAAATCCACCTTGAGGATTGATGCGGAGAAATTCCTCCTCTTCTCCCTTGTACAAAGCGGACAAGATCTTTATTAGAGCGGCAGCCGAGTACGGCCCCTTGCGGCCGTGACGGGTGGCGTCATCCTCCCCGTTAAAATCCCACATAGGGTGGCTTCTATACTGAAGCGGTTGCACCCCCCGCATGATGCATGCGGCCATGACTCTAATCATGGTTAGTCCGGAATGAGCAAGCAGTCTTATCCGGCCCATCAGGTAAAGGACGTCCCTGTCGCTTTCTTTCTGAGAGCTCCGTGGACGCCAGCTTAGGCGCTTCTTAAGGGGAGCACTGTTGAACTCAGGGAGGCCGATCCGAACAGGATCCGGTAGCGGGACATCCTCTATGTAAAACCATTCCGAAGGCCAGTCCTCGGACGCCTTCTTTGGGGTTCCGGATAAATATCCGGTCCCGGCGATGCGCCACACTTCGGCTTCGCCCACTTGATATACTGACCCCCTCTGAGAGCGGGGCACCAGGCAGAATAGCCTCTTCCACAGCGCGAAGTGAGCCTCAACACCCAAGAACATCTCACAAAGGGCAACGAAGCCCGCGATATGCAAGATAGAGGCAGGCGTGAGGTTGTGCTGCTGGAAGCCATAGAACTTCAGAAGCCCACGGAGAAACGGATGAATTGGAAATCTGAGTCCCCTTATTTGATAATGGACAAGGCATACCCACACTCCTTTGGAGGGAGTGGGGGCGCTCTCCGCCTGCTCTCCGCCATTATAGGTGGCAAGTCCGGCTCGAACCGGGACCATGTAGGCCGGGGGGAGGAATTCCTTGGTCTGAAGCGATACTAGCTCGCTCTACGGGATGGAGCACCTCTCCCAGTCTCCAGGCTTAGGACTGGAAGGGTGAGAGGAGGAGTTGCCATGGCTGGCCATGGTGGAATGGATCTTCGCCGGATGCGCTCTGATGACTACTCGCGAATGGGAGAAGGTGTGGTTTGGATCTAAATCCCCATACCTTTAAATAGGCGGCTCATTTACGCGGCTAGGGGGGTGAATGTAAAAACGCCCAGTCTTTTCGTATTCGTTTGACACGTGGGAGGTGGCCATTATTGGGCGTAGAAGCCAAGGAGTGCTACATTCATAAGAAACAGGACATTATTCAACAGGTACACGGAATCTGGGGGAGAACCTGCCTTGCAATGCCGAAGACAATCTGCGCGTCGGACTCGTCGTCATTGAAGCCTAGTTTGGGGGCTACTGAGGGAGTCCTGGATTAGGGGGTGTTCGGATGGCCGGACTATACCTTCAGCCGGACTCCTGGACTATGAAGATACAAGATTGAAGACTTCGTCCCGTATCTGGTAGGGACTTTCCTTGGCGTGGAAGGCAAGGTTGGTGATGCGGATATTTAGATATCCTATCATTGTAACCGACTTTGTGTAACTGTAACCCTCTCCGGTGTCTATATACAACAATCATACCATAGGCTAGCTTCTAGGGTTTTGCCTCCTTGATCTCGTGGTAGATCTACTCTTCTACTACCCATATCATCAATATTAATCAAGCAGGACGTAGGGTTTTACCTCCATCGAGAGGGCCCTAACCTGGGTAAAACTTTGTGTCCCTTGTCTCCTGTTACCATCCGCCTAGACGCACAATTCGGGACCCCCTACCCGAGATCCGCCGGTTTTGACACCGACAGTTTCTCTCGTGTTTTCCCTCGTGTTTCCCCTCGTGTTCTTCGTGTTCATCCTTGGGATCCGCTCCTTTCGTGAAAGATCGGCCATCAAGGGTTCCGCCCTACTTCACCTTCGGGTCCATAGTTATTAGCTAGATGTCTTCTTCTCTCTCTTTGGATCTCAATACAAAGTTCTCCTCGATTCTCTTGGAGATCTATTTGATGTAACTCTTCTTTTTACGGTGTGTTTTTTGAGATCCAATGAATTGTGGGTTTATGATCAAGATTATCTATGAACAATATTTGAATCTTCTCTGAATTCCTTTATGTATGATTGGTTATCTTTGCAAGTCTCTTCGAATTATCAGTTTGGTTTGTCCTACTAGATTGATCTTTCTTGCAATGGGAGAAGTGCTTAGCTTTGGGTTCAATCTTGCGGTGTCCTTTCCAAGTGACAGTAGGGGCAGGAAGGCACGTCTTGTATTGTTGCCATCGAGGATAAAAAGATGGGGTGTATATCATATTGCATAAGTTCATCCCTCTACATCATGTCATCTTGCTTCAAGCGTTACTCTGTTCTTATGAACTTAATACTCTATATGCATGCTAGATAGCGGTCGATGTGTGAAGTAATAGTAGTAGATGCAGAATCGTTTCGGTCTACTTGTCACGGACGTGATGCCTATATACATGATCATACCTAGATATTCTCATAACTATGCTCAATTCTATCAATTGCTCGACAGTAATTCGTTTACCCACCGTAATACTTATGCTTTCTTGAGAGAAGCCACTAGTGAAACCTATGGCCCCAGGGTCTATTTGCCAACGTATTAACCTACCGTCAACAAGCTATTTCTTTTACCGTTTATTTTGCTTTCTTTACTTTTAGTCTTTATCATAAAAATACCAAAAATATTATCTTATCTTCTCTATCAGATCTCACTCTCGTAAGTGACCATGAAGGGATCGACAACCGCTTTATCACGTTGGTTGCGAGGTTCTTATTTGTTTGTGTAGGTGCATGGGACTTGAGTGTGGCCTCCTACTGGATTGATACCTTGGTTATCAAAAACTGAGGGAAATACTTACGCTACTTTACTGCATCACCCTTTCCTCTTCAAGGGAAAACCAACGCAGTGCTCAAGAGGTAGCAAGAAGGATTTCTTGCGCCGTTGCCGGGGAGGCTTACGCCAAGTCAAGTCAAGATTTGATCTCCCGACAACCAGCCATTTGTGGCGCTGTTGCCAGGGAGTCTACACACAAGTAAAGACATACCAAGTACCCATCACAAACTCTTATCCCTCGCATTACATTATTTGCCATTTGCCTCTCGTTTTCCTCTCCCCCACTTCACCCTTGCCGTTTTATTCGCCCTCTCTTTCCCTTCGCCTATTTTTCGCTTGCCTTTTTGTGTCCCGTGTGCCATCATGGCTAGTCCCTTATCTACTCCGTTGTCTCCCGAGTTTGAAGTTCTTCACTTCAAACAAAGACAAGGAGAAAACTTAAAAGATGCTTGGTTCAGAATGATGGAATCTTATCGTAATTGTACCCTAGAAGTGAACTTTAGAATTTTGCTTCACAATTTTTATGTTGGACTGAATATGTCTCATAGACAACTCTTGGATTGCATTGCCAAAGGCAATTTTATTAAAATTGATCCCAGTATTGCACATGAAATTATAGAAGGTATAGTGGGAACACTACCTCAACAAAAGGGGCCTCAACATACCCAGGAAGAAACGCAAGTTTGTGAGAAAATTTGCGAAGTAACGAAAATATTACAAAAAATCTCTTGAACCTCTTAAGAGTGTTAGCGGAAATCTCCACCGCATGATTATGTTGATTACCCTTTGCAATAAGCGGTTGGATTCTTTAGATCTAAAAATTTCCGAATATGAAGGGAAACGTAAATAACCTGCGGGATTCGAGCATAACTCCGCTAAAAAATTAAAGATCCAAGATGATAATACCTAGATCTATCCTTGCTTTTATGCCTAGCTAGGGGCGTTCAATGATAACGCTTGTTGGGAGGCAACCCAATTTTATTTTTTATTTTTTTTATTTTTGCTTCTGTTTAGGAATATATCTTTGATCTATCCTCTGTCTAGATTTGCTTTTATGTTTCAATTAGTGTTTGTTCCAAGTTAAACTTATAGGATCTTCTCGGATGATAGTTATTTGATCTTGCTGAAAATTCCAGAAACTTTCTGTTCACGAAAACAATTGTTAAACATCACCAGAACGTGATAAAATACTGATTCCAATTGCAGTAGATCAATAAACAAATTATCTAAGTCGTCCTATTTTGGTCGATTTTTCTGAGTTCCAGAAGTTTGCGTTAGTTACAAATTACTATAGACTGTTCTGTTTTTGACAGATTATGTTTTTCATGTGTTGTTTGCTTATTTTGATGAATCTATGGCTAGTAAAATAGTTTATAAACCATAGATAAGTTGCAATACATTAGGTTTAACACCAATATAAATAATGAATGAGTTCAATACAGTACCTTGAAGTGGTGTTTTGTCTTCTTTCGCTAACGGAGCTCACGAGATTTTCTGTTAAGTTTTGTGTTGTGAAGTTTTCAAGTTTTGGGTAAGGATTTGATGGATTATGGAACAAGGAGTGGCAAGAGCCTAAGATTGGGATGCCCAAGGGACCCCAAGGTAAATCTAAGGACACCAAAAAGCCAAAGCTTGGGGATGCCTCGGAAGGCATCCCCTCTTTCGTCTTCATCCATCGGTAACTTTACTTAGAGCTATATTTTTATTCACCACATGATAAGTGTTTTGCTTGGAGCGTCTTGTATGATTTGAGTCTTTGCTTTTTAGCTTACCACAATCATCCTTGCTGTACACACCTTTAGAGAGAGACACACATGATTCGGAATTTATTAGAATACTCTATGTGCTTCACTTATATCTTTCAGAGTAGTTTGTTGTTGCTCTAGTGCTTCACGTATATATTTTAGAGCATGGTGGTAGTTTTATTTTGAAGAAATAGATGAACTTTCTTTTGCCATGTTATTTTGAGAAGACATAATTTCTTAGTTAGTATCCTTGAAGTATTATTACTTTTATGTCAATATTAAACTTTTATCTTGAATCTTTCGGATCTGAATATTCATACCACAAATAAGAGAATTACATTAAAAATTATGCTAAGTAGCATTCCACATCAAAAATTCTGTTTTTATCATTTACCTACTCGAGGACGAGCAGGAATTAAGCTTGGGGATGCTTGATACATCTCCAACGTATCTATAATTTTTTATTGTTCCATGCTATATTATATTCTGTTTGAGATGATTAATGGGCTTTATTATACACTTCTATATTATTTTTGGGACTAACCTATTAACTGGAGGCCCAGCCCAAATTGCTGTTTTTTTGCCTATTTCAGTGTTTCGCAGAAAAAGAATATCAAACGGAGTCCAAACGGAATGAAACCTTCGGGACGTGATTTTCGGAACAAACGTGATCCAATGGACTTGGAGTGGACGTCAAGCAACAGATGAGGAAGCCACGAGGTAGGGGGCACGCCCTCCACCCTCGTGGGCCCCTGATGGCTCCACCGACCTACTTCTTCCTCCTATATATACCTACGTACCCCCAAACCATCAGAAGCGACCACGAAAACCTAATTCCACCGCCGCAACCTTTTTGTACCCGTGAGATCCCATCTTGGGGCCTTTTCCGGCATCCTGCCGGAGGGGGAATTGATCATGGAGGGCTTCTACATCAAAACCATAGCCTCTTCGATGATGTGTGAGTAGTTTACCTCAGACCTTTGGGTCCATAGTTATTAGCTAGATGGCTTCTTCTATCTCTTTGGATCTCAATACAAAGTTCTCCTCAATTCTCTTAGAGATCTTTTTGATGTAACTCTTCTTTTTGCGGTGTGTTTGTCGAGATCCGATGAATTGTGGGTCAATGATCAAGATTATCTATGAACAATATTTGAATCTTCTCTGAATTCTTTTATGTATGATTGGTTATCTTTGCAAGTCTCTTCGAATTACCAGTTTGGTTTGGCCTACTAGATTGATCTTTCTTGCAATGGGAGAAGTGCTTAGCTTTGTGTTCAATCTTACGGTGTCCTTTCCAATTGACAGCAGGGACAGCAAGGCACGTATTATATTGTTGCCATCGAGGATAAAAAGATGGGGTTTATATCATATTGTATGAGTTTATCCCTCTACATCATGTCATCTTGCTTAAAGCGTTACTCTGTTCTTATGAACTTAATACTCTAGATGCATGCTGGATAGCGGTCGATGTGTGGAGTAATAGTAGTAGATGCAGAATCGTTTCGGTCTACTTGTCACGGACGTGATGCCTATATACATGATCATACCTAGATATTCTCATAACTATGCTCAATCTATCAATTGCTCTATAGTAATTCGTTAACCCACCATAATAGTTATGCTGTCTTGAGAGAAGCCACTAGTGAAACCTATGGCCCCGGGTCTATTTTCCGTCATACTAATCTACCGTCAACACGTTATTTCTATTACCATTTATTTTGCTTTCTTTACTTTTAGTCTTTATCATAAAAATACCAAAAATATTATCTTATCATCTCTATCATATCTCACTCTCGTAAGTGACCGTGAAGGGATTGACAACCCCTTTATCGCGTTGCGAGGTCCTTATTTGTTTGTGTAGGTGCGTGGGACTTGAGTGTGGCCTCCTACTGGATTGATAACTTGGTTCTCAAAAACTGAGGGAAATACTTACGCTACTTTACTGCATCACCCGTTCCTCTTCAAGGGAAAACCAACGCAGTGCCCAAGAGGTAGCAGCCGGTGCAAGACAAAGAACATGTGACCGCCGAAGATGCCGTTAAGTACATGAGTCTCATATCACATCTTGTCCTTAGTGCTCGGATTGTCAACACAAAGAAGGATCAACGTCACAACCTCTTCCACATCAAAGGAGTCGTCAACAATCGTTCAGTTCGCATAATCATTGATGGAGGGAGTTGTAACAATTTAGCAAGCATTGACATGGTGGAGAAGCTCTCCCTACCTTCCAGACAACATCCACAACCTTACTACATTCAATGGTTTAATGATGGTGGAAAAGTAAAGGTAACACGCATGGTGAGAGTTCCTTTTTCTTTAGGTTCATACGATTGATGCGAGGGTCCCAATCTTTCGATGAGATGATAACTATCGATTTGGGAGAGATGACTTTGACGATCAGACTACAATGTGCACGATGTTGCACCTTAGCAATCACTAAACCATCTCCGAGAGGTTATTGACCACGCCGGAGCACGATCAACCTGACCACGAAGGTCTATTCCTACACGCAATCAAAGAACAAGCAAGAATATGATAATGCAATCTGAATATTGCGAATATAGATGAAGTATTGATAAAGGTGGGGATCCAAAAGCGGTCTTGGTCTGGTCGTTGGACACAAACGAAGTACACAAAGTTGCCATGGCTAACTTTGTACTAAAGAACTCCCGAGGAAAAAGCTACTAGATGGATCTACTTATATAGGAGCAAGGGGTGCCGGACAGGGAGGTGGGAGGATGTCCCAAAGCAGGCTAAATCCAACCCTAGGTCGTACAAGGCTCATGGGCCCAAGTGGAGGTGATGCAACACCTTTGGATTTGTAGTTTGACTCAGATTGTGCTGCAACGTCAGATTGTTTCGTCCATAACTCAACGCTCCGGACGAATTTAAAGGTGAATCTAGTTGTGTTGGAAAGTGGACAAAATCTACTTTCTAGCAAAAAAGAATCACCCAATTCGGAGTCAGTATGAAAGAGTTGTTGGCGTTTTGATTCAGGTATGTCTGTGCAGTCCGAATCTGAATCCAGAAAGTGAGAGACTTGCACTCTATCTTCACTTGGCCCAAAAGTGACGTGAGAGGACTTTTTAAATAGCACATAAACTTCTCTTTTTCCCTTATCTTCATGTCGATTGCACAAATATCCCATACACCTACAATTAGACATGGCACAAAAGTCTGTGAAGTATTTTTGTCCTGGATGACATAAATAAATTATTGCATAGTTTGCATTAGAAATCACCTCAGAAATATACATGTATGCAATATTTTTGGTCGTGTCCAAGGTAGTCATGTCCTCATCATCCTCCTCTTCCTGAAAAGAAAGCTGTCCTCGGCGTTGCTTAATCTGAAATGTGGCTAACAAAAGAGAGAAGGTGTACATATTGTATATGTATATGTTATCCATTTTTACTTCCCTTGATTTTTGCACATATGACACATGTATACATGAGTAAATTTCATAGTTCATAAAACATAAAGCCAAAATATTATCGCAAGAAGTAGAAGACATGAAAATATTGCAACTCAGTTTGCACATATAAGTGAAGCTCTTATTCATATCAAAAGATTGAAAATTTTCATCATTAAACCATCCTAACATTGGTGCATAAACCTTACTTGCGTCAAATTTACATGCTACAACATGCTTAAATAAGCAAACATGCAATAAGTCATTGGTCACAGAATCATCACAAAGATTAGAGGTCGTATCAAATGATTAAACATTGGTTCTTTTGTATCAACAGTTAATTCAATGGGTGCACTAAAAAATGTCGGTATTTCAGTTGTTTGATCACATGATGCATTCATGACAGTAACACAATTCTCTAAAATAGGTGGTGTGCCCAAATCAATAGGTAACTCAACACATGATGTATTCAAGTTAACTAGGCATGCATCATTCTCATGTGAAGTTATATCATCAATACCTTTACTGTTACCTTGTCGTAAAGACGTAGCTGATGTAGGTACGGACGTTGACAATGTACCATACTCTTGAGATGATGTCGCGCTCACAATTCGACGTGGGGCTGCTCTAGTAGGTGCAACGATGGAGGAACCAACCGGCGGTGGTGAGCATGAACTGGAATAGTAGTAGTTGTAGTCACCCAATGCATCCTCCCGTATCTGTCTCTCAAAGGTACAAGCGCCAACATACATACCAGTAATGCAATGAGGAATATACTAAAATTTTGCATGGATATCATGGTTCAAACCATCAAAAAATCTATTCATTATATCATCCTCAGATTCTTCTATGTCACAATGATGCATATAATATTTGAACTCTCGGTAGTGAGCATGAACAATGTTACTGCCTTATTTTAATTGTTCCAATTTGCGAAGCAATTCACGATGATACTAAGGAGGAAAAAATTGTTGTCTCAATACAGCTTTCAAAACTTTCCAAGTTGTGGATTGGTTCAATATTTTTCTTACAATGTACGCTCCACCAAACAGAAGCAAAACCAGTGAATGCTCTAGTGGTAGCTCGTACTCTCTCAAGTTCAGAAAAATCATGGTGACCAAAAACTTGTTCTACTTCAAGCTCCCAAGCTAGATAAATAGCAGGATTAAATCTACCCTCAAATGATGGTAAAGAGATAACCTCACCATATGCTTGTGTGTGTTGTCCCACCTCTCGTGATGGTGAAGATGTATCCGTCATCCAAGAACTTCTATATTCGGACCCATTCATGATTAGTAGAAATGAGGAACAAAATTCAAGAATAACTATCGATCTGGTAGAGATGGCTTTGATGATCCGACTACAAACATGCACGACGTTGCGCCTAAGCAATCGCTAAACAAATTACGAGAGGTTATTGACCACGCTGGAGCACGATCAACCTGACCACGAAGGTCTATTCCTGCACACAATCAAAGAACAAACAAAAATATGATAATGCAATCTTAATATTGTGAATATAGATGAAGTATTGATAAAGCTGGGGATCCGAAAGCGGTCTTGGTCTGGTGGTTGGACACAAATGAAGTGCACGAAGTTCCAATGGCTAACTTTCAACTAAACAAATCCCTAGGAAAAAGCTACTAGATGGATCTACTTATATAGGAGCAAGGGGTGCTGGCCAAGGAGGTGGGAGGATGTCCCAAGGCAGCCTAAAACCAACCCTAGGTCGTAGAAGGCTCATGGGACCAAGTGGAGGTGATGCAACACCTTTGGATTTGTAGTTTGACTCGGATTGTGCTGCAACGTCGGATTGTTTCGTCCATAACTCAACGCTCCCGACGAATTTAAAGGTGAATCCAATTGTGTTGGAAAGTGCAAGAAATCTACTTTCCTAGACAAAAAGAGTCACCCAATTCGGAGTCAGTATGAAAGAGTTGTTGGGGTTTTGAGTCGGGTATGTCTGTGCAGTCCGAATTTGAATCGAGAACGTGAGAGACTTGGACTCTATCTTCTCTTGACCCAAAAGTGACGTGAGAGGACTTTTTGAACAGCACATAAACTTCACTTTTTCCCTTATCTTCTATGTGTATTGCATAAATATCCCATACACCTGCAATTAGACATGGCACAAAAGTCTATGAAGTATTTTTGTCCTGGATGACATAAATAAATTACTGCATAGTTTGCATTGGAAATCACCTCACAAATAATACATGTATGCAATATTATTGGTCGCATCCAAGGTAGTCATGTCCTCATAATCATACCATGCGATATTATGCCTATGGAAGCTTGTTCTATGTTACTAGGAAGGCCATGGCAGTATGATAACCAATGTTTACATGATGGTAGAACTAATCAGTACACTCTCACACATAAAGGAAAGAAAATTATTCTACACCCTATGTCTCCAGGGCTAGTAGAAACACAAATACTGAGTGTACTAAATCTGAAAATCAGAAAGTTGTTGATGAGTTAGAACAATTTAATAAGATGCACAAATCTGATCCTAGCACATGTAAAGGAATTAAATTGTAAGGTGCTCCTTTCTTAGCTACACGTGCTGAAATTAGTGAGTTAGATGCTCACACTGATGAATGTTATGCTCTTATTTGCAAACAAGTTTTATTTTCATTTGAGGATCTGCCTTCTTCTTTGCCTCCTGTTGTCGCTAACCTTTTGCAGGAGTATCATGATGTTTTTCCAAAGGAAGTACCACCGGGGCTGCCACCTACGTGAGGAATTGAACACCAAATTGACTTGATACCTGGCGCCTCACTACCCAAACCGTGCGCTGTACTGGACTAATCCCGAGGAGACTAAGGAGATTCAGCGACAAGTTCAAGAACTACTTGAAAAAGGTTACATCCGTGAATCCCTTAGTCCATGTGATGTACCAATTTTACTTGTTCCTAAAAAAGACGGTACTTCGCGTATGTGTGTTGATTGTAGAGCCATCAATAATATTACAATTCGGTATCATCATACCATTCCTAAATTAGATGACATGCTTGATGAACTCAGTGGCTCACTTGTGCTTTCTAAAGTCGACTTGCGTAGTGGCTACCATCAAATTCGTATGAAACTAGGTGATGAATGGAAAACTGCTTTCAAAACTAAATTTGGTTTATATGAGTGGTTAGTTATGCCTTTTGGATTGACTAATGCACATAGTACTTTCATCAGACTAATGAATGAATTTGCGAGCTTTCAATGGACGAATTGTCGTAGTATACTTTGATGATATACTGATTTATAGTAAGTCACTAGAGGAACATTTAGACCATCTGCGTGCTGTTTTTTCTGCTCTATGTGATGCACGTTTATTTGGTAATATCGAGAAGTGCACTTTTTGCATGGATCGAGTCGCTTTTCTTGGCTATGTTGTCACAACCCATGGAATTGAAGTTGAAAAAGCCAAGGTTGAAGTGATCCAGAGTTGGCCCACCCCTAACTCGATCACAGAGGTACGTAGTTTTCTCGGACTTGCTGGATTGTACCGGCGGTTCGTGAAGGATTTTAGCACCATCGCAGCGCCGCTCAGTGAACTCACAAAGAAAAATGTGCCATTTGTTTGGAGCGATGCACAAGAAGAAGGCTTCAATATTCTCAAAGATAAGCTCACACACACACCTTTGCTGCAATTACCTGATTTCACTAAGATGTTTGAATTAGAATGTGATGCTAGCGGCTTTGGTTTAGGTGGTGTTTTATTTCAAGAAGGCAAACCAGTAGCATACTTTAGTGAAAAACTCAGTGGGCCTAGTTTGAATTATTCAACATATGATAAAGAACTTTATGCACTAGTTCAGACTTTGGAGACACGACAGCATTATTTATGGCCTAAGGAGTTTGTCATACATTCTGATCATGAATCACTCAAGCATATTAGAAGTCAAAGAAAACTGAATTGTAGACAAGAAAAATGGGTTGAATTAATAGTATAATTTCCTTATGTTATTAACCACAAGAAAGGGAAGGAGAATGTTATTGCTGATGCATTGTCTAGACGCTATACCATGTTATCACAACTTGACTTCAAAGTTTTTGGACTTGAAACTATAAAAGGGAAATACGCTAATGTTGTCGATTTTAAAAATATTTTGCTGAATTGCATAGAGGGTAGAACTTGGAACAAGTTTGTCGTTAATGATGGATTTGTTTTTCGTGCTAATAAGCTATGCATCCCAGATGGTTATGTTCGTCTTTTGTTGTTACAAGAGGCGCGTGGAGGAGGACTTATGGGACATTTTAGCATCAAGAAGACAGAAGACATCCTTGTTGGTCATTTCTTCTGGACAAAAAATGAGAAGGGATGTAGAGAGATATGTTGCACGTTGCACAACATGCCAAAAAGCTAAGTCATGATTGAACCCACATGGTTTATATATGCCTCTTCCTGTTCCTAGCACTCCTTGGGAAGATATATCTATGGACTTTGTATTGGGACTACCTAGAAAAATACGGGGGAGGGATAGTATATGTCGGATTTCGGGTTCCGGCAGACCCTTAAGGTTCGAACTCTGGGGTGCGTGCGGAGATTATGCCCTCTACCTCTCCGTCTCGCAAATATCTAACTACCGAAAGAACAGCACAGGAGACACAGGGTTTATACTAGTTCGGGCCACCATTGTGGTGTAATACCCTACTCTAGTTTGTGGTGGGTGGATTGCCTCTTGGGCTGATGATGATGAACAGTACAAGGAAGGACAGCCTCGCGAGGATCTGTTCTTGGCTAGGGGGATGAACTGCTAGGAGGAGTTCAGCCGCCCTCCTCTCTCTCTCTCTCTCTGCTGCCTGAGTCTTTCTAACTGGTTTCTCGATGCCACTACCCTGGGGGTGGCTAGTCCTATTTATAGGCAAAGGCCCTGGGCCTCTTCCCAAATATTGAGCGGGAAGGGCGCCAACAATTGGCCAATTCGAAGGGGAACATCTGGTACACTTATCCTGACTAAAGTTGGTCCTCGCCTGCCAAAGGCCATGTGGTGACGCCGTTCTGGGCTCCACGATGACCTCCTTGCCACCGTTGGACTGGTCTTGGTCTCATTGCACCGAAATGGATGCCTTTGCTTGATCCTCTCGCCTGCGCTTGCCCCCTTTGCACCAAAGAGGAAAGGGAGACACTGCGCGGACTGGCACCCTTGGTCGTCATGGCTTGCGTCATGGGCACCTCGCGAGGTACCCTGCCTTGATCTCTCCGCCTCCTCGTGAGCCAGCCTGATGAGGCCGTGCCTGATGAAGCGCCGTGTCATCCGCCCCACGAGGCTTGGCCCCTCGCGAGGGTCTTGGGTCTTGTGTTGATGAAGATGGGCCGTGCTGGGCCCCCTTTCGAGCCACGCCGCAGGCCGCAGGTAGGAAAGTCTGGGGACCCCTGTTCCCAGAACGCCGACAGTAGCCCCCGGGCCCAAGGGGTGCATGGAGTTGGCCGTGCCGAGAAGCGAAAGGGCAAGGATGAAGCACCGCGGGCCCTAACAGCATGCGGTCTTGGGCGCCGCGTGGCGGTTGATTGGATGTGGGCGTCTCCGCTTCCCCACGACGCCTCGATGATCGCGCGGATTGGACAAGTCCCTGGATGCAAATCGTGTCATGATTACCTGGGATCATGGAGGCCGACGGTTGGCCTTCGCCGGCTATAAGTACGGCACCGCGCATGCCCTCCCAGTCCATCTCTCCTTGCTTTCCCCTTCTCCTCCATGGCTCCATCGAGGCGGCTCTCGGCTGCGGAAAAGGGGAGGGCCCACCAGGTTGAGCCTGCCTCTCCTTCGCCCAAGCGCGGTCGAGGGCACCCTCGGAAGCATCCCGTGGCCGCCCCGACAGCGTTCAGTGGTCATGGAGACGGCTCCCAGTGTGGTGGCGGGTGAGCCGCTGTGGCCGGGGGGCGCGCTTGGGTTGCGCGCTCCCCCAGGCCGTGCTTTCGCGTTGTGCAGGTGCTGCCGGAGTTCGTCATTTGGGCGGAGGAGCCGACTAGCGCCCGGCTCCATCTCCCTCGCTTCCTCCTTGGTGAGCTCCCTGCTGGTGCCCCGGGCAGCCTCTGGCTTCAGGCGGATGGCTGCTGCAGCCGGGCCTCGTGGGCTGCACTGGAGGTCTCCGCCACGGGGAGCTTGGCCTTGACTCGTGGTTGGCAGGCGTTCGCCCGTGCTCGCGGCTTGGAGCATAGGTGCACCTTGCACTTCAGGTTTGACGGCGATGCCACCCTCTATGTGAGGGTGTTTGGGGAAGATGGTCGCCGCGCGGGGTGTTGCCCCGAGGACGACGACCGTCGCCGGGGGCCCCGCCCCAACGACGATGGAGGAGACAGCGCCCGCGCAGATGGCGGCGCCCGAGGTTCCCCAGGCTTCATCAACTCTTCTTCAGGCGACTCCTCCAGCGGTGGCCGCAGTCATCCCCCACGCCGTCGAGCTTGCTTGGGAGGCGGCGACTTGTCCGCCCGTCGCCGCGCCCCGGTGAAGCGCGAGAGGGAGTCCTCCTGAGCCCCGAAGGCATCCCGAGTCGCCTTCGCTAGCCGGAGCGAGGCGAGCCGCGCCGGGCTTGTCCTTTCTTTTCCTTTTGTTTCCTGCGTAAAAGAGAACAACTGCATGGATCCCCGCGGGGGCGTGTTGGGGGTTACTGTTCTTAACAATTACCTTGATTTAGCTTTCGCGCTTTTCAGCTGTGTGGCTGCACATATATAGTTCCCGGCCCCAGCCGTGGGGGGCGACCGGCCCAGGCCCTGTGTGTGTGTGTCGCGGTGCCCGAGGGGCACGGACTAGAGGGGTGCTCCCACAATGGACCCGGGTCATGAAACCTTAGAACGATTAGAACAGGAACCCTCGCGAGGGCGTTTGGCTGCCCTCCCTAGCGAGGCCTTTTGCAAGAGGAATCAAAACGGGGGAGTGAAAATCGACGAAATATAAACCAATGACGGCAATAATTTCAATAAGACTTCAACTGCAAACAAGGCGAGCCAACTGCGGAAAGCAAATGAAAAAGCCGCGTCCGGCACCTAATCTAGTCTTCGACGTCTTCTCACCAGCGCGGAGCTAAGTGCTGCCACTGGGCGTGGGAGGGAGCCCCAGGGCCTAAGGCCGGCGCTCCTGAGACTCCGGGGCGTGTACAGCCCCACTCATTATTACGTGAGAGTGTCACGGGCGGCGAGCTTCACAGGCTCCGGGCCTTTCTTCTTAGGGGTGATGAGCTTCACAGGCACTTGCCTTCTTCACAGGCTCCGGGCCTTTCTTCTTAGGGGTGATGAGCTTCACAGGCACTTGCCTTCTTGACAGGCTCCGGGCCTTTTCTGAAACACGACAGCTTCACAGGCGTTTGCCTTCTTCACATGCTCTGGGCCTTTTCCAAAAAGGGATAGTATTCACAGGCGTTTGCCTTCTTCACAGGCTCTGGCCCTTTTCCAAAAGGGATAGTCTTCACAGGCGTTTGCCTTCTTCACAGGCTCTGGGCCTTTTCCAAAAAGGGATAGTCTTCACAGGCGTTTGCCTTCTTCACAGGCTCTAGGCCTTTTAGGGGTAGAACCTCCGGAGGTGCTGGATGTTCCACGCGTTCTGGACCGGCTCCCCCTCCTGAGTCTCCAAGCGCACGGAGCCTTGCCTGGAAACATGAGCAACATTGAACGGGCCCTCCCACATGGGAGAGAGCTTGTGCAACCCCTCCCTGGGGAGGACCCGCCTGAGCACGAGGTCTCCTACCTCAAGAGTCCTGGGGCGGATGTTGCGGCAGTGATATCGTCGTAGCGCTTGTTGGTACCTCGCCGCTCGCAACGCGGCTTCTCGGCGGCGTTCCTCCCCCAGCACGATGTCCATCCTCCGCATGGCGTCCTGCTGCGTCTCGTCGAACGCTAGGACCCGCGCAGAGTGATGTCTGACCTCGTGAGGGAGGACTGCTTCGGCTCCATAGACCAAGAAGAACGGGGTCTCCCCGGTCGGCTTGGTCGCGGTTGTGCGACTGGACCACAACACGGACTGGAGCTCATCGTACCAACCTCTGCCGCAGGCCTCCAGCTTCTTCTTGAATGTCCTGGTCTTGAGGCCCCTTAGGACCTCCGCGTTGGCTCGTTCGGCCTGGCCGTTGCTTCGCGGGTGCGCCACCGAAGCGTAGCATATCTGCGTTCCAAGGTTAGCACAGTATGTTTTGAAGAGGTTACTGGTGAACTGCGAACCGTTGTCTGTGATGATGCGGTTCGGCACCCCAAACCGGCTCACGATGCCCCTGATGAACTTGACCGCGGAACCCGCGGGGATGGTGCGGACAGCCTCCACTTCTGCCCACTTGGTGAATTTGTCAATGGCGACGTAGAGGTAGCGGTAGCCCCCTGGCGCCCGAGGGAACAGGCCCGGAATGTCCAGCCCCCAGACTGCGAATGGCCACGAAAGGGGTATAGTCTGCAGGCCTCCCGCCGGCTGATGGATCTGTTTGGCGTGAAATTGGCAGGCCTCACAAGCCTTCACAAGTTCGACAGCGTCGTTGAGTGCGGTGGGCCAATAGAACCCACTGCGGAATGCCTTGCCAACGAGGGTCCGTGATGACGAGTGATGCCCACAGTCCCCGCCATGTATGTCCTCCAGCACTTCCATTCCTTGCTCCCTGGAAATGCAGCGCATGGATACGTCGTTCGACCGCTTCCGGTAGAGCTCTCCGTCTCTGATGCATTATGTCGTGGCTTGCCGCGCCACACGCTCCGCTTCTTCCTCCTTCTCCGGCAGGGCCACTTGTGTTAAATAACTCTAGAGTTTCGTGATCCAGCACTCCTCCTGAGGTTCCATAGTCAGGATCAGGCGTGCCCCTGAGGCAGGGCCGTAGGCCGGGGCTCCTGAGGCAGGTGGCTGGGGGAGTTCCTCCCGAGGCTGAGCAGTGTTTGATAGTGACGGCTGGGCTGAGGGCTTGAAGAGCCGCTCTTCAAAGACGCCAGGCTCCTGAGGTAACCGCCTGGACGCCCGTCTGGCGATGTCATCGGCTTCGTGATTGGTGCCATGGGGCACATGCTTCAATTCCAACCCCCAGAACTGCTTTTCCATCCTGCGGACCTCCGCTAGATATGCCTCCATGTGCTCACCCTTCGGCTCATACACCTTGTTGGAGAAGTTGATAAGGAGCTGTGAATCGAGCTTGACGGTGAGGCGCTTCACCCCCAGAGCTTCTGCGGCCTTCAACCCCGCTATCAGACCCTCATATTCCGCTATGTTGTTGGAGACCTTTTCGCCTTGCTGGAAACAGAGTTGTACGGCGTAGTAGAGCTTGTCCTGAGTGGGCGATATCAGCACCGCACCAGCCCCAGCGCCGTGCCTGGAGAACGCCCCATCGAAGTACATGACCCAGCCTTCCGGCGCCTCACTCCCTGGGGAGAGGGACCGATCCTCGTTGTCCTTGAGGCCTGGTGCCTCCGTCCATTCTGCCATGAAATCCGCTAACGCTGCTCCTTTGATGACCCTAGTCGCGCTCAACTCGAGCTGGAACGCCTGCAGTTCTATGTTCCACTCGGCGACCCTTCCGGCTGAGTTAGGGCTCCTGAGCACCCTCTCCAAGGGGTATGACGAGACGACCTTGATGGGATGACCTTGGAAGTAGTGACGCAGCTTGCACGAGGCCACCAGTAGTGCGAGGAGGAGCTTCTGAGGCATGGGGTACCGTGCCCTCGCGTCCCGTAACACCGTGCTGACAAAGTAGACCGGGTGCTCAACAAGGCTGAGAGCATCAGTGTTCGCGGCGCCCTCCGGAGGCAAGGGCGCTTCGCGAGGTGACGTGGCCTCGGGAGGTCGACCGTCCAGGCGTGTGGCCTCTCCTGCTTCCGGTGCACTCTTCGGTGGCTGATCTTCCTCAGCCGCGGTTACGTCTCCTGTGGGCCTTCCTTGTTCCTGCTTTGCCTTTTCTCGAGCTGCTGATGTGGCTCTGATTTGGCGCTCCTCCCTAACCGCCACCAGGGCTACGCTGGCAGAGTAGGGAGTGGCGGCGAGGTAGAGCAGCAGGGGATCTCGAGGGCGCGGAGCCACCATGACTGGGGGACTGGTTAGGTACCTCTTGAGATCTTGAAACGCCTTATCTGCCTCTTCGGTCCATTCAAAAGGCCCCTTCTTCTTCATTACCTGGAAGAAAGGCAGTGCTCGCTCCCCTAGTTTGGAGATGAAGCGCCCTAGCGCGGTCACGCGTCCGGTGAGCTTCTGCATTTCTCTGAGGGTTTTCGGCAGGCTCATGTCCTCGACCGCCTCGACCTTCTCCGGGTTAGCCTCGATTCCCCGATGGGACATGAGAAAGCCCAAGAGCTTGCCTGAGGGGACCCCAAACACACACTTCTCTGGGCTGAGCCGCAGGTTCACCGTGTCGAGGCTCGCGAAGGTCTCCTCCAGGTCTTCTATGAGGGTCTTGGCCTCCCGAGATTTCACCACAATGTCATCAACGTAAGCTTCGACATTCTTCCCAAGCTGCGGGCCCAAGGTGATGTGCATCAGCCGCTGAAAGGTCGCCCCTGCGTTACGCAGCCCAAATGGCATGCATGTATAGCAGTACACCCCGCATGGGGTTAAGAAGGCGGTCTTCTCGACGTCTTCTACCGCCATCTTGATCTGGTGATACCCAGAGAAGGCGTCCAGGAAGCAGAGCAGGTCGCACTCCGCGGTGGAACCGACGATCTGGTAGATGCGGGGGAGCGGGAACGGATCTTGCGGGCATGCCTTGTTGAGGTTGGTGAAGTTGGCACACATGTGTTCCTTTCCCCCCTTCTTTGGCACAACGACAGGGTTGGCCAACAAATCCAGGTATCGGACCTCGCGAATGACCCCAGCAGCCTCTAACTTGCGGGTTTCTTGGACGATGAAGGCCTGCTTCTCTACGGACTGCCGCCTGGCTTTCTACCTCACGGGGCGCACGTTTGGGCACACGTTGAGGTGATGCTCGATGACGCTCCGGGGGATCCCTGCCAACTGATCAGGTTCCCAAGCGAATACCTTCTTATTTGCGCGTAGGAACCTGATCAGGGCCTCCTCCTGCTCAGGCTCGAGGTTGGCGCCTATGGTGAAAGTGGCACTGGAGGACCCGTCCTCGTCGACAGGTATCTGCTTGGTTTCTGCCTTGTCCTAGGTGAACAACTGCTTCTTCTTGGCTAGCGCAGCCCCCTTGGGCTCGGGGGTCCCTGCGTCGGCGGGCTGTGCCGATGCCGCCGTCTTGAAGGCGAGCTTGAGTACCCGCAGGGCGCCCCCAGTGTCCCCGTGCACGGTGAGGACACCGCTGCTCCCGGGCATCTTCATGAGGTTATACGTCGGGTGCGTGGCGGCCATGAACTGGGCCAGCGCTGGGTAGCCGAGGATGGCGTTGTAAGGAAGGCCGATGGGGGCGATGTCGAAGTCGACCATCTCTGTGCGGAAGTTGTCATAGGTGCCGAAGGTTACTGGGAGCCGGATCTGTCCCAAGGAGCTGGATGACCCGCCCCCAACGCCCAAGAAAGACCGACTGGGTTGCAGCCGCTCCAGGGGTATGCAGAGGAGATTGAAGGTCTCAACCGAAAGCACACTGAGGCTCGCGCCGCCGTCGACGAGGGTTCTGGTGACGACCACCTAGCAGATGGTGGGGGTGCACAACAGGGGGACCGCGCCTGAGCCGGCCAAGTTGGCGAGGTGGTCCTCCGAGCTGAAGGTCAGACCGACCTCACGCGCCACCTGGTCCGAGGGAGCCCCCTGCCGTGCGGAAACGGCGCTGACCCGGCGGACAAACGGCTTGACATGGCGACTTGTGGGCGGCGCCTGCGAGGCGCCCAGGAGGGCCGCGACGACCGGAGGTGTTGATGTAGCGGTGCGGTCACCTTGTCGCACAGGCAGATGCTGGGATGGCGCTTGCTGCTCGTTCCCTGCCGGGCCGGTGGCGGCGTTGACGGCGGGCGACGGGGAACGACGAGCACGCCCACCGACGGGAGCCGTCTGGGCGACGCGGGAAGCGATGGCGCCCTGGTGCTCGGCACGGGCCTGACGAGTGTCAGACATGGACGTGACGGTCGGCGGAGAGCGGAGCGATGGAAGACAAATTCCGGCGCACCCCTACCTGGCGCGCCAAATGTCGGATTTCGGGTTCCGGCAGACCCTTAAGGTTCAAACTCTAGGGTGCGCGCGGAGATTATGCCTTCTACCTATCCGTCTTGCAAAGATCTAACTACTGAAAGAACAACACAGGAGACACAGGGTTTATACTAGTTCGGGCCACCATTGTGGTGTAATACCCTACTCTAGTTTGTGGTGGGTGGATTGCCTCTTGGGATGATGATGATGAATAGTACAAGGAAGGACAGCCTCGCGAGGGTCTGTTCTTGGCTAGGGGGATGAACTGCTAGGAGGAGTTCAGCCGCCCTCCTCTCTCTCTCTCTCTGCTGCCTGAGTCTTTCTAACTGGTTTCTCGATGCCACTACCCTAGGGGTGGCTAGTCCTATTTATAGGCAAAGACCCTGGGCCTCTTCCCAAATATTGAGCGGGAAGGGCGCCAACAATTGGCCAATTCGAAGGGGAACATCTGGTACACTTATCCTGACTAAAGTTGGTCCTCGCCTCCCAAAGGCCATGTGGTGACGCCGTTCTGGGCTCCACGATGACCTCCTTCCCACCGTTGGACTGATCTTGGTCTTGTTGCACCGAAATGGATGCCTTTGCTTGATCCTCTCGCCTGCGCTTGCCCCCTTTGCACCAAAGAGGAAAGGGAGACACTGCGCGGACTGGCGCCCGCCTGGCACCCTTGGTCGTCATGGCTTGCGTCATGGGCACCTCGCGAGGTACCCCGCCTTGATCTCTCCGCCTCCTCGTGAGCCAGCCTGATGAGGCCGTGCCTGAGGAAGTGCCGTGTCGTCCGCCCCGCGAGGCTTGGCCCCTCGCGAGGGTCTTGGGTCTTGTGTTGATGAAGATTGGCCGTGCTGGGCCCGCTTTCGAGCCACGCCGCAGGCCGCAGGCAGGCAAGTCTGGGGACCCCCATTCCCAGAACGCCGACAGTATATTTGTTCCTGTCGATAGATTCTCTCAGATGGCACATTTTATACCTTGTCATAAAAGTGACGATGCTACTCACATTGCTGATTTGTTCTTTCAAGAAGTAGTTCGTTTGCATGGTCTGCCAAATACAATTGTTTCCGACCATGACACAAAATTTCTTCACCATTTTTGGAGGGTACTGTGGACAAAACTGGGGACTAAGCTTTTATTTAGTACTACATGTCATCCTCAAATAGATGGTCAAACTGAAGTGGTTAATTGAACATTGTCTACTATGCTTAGGGCTATTCTGAAAAAGAACTTAAAAATGTGGGAAGAATGTCTACGTCATGTAGAGTTTGCTTATAACCGTTCAGTTCATTCCACCACGAAGTTGTGCCCTTTTGAGATTGTTTATGGATATATACCTCGGGCGCCTATTGATCTATTACCTATTCCATCTTCGGAGAAGTTAAACCTTGATGCTAAAGAACGTGCTAAGCTATTATTGAAAATGCATGAGATGACTAAGAAAAATATTGAACGCATGAATGCCAAGTATAAACTTGCTCGTAGTCAGGGTAGGAAGTCTTGTGTTTGAACTAGGTGATTTAGTATGGTTACATTTGCAGAAAGACCATTTCCCTGATTTACAAAAGTCAAAATTAATGCCTCGTGTAGATGGACCTTTTAAGGTGATACAAAAAATTAATGAGAATGCGCATAAGCTTGATCTGCCTACAGAATTTCGGGTTAGTCCCACATTTAATGTTGCAGATTTAAAACCTTATTTGGGAGAGGATGAAGAGGTATCGTCGAGGGAAACTTCGATTCAAGAAGGGGGGTGATGAGGACATCTCTACCAGAGTTGCACTCATCATGACTCCTACATCAGTTATTCCATCTGGACCTATGACTAGAGCACGCGCGAGACAGATAAATGGATAGGTACTATCGCTCCTTTGTACATATGATTTAACTAATGAGAATATGATATTACACTCATGTTCGGATTTACTTGTACTCATGAACGAAGGTGTTGGAGAGATGAGGAGGGAACGCCGCATGCAGGTGGAAGATGAAAAATGTTGCACATTGATTCCACAAGCAGCAACACTATTGACATGCAAGAAGCTACCTAGCCACGTACGTGCTCAATTGCAAAAGGAGGAGAAGGAGTATTAGGCCTCCTGGACCGAAGAAGGCCACGTCCGCATGCAGCCCACACCATCAATAGTTAAACAAAGAAATAAACTACATGTGGGCCGGCTCTTGATTATGATTTCCTTCAAGTCGTAGCTGACTAGGATTCGTCTATGCGTAGGCGGTCACCGCACCTAATAAATAGTCAGCTTATGTTACGTTTAGACTCGAGTTTTATTGTATTGTGTAGACATCGCCACAATCCGCATCTACGAGACGTGTAGGACTACCACCTTGTCAGATCCACAGTGGAACCCCAACTTTTCATCTAGTTCATGTACTCAGTTTATTTTCTGCAATTTCTTATTGCAATTCACCTCTGTTCTTGCTAGTTCTTTGGTTGCTTTCAGGAACTCGAACCTTGTTGTTCAGGTTGATCGTGCCTACGACAAGGTCAATAACCATCGGAGATTGGTTTAGCGATTGTCGAGGCGTATCCTCGGGTACGGTATAGCTAGATCGTCAAGGTCAAAATCCACCAAATCGGTAATTATCCCCACTCTCATCGAAAGATTGGGCCACCGTCACATCAGACAAGTTCCTCAAGCTCCTCCACAAGTTCGACAAGAACCTCAAGTTCACCAAGAGCAACAAGACAATGGAAATCATCCCCGCCAAGAGCAAGTTGAGGGAGACAATCCTCCTCGTCAAGGACGTCATCACCCTCGACCCCAACACAAAGTTGTTGTCGCATACACAATTGCTATCTTGGTTCGTGAAGCATTGCATGAGAAAAGAGCTCAAACATCAAAGAGCCAAACAAGCTTTTAAGCAAAAGAGGAAAGTTAAGCAAAGAGCTTATAATCAAGAACCATAGCATCATACAACATTAAGATTGTCATACTCGATCATCTTGGATCAAAGCATAGGAACATCATACATATAGCATACTTGGGATAGAAATCGTTGCATTTTTTCTTAGTAGGTTGTGCACAAGTTCGTATCCGCCTATTGTGCAATCGTGCCAGCGTCTCTCTAGTGTTGTGCAACAAGAGCATCTTGGTGGATTCCACATTTTGGCTCACCCTTGGTTGCATAGCCCCATCTTATCTATTTGTGTGTGTGTTTCCGTGTACCATATATTGCTATTGGTCTACTTGTTGCATTTCCAAATTTGTGAATCTTTTCCAACATTATTGAGTCTCACTTACAACTGCATCAAATTTTGTGCCACCATCCTAACCGAGCTCCACCATAAGCTTTTACTTGTGTAGGTGTGAGAACCGACAAGATTGTGCTATTTCCTTGCTACACATTGGAGTGATCTTTGATCCAGTTTCAACTTCGGTCAAGGTACATTTGGTATTGGTTCTTCTTTGTCTCCCACTCACATATATTTGTTTGGAATGATGGATAGGCCAAGTACTTCTACCAACCCACTCTTCTTGGAGCAAGACGACGACATGTCTTCCTACGTCACCAAGACTCAACTATTTGGTGCACATCGGGCTTTGCATCAAGAACAACTTGCTTTGGGCGACCGCATCGACAACCTCGCCGCCGACCTACGAAAATCCGAGCAACGTACAAGGGACTACTTCGACACATCCATGAGTTCCCTCAAAGAAGATATCCGAACCATGATGGTCCGCTCTTCTAGAACTTTGTCCTCTTCAAGACGGAGCCGCTCAAGTCGACACTCCGATGACACTATCTCCGGTTCAAGTACACCGACATCGAACACTCTTCGTCGTGCCGCGCGTCAAGACCGTCGAGCAAACCGCAATCCTCTACACGACACCGACTCTCAAGAGCATCGACATCATCAAAACCAAGCTGCATTCGCACAAGCTCATGAACGACAACGTCAACAACAACAAGAACAAGAGTAGAGAACGCGACAACATCAAGATGCACAAGACGCCGAGGCGGAACGCCAAGAACAACAACTACGTGAAGCTCAAGCACTTGAGGCACAACGTGCCCTTCATGACTCAAGTCGTGCCGTAGCCAATAGAGCCCGACAAGCTCGACTACATCAAGAAGCACTTCGCGACGAAGCTCAAGAAAGAATTTACCAAGCACGTGTGCATCGGCAAGCTCCTCGTCAAGATCGACAAGCTCCTCGTCAAGATCGACAAGCTCCTTGTCAAGATAGACAATCTCCTCCTCAAGCGAGACAAGAACAAGAAGTCCATCGAGGGAAAGAAGGCAATGGACCCCCTCCTCGCCAAGAGAAACATGAGGTTGACAACCATCCTCACCAAGAGCAACATGAGGAAGACAACCATCCTCGCCAAGAGCAACATGAGATTGCCAATCCTCACCGACATGGGCGTCATCATCTACGACCCCAACACAATGAAGAGCAACGATATAGCAAGCTAAAGTTCACCATGCCCAAGTTTACCGGAAGCAATGACCCTGAAGAGTACATATGATGGGCATTGAAGGTTGACAAAATCTTCCTCTTGCACAACTACGAAGAAGAGAAGAAAATCGCAATGGCATCCCTGGAATTCCAAGACTACGTCCTAATTTGGTGGGAACAAGTCATTGAGCACCGAGCGGCAAGAGGTGAAGCACCAATCACCACTTGGCCACAAATGAAGGATGTCATGAGAGCACGATCCGTGCTAAACTACTACAACCACGACCTGTTCAAGAAACTTCAACAACTCAAGCAAGGAACCAAGAGCGTTGAAGAGTACTACAAGGAAATGGAGATTGCCATGATACGAGCCAATGTCAAAGAAGATGATGAGCGAACTATGGCACGTTTCTTGAATGGACTCAATCACCCTATCAAGAAGATTGCCAACTTCCAACCATACTCGAACCTCATCGAGCTAGTGCTTCAAGCTACCAAAGCGGAACGGCAAGTACAAGACGACTTCAAGTATGCCAAGTTCTCATCCAAGTCTAATGGCCTCTCCAACAATCAAGCTTCGACGACTCAAACACCTTCTACCTCAACCAAGCCTTCTACAAGCAACGACGTCAAGTCGAGTTACAAGAAAGCTTCGACAAGCTCAAGTCATCCTCCTACTACAAGCAACTTCAAGAAAGCTTCATCATCATCTACTCCAACCGATGAGACCATCAAGTCAAGTTCCATCAAATGTTTCACATGTAGAGGCCGAGGCCACAAGTCCTTCGAGTGCACAAACAAGCGCACCATGATCCTCAACGACGACGGAACCTACGACTCCATGAGTGAAGGAGAAATGGAAGCTCTTGAGCAAGTGGCCATGCACCGACAAGTGAACAATGAAGATGAGCAAGTCTTTTGCGACGAAGATTCAAGTCCCGCTCTTGTTGTCTCCAAGGTCTTGACTCTTGAACATCAACAAGACGAAGATCAAAGATGCCATATCTTCCACACAAAGGCCGGCATCAATGGACGTTCCGTCAAGGTCATCATCGATGGAGGTAGTTTCCATAACCTCGCAAGTGAAGAACTATGCTCCAAACTCCAACTGGTCAAGATAAAGCATCCTCACCCCTACAAGGTTCAATGGCTAAGCGACACCGGCACCATACAAGTTGAGCATAGGGTACATGTCTCTTTCAAGATCGGCGCCTATGAAGACACTTTGGAATGTGATGTCCTTCCGATGACCATTTGCCACCTCCTTCTTGGACGGCCATGGCAATTTGACCGAGGTGTCATTCAGAATGGGTGTACAAATCACTATAGCTTCAAGATGAAAGGGAAGGAATTTGTGCTACGTCCTATGTCTCCAATGTTGGGGATCGTAGCATAAATTTAAAATTTTCTACGCATCACCAAGATCAATCTATGGAGTCATGTAGCAACGAGGGAGAGGGGAGTGCATCTACATACCCTTGTAGATTGCTAAGCGGAAGCGTTCAAGTGAACGGGGTTGATGGAGTCGTACTCGTCGTGATCCAAATCACCGATGATCCTAGTGCCGAACGGACGGCACCTCCGCGTTCAACACACGTACAACCCGGGGACGTCTCCTCCTTCTTGATCCAGCAAGGGGAGAGGAGAAGTTGAGGGAAAATCTCTGACAGCACGACGACATGGTGGTGATGGAGCTCGTGGTTCTCCGGCGGGGCTTCGCCAAGCACTACGGAGGAGGATGAGGTGTTGGAGGAGGGAGAGGGCTGCGCCAGGGGAAGGTTGTGGATGCCCTCTCTCTTCCTCACTATATATATGGGTAAGGGAGGAGGGGGAGCCGCCCTAGGGTTCCCTAGGGGAGGGGCGACGGCCACAGGGGAAACCCTAGATGGGTTTGGGCGCCCCCACCCCCTAGGAAACTTGCCCCCCAAGCCGGGAGGGGTGGCTGCCCTAGGGGTGGCGCCCCCACCTCTCTGGTTACGTGAGATGAGGTTGGGAGGGGCGCTCAGCCCCTTAGTGGGCTGATGTGCCCTCTCCCCTTGGCCCATAAGGCCCCCCAACGCTTGTCGGGGCCTCCGAAACCCCTTTCGGACACGCTGGTCATCACCTGGTACCCTCAAAACAATTCCGGACTCCAATACCCTTCGTCCAATATACCGATCTTCACCTCCCGACCATTCCGGAGCTCCTCGTCATGTCCGGGATCTCATCCGGGACTCCGAACAACCTTCGGTAACCACATACTATTTCCCATAACAACTCTAGCGTCACCGAACCTTAAGTGTGTAGACCCTACGGGTTCGGGAACCATGCAGACATGACCGAGACAACTCTCCGGCCAATAACCAACAGCGGGATCTGGATACCCATGTTGGCTCCCATATGTTCCACGATGATCTCATCGGATGAACCACGATGTCGAGGATTCAATCAATCTCGTATTCAATTCCCTTTGTCTACCGGTATTGTACTTGCCCGAGATTTGATCGTCGGTATCCCGATACCTTGTTCAATCTCATTACCGGCAAGTCTCTTTACTCGTTCCGTAACACATCATCCCGTGATCAACTCCTTGATCACATTGTGCACACTATGATGATGTCCTACCGAGTGGGCCCAGAGATACCTCTCCGTCGCACGGAGTGACAAATCCCAGTCTCGATTTGTGCCAATCCAACAGACACTTTCGGAGATACCCGTAGTGCAACTTTATAGCCACCCAGTTACGTTGTGACGTTTGGCACACCCAAAGTATTCCTACGGTATCCGGGAGTTGCACAATCTCATGGTCTAAGGAAATGATACTTGACATTAGAAAAGCTTTAGCATACGAACTACACGATCTTGTGCTATGCTTAGGATTGGGTCTTGTCCATCACATCATTCTTCTAATGATGTGATCCCGTTATCAATGACATCCTATGTCCATGTTCAGGAAACCGTAGCCATCTATTGATCAACGAGCTAGTCAACTAGAGGCATACTAGCGACATGGTGTTGTCTATGTATCCACACATGTATCTGAGTTTCCTATCAATACAATTCTAGCATGGATAATAAACTATTATCATGAACAAGGAAATATAATAATAACTAATTTATTATTGCCTCTAGGGCATATTTCGAACAGTCTCCCACTTGCACTAGAGTCAATAATCCAGTTCACATCGCTATGTGATTAACACTCAAGGTGACATCCCCATGTGACTAACACCCAAAGAGTTTACTAGAGTCAATAATCTAGTTCACATTACCATGTGATTAACACTCAATGAGTTCTGGGTTTGATCATGTTATGCTTGTGAGAGATGTTATAGTCAACGGGTCTGAACCTTTCAGATCCGTGTGTGCTTTACAAATCTCTATGTCATCTCCTAGATGCAGTTACCACGCTCTATTTGGAGCTATTCCAAATAACTGTTCTACTCAGAATAATCTGGATTACTGTCAAAGTTTGCATCGGCGTAACCCTTGACGACGAACTCTTTTACCACCTCCATAATCGAGAAAATTCCTTAGTCCACTAGTTACTAAGGATAACCTTGACCGTTGTCCTATGATCCATTTCTAGATCACACTTGTACCCCTTGAATGACTCATGGTTTGGCACACTTCAGGTGCGGTACACAACATAGCATACTTTAGAGCCTACGACTAAAGCATAGGGGACGACCTTCGTCCTTTCTGTCTATTCTGCCGTGGTCATGTCTTGAGTCTTGCTCAATACTCACACCTTGTAACACAGCCGAGAACTCCTTCTTTGCTGATCTATTTTGAACTCCTTCAAAATCTTGTCATGGTATGTGTTCGTTTGAAAGTAATATTAAGCGATTTTGATCTATCCTTATAGATCTTGATGCTCAATGTTCAAGTAGCTTAATCCAGGTTTTCATTGAAAAACACTTTTCAAACAACCCTATATGCCTTCCAGAAATTCTACATCATTTCCGATAAACAGTATGTCAACAACATATACTCATCAGAAATTCTATAGTGCTCCCACTCACTTCTTTGGAAATACAAGTTTCTCATAAACTTTGTATAAACCCAAATCTTTGATCATCTCATCAAAGCGTACATTCCAACTCCGAGATGCTTACTCCAGTCCTTAGAAGGATTGCTGGAGCTTTGCATACTTGTTAGCATCTTTCAGGATTGACCAAAATCTTCTGGTTGTATCACATACAACCTTTCCTCAAGAAAATCATCAAGGAAACAATATTTTGACATCCTATCTGTAAGATTTCATAAATAATGCAGTAACTGCTAACATAATTCCAATAGACTTTTAGCATTGCTACGAGTGATAAAGTCTCATCGTAGTCAACTCCTTGAACTTGTCAGGAAACATCTTAACGACAAGTCGAGCTTTCTCAATGGTGACACTTACCATCATTGTCCGTCTTCCTTTTAAAATCCATCTGTACTCAACAGCCTCACGACCATCAAGTAGTTCTTCCAAAGTCTACACTTTGTTTTCATATATGGATTCTATCTCGGATTTTATGGCCTCGAGCCATTCTTGGAATCCGGGCCCACCATCGCTTCTCCATAGCTCGTAGATCCATTGTTGCCTAGCAACATGACTTCCAAGACAGGATTACGTGCCACTTTGAAATAGCACACATCCTTGTCGTCCTACGAGGTTTGGTATTGACTTGATCCAAAGTTTCATGATCACTATCGTAAGCTTCTACTTTAGTTGATGTAGGTGCCACAGGAACAACTTCCTGTGCCCTGCTACACACTAGTTGAAGTGAAGGTTCAATAACCTCATCAAGTCTCCACCATCCTCCCACTCAATTCTTTCGAGAGAAACTTTTCCTCGAGAAAGGACCCGATTTCAGAAACAATCCCTATTGCTTTCGGATCTAAGACAGGAGGTACACCCAACTGTTTTGGGTGTCCTATGAAGATGCATCTATCCGCTTTGGGTTCGAGCTTATCAGCCTGAAACTTTTTCACATAAGCGTCGTAGCCCCAAACTTTTAAGAAAAACAGCTTAGGTTTCTCTAAACCCTAGTTCATACGGTGTTGTCTCAATGGATTTGTGTGGTTCCCTATTTAAAGTGAATGTGGTTGTCTCTAATGCCTAACCCATAAACGATAGTGGTAATTCGCTAAGAGACATCATGGTATGCACCATATCCAATAGGGTGCAGCTATGATGTTCGGACACACCATCACACTATGGTGCTCCCGGCGGTATTAGTCGTGAAACAATTTCCACAATGTCTTAATTGTGTGCCAAACTCGTAACTCAGATATAAATCTCTATGATCATATCACAGACATTTTATCCTCTTGTCACGACGATCTTCAGCTTCACTCTAAAATTACTTGAACCTTTCAATAATTCAGACTCGTGTTTCATCAAGTAAATATACTCAACATCTACTCAAATCATCTGTGAAGTAAGAACACAATGATATCCACTGCGTGCCTCAGCGCTCACTGGACCGCACACATCAAAATGTATTACTTCCAACAAATTGCTTTCTTGTTCCATCTTACTGAAAACGAGGTCTTTCAGTCATCTTGTCCATGTGGTATGATTTGCATGTCTCAAGTGATTCAAAATCAAGTGAGTCCAAACGATCCATCTATATGGAGTTTCTTCATGCATATCTACCAATAAACATGGTTCGCATGTCTCAATCTTTTCAAAAACGAGTGAGTCCAAAGATCCATCAACATGGAGCTTCTTCATGCGTTTTATACCAATATGACTCAAATTGCAGTGCCACAAGTATGTGGTGCTATCATTACTATCATATATCTTTTTACATGAACATGTGTATCACTATGATCGAGATTCAATAAACCATTCATTTTAGGTGCAAGACCATTGAAGGTATTATTCAAATAAACAGAGTAACCATTATTCTCCTTAAATGAATAACTGTATTGCAATAGACATAATCCAATCATGTCTATGCTCAACGCAAACACCAAATAACAATTATTTAGGTTTAACACCAATCTCGATGGTAGAGGGAGCGTGCGATGCTTGATCACATCAATCTTGGAAAAACTTCCAACACATATCGCCAGCTCACCTTTAGCTAGTCTCCTTTTACTGCGCAGCCTTTTATTTCGAGTTACTAACACTTAGCAACCGAACTAGTATCTAATACCCTGGTGCTACTAGGAGTACTAGTAAAGTACACATTAACATAATGTATATCCAATATACTACTATCGACCTTGCCATCCTTCTCATCTACCAAGTATCTAGGGTAATTTTGCTCTAGTGGTTGTTCCCCTTATTACAGAAGCACTTAGTCTCGGGCTTGGGTTAAACTTTGGGTTTCTTCACTTGAGCAGCAACTGACTTGTCTTTTCATGAAGTATCCCTTTCTTGCCCTTGCCCTCTTGAAACTAGTGGTTTTACTAACCATCAACAATTGATGCTCCCTTTTGATTTCTACTTTCGCGGTGTCGCGAATATCTCAAGGATCATATCTATCCCTGATATGTTATAGTTCATCACGAAGCTCTAGTAGCTTGGTGGCAATGACTTTGGAGAAACATCACTATCTTATCTAGAAGATCAACTCCCACTCGATTCAAGTGATTGTTGTACTCAGACAATCTGAGCACAAGCTCAATGATTGAGCTTTTCTCCCTTAGTTTGCAGGCTACGAAAATCATCGGAGGTCTTATACCTCTTGACATGGGCACGAGCCTGAAATCCCAATTTCAGCCCTCGAAACATCTCATATGTTCCGCGACATTTCAAAAATGTCTTCGGTGCCTCAATTCTAAACCATTTAACATTACCGAACTATCATGTAGTAATCAAAACGTGTATGTCAGATGTTCGCAACATCCACAAACCACGTTCGAGGTCCAGCACACCGAGCGGTGCATTAAGGACACAAGCCTTCTACTGTCCGCATAATTGCTACTATCAACTTTCAACTATATTTTCTCTAGGAACATATCTAAAACAGTAGAACTGAAGCGCGAGCTATGACATAATTTGCGAAGACCTTTTGACTATGTTCAGGATAATTTAAGTTCATCTGATGAACTCCCACTTAGATAGACATCCCTCTAGTCATCTAAGTGATTACATGATCCGAGTCAACTAGGCCGTGTCCGATCATCACGTGAGACGGACTAGTCATCATCGGTGAACATCTTCATGTTGATCGTATCTACCATACGACTCATGCTCGACCTTTCGGTCTCTTGTGCTCTGAGGCCATGTCTTTACATGCTAGGCTCGTCAAGTCAACCTAAGTGTTTCGCGTGTGTAAATCTGTCTTACACCCGTTGTATGTGAACGTTAGAATCTATCACACCCGATCATCACGTGGTGCTTCGAAACGACGATCTTTCGCAACGGTGCACAGTTAGGGGGAACAGTTTCTTGAAATTTTAATGAGGGATCATATTATTTACTACCGTCGTTCTAAGCAAATTAGATGTATAAACATGATAAACATCACATGCAATCAAATAGTGACATGATATGGCCAATATCATATTGCTCCTTTTGATCTCCATCTTCGGGGCTCCATGATCATCATCGTCACCGGCATGACACCATGATGTCCATCATCATGATCTCCATCATCGTGTCTTCATGAAGTTGTCTCTCCAACAATTACTTCTACTACTACAGCTAACGGTTAGCAATAAAGTAAAGTAATTACATGTCGTTGTTCAATGACACGCAGGTCATACAATAAATAAAGACAACTCCTATGGCTCCTGCCGGTTGTCATACTCATCGACATGCAAGTCGTGATTCCTATTACAAGAACATGATCAATCTCATACATCACATATCATTCATCACATTCTTCTTGGCCATATCACATCACATAGCATACCCTGCAAAAACAAGTTAGACGTCCTCTACTTGTTGTTTGCATGTTTTACGTGGCTGCTATGGGTTTCTAGCAAGAACGTTTCTTACCTACGCAAAAACCACAACATGATATGCCAATTGCTATTTACCCTTCATAAGGACCCTTTTCATCGAATCCGATCCGACTAAAGTGGGAGAGACTGGCACCCGCTAGCCACCTTATGCAACATGTGCATGTCAGTCGGTGGAACCTGTCTCACGTAAGTGTACGTGTAATGTCGGTCCGGGCCGCTTCATCCCACAATGCCGCCGAATCAAGATTGGACTAGTAACGGTAAGCATATTGAACAAAATCAACGCCCACAACTACTTTGTGTTCTACTCGTGCATGGAATCTACGCAATAGACCTAGCTCTGATACCATTGTTGGGGATCGTAGCATAAATTTAAAATTTTCTACGCATCACCAAGATCAATCTATGGAGTCATCAAGCAACGAGGGAGAGGGGAGTGCATCTACATACCCTTGTAGATCGCTAAGCGGAAGCGTTCAAGTGAACGGGGTTGATGGAGTCGTACTCGTCGTGATCCAAATCACCGATGATCCTAGTGCCGAACGGACGGCACCTCCGCGTTCAACACACGTACAGCCCGGGGACGTCTCCTCCTTTTTGATCCAGCAAGGGGAGAGGAGAAGTTGAGGGGAAAACTCCGACAGCACGGCGACATGGTGGTGATGGAGCTTGTGGTTCTCCGGCAGGGCTTCGCCAAGCACTACGGAGGAGGATGAGGTGTTGGAGGAGGGAGAGGGCTGCGCCAGGGGAAGGTTGCGGCTGCCCTCTCTCTTCCTCACTATATATAGGGGTAAGGGAGGAGGGGGAGGCGCCCTAGGGTTCCCTAGGGGAGGGGCGGCGGCCACAGGGGAAACCCTAGATGGGTTTGGGCGCCCCCACCCCCTAGGAAACTTGCCCCCCAAGCCTGGAGGGGTGGCTGCCCTAGGGGTGGCGCCCCACCTCTCTGATTACGTGAGATGGGGTTGGGAGGGGCGCTCAGCCCCTTAGTGGGATGATGTGCCCTCTCCCCTTGGCCCATAAGGCCCCCCAACGCTTGCTGGGGCCTCCGGAACCCCTTTCGGACACGCTGGTCATCACCTGGTACCCCCAGAACAATTCCGGACTCCAATACCCTTCGTAAAATATACCGATCTTCACCTCCCGACCATTCCGGAGCTCCTTGTCATGTCCGGGATCTCATCCGGGACTCCAAACAACCTTCGGTAACCACATACTATTTCCCATAACAACTCTAGCGTCACCGAACCTTAAGTGTGTAGACCCTACGGGTTCGGGAACCATGCAGACATGACCGAGACAACTCTCCGGCAAATAACCAACAGTGGGATCTGGATACCCATGTTGGCTCCCACATGTTCCACGATGATCTCATCGGATGAACCACGATGTCGAGGATTCAATCAATCCCGTATTCAATTCCCTTTGTCTACCGGTATTGTACTTGCCCGAGATTCGATCGTCGGTATCCCGATACCTTGTTCAATCTCATTACCGGAAAGTCTCTTTACTCGTTCCGTAACACATCATCCCGTGATCAACTCCTTGATCACATTGTGCACATTATGATGATGTCCTACCGAGTGGGAACAGAGACACCTCTCCGTCGCACGGAGTGACAAATCCCAGTCTCGATTCGTGCCAACCCAACAGACACTTTCGGAGATACCCGTAGTGCAACTTTATAGCCACCCAGTTACGTTGTGACGTTTGGCACACCCAAAGTATTCCTACGGTATCCGAGAGTTGCACAATCTCATGGTCTAAGGAAATGATACTTCACATTAGAAAAGCTTTAGCATACGAACTACACGATCTTGTGCTATGCTTAGGATTGGGTCTTGTCCATCACATCGTTCTTCTAATGATGTGATCCCATTATCAATGACATCCAATGTCCATGGTCAGGAAACCGTAACCATCTATTGATCAACGAGCTAGTCAACTAGAGGCTTACTAGGGACATGGTGTTGTCTATGTATCCACACATGTATCTGAGTTTCCTATCAATACAATTCTAGCATGGATAATAAACTATTATCATGAACAAGGAAATATAATAATAACTAATTTATTATTGCCTCTAGGGCATATTTCCAACATCCAAGCCAAGTGCTCGCCGACAAGCAAAACACCCGTCGTGGAGAAAATAGTGAGCGAGCGAACCACCAAAAAGAGAGTGAGCGCCACAAGCCCAAATTGAGTGCCTCCATGATGAGCGACAAGAAAAATTCCGTTCTCTTTGCCACCAAACGTGAGATGAGAGGAGTGTGTGAGAACCCATCAAGTGTCCTACACTATGTACTATTGTGCAAGGACGAGGCACCAAAAACTAACAACTCTCACGATCTACCTTTGGTGTTATCTTCTTTATTGCAGGAATTCCAAGATGTTTTCCCCGATGAGCTACCTCCGGGCCTACCTCCACTACGAGGCATTGAGCACCGAATCGATCTCATCCCCGGAGCGCCACTTCCCAACAAAGCTCCCTACCGTGTCAATCCCGAAGAAACCAAAGAAATACAAAGGCAAGTAAAGCATCTCATAGACCATGGACATGTGCGTAAAAGTTTGAGTCCTTGTGCCGTACCGGTCATTCTTGTGCCAAAACGAGATGGTAGCTTTCGCATGTGTTCCGATTGTAGACCTATCAATGCTATCACCGTTCAATATAGGTACCCCATTCCACGCCTTGATGATATGCTTGATGAACTTAGTGGTGCCACTTTCTTTTCCAAAATTGATCTTAAAAGTGGTTACTATCAAATCCGCATACAAGAGGGTGATGAATGGAAAACCGCTTTCAAAACCAAGTTTGGTCTATATGAGTGGTTAGTCATGCCTATGGGTTTATTGGAAGCACCCGGTACTTTCATGCGTCTTATGCATTATGTGTTTCGCCCTTACATTGGTAAATTTGTTGTTGTCTACTTTGATGATATCCTTGTGTTTAGCAAATCTCTCAAAGAGCATGTCACCCACCTTCGCACCATGCTACAAACTCTTTGAAAACAGCAACTTTATGCTAATATGGAAAAATGCCTATTTGGTGTTGATAAGCTTGTTTTCTTGGGTTTTTTTAGTATCTTCTAAGGGTGTTCATGTTGATGAATCTAAGATCAATGCTATTAAAACTTGGCCCCAACCAACCAATTTGCAACAAGTGCGTAGTTTTCTTGGGATAGCCGGTTTCTACCGTAGATTTGTGAAGGATTTTAGCACCATTGCTTCACCTTTGCATGCTTTGAGTAAGAAAAACGCACTGTTTGTTTGGGGAACATCTCAAGATATTGCTTTCAATGAGCTTAAGAATTTGCTTACTCATGCTCCCATGCTTGCATTACCCAACTTTGACAAACCTTTTGAAATTCATTGCGATGCTAGTGGTAATGGCATAGGAGGTGTGTTAACGCAAGAGAAGCGCCCAATTGCATACTTTAGTGAGAAACTATCCGGAGCGCAACTCAAGTACCCCATCTATGACAAAGAGCTATATGCTTTAGTGCGAGTTTTGCGTGACTGGGAACATTACCTTCGCCCTCATGAGTTCATCATCCATACCGACCATGAAACACTTAAATACCTTAAGGGTCAAACTAAGTTGAACAAGCGTCATGCTAAATGGAGTGAATTTATTGAGTCATTTCCTTATGTCATCAAGTACATTAAAGGTAAGGAAAATGTTGTGGCAGATGCGCTTTCCTGTATATGCATGCTTGTCAATAAACTTGAGTTGAATGTCATTGGTTTTGAGCACATAAAAGACTTGTATGAGCATGATCCTACATTTGCTATTCCTTATGCCAAGTGTTTGACGCATACTTCTTGGGATCGATACTACATCAAGGATGGATATCTTATGAGAGCTAACAAACTTTGCATTCCCGAGTCCTCTTTTCGTTTGTTGCTTTTGCAGGAATCTCATGGAGGCGGACTCATGGGACACTTTGGACGCGACAAGACATTTTCTACGCTATCAAAGAACTACTTTTGGCCCAAGATGCATCGTGACGTCAATCGCTTCACCAACCGATGTTCTACATGCCGCAAAGCTAAGTCTAAAGCACAATCTCATGGCCTCTATATGACACTTCCAATTCTGTATCAACCATGGGAAGATATTAGCATGGACTTCGTGCTTGGTTTGCCTAGAGCTCGAAATGGCAAGGATTCCGTTTTTGTTGTTGTGGACCGTTTCTCCAAAATGGCTCATTTCATTCCTTGCAACAAGATAGACGATGCTTCACATGTTGCAAATTTGTTTTGTAGGGAAATCTTGCGCCTTCATGGAGTGCCTAAGATGATTGTCTCGGACCGCGACGTCAAGTTCTTGAGTTACTTTTGGAAGACCTTGTGCGCCAAGCTCGGAATCAAGCTCTTGTTATCTTTGGCATACCATCCACAAACCGACGGCCAAACGGAGGTGACCAACCGCACGCTCTCCACTCTACTACGCGTGTTGATAAAGAAGAACATCAAGGAGTGGGAAGAGTGTCTACCAATCGCCGAGTGCGCCTACAACCGAGCAAGACATTCGACTACCGGCAAGTCCCCCTTCGAGGTTGTCTATGGCTTCAACCCATTGTCCCCATTGGACATTCTACCTCTAACGCTACAAGAGCACACAAACATGGACGCAAGTGCCCGAGCAAACTTCCTCAAGAAGATGCATGAAGATACATGGAACACCATCGAGCGCCAAGTACAACGGCTCGTGACCAAGATCAACGTCAACAAGCAACCCATGATGTTCCATGTTGGAGATCTTGTGTGGCCACACCTTCGCAAGGATCACTTCCCCAATGAACGCAAGTCCAAGCTACTACCCCGAGCGGATGGACCCTTCAAGGTGCTTGCACGCTACAACGACAACGCATACAAGATCGACATCCCACGCGACAAGTACTCCGTGAGCGACATCTTCAACATCAAAGATCTCTCCCCGTACCATGGTGATGAGGATTTCGATACGAGGTCGGATCTTTCCCAAGGGAGGGGCGATGATGCGGAGCATCCCATGATCATCCCCATGGACCAACCATCGTCTCATCAAGAACCAAGAGGACCCATGACACGAGCACGAGCTAGAGATCTCGAGAACGAGGTGACTTCCTTCCTTAGTGATATCACATATGATCCACTGGAGACATGGCTACTACCTAAGACCGATATGCTATGCATGATTAGGTGTCAAGAGGAACCTCCCGAGGATGCACGTGAAGACGGACAAGCCGCCAATTCCATGGATGAAGAGAACCACCGGAAGGAGAAGAAGACAGCTCCAGGGCCCGGACATCCGGCCCCAACCCCGGACATCCGGCCGCTGGAGACATCCACCACAGCACCAGCCCAGCCGATCCACTGCTACAGGCCCCGGACATCCGGCCCCAGCCCAGACATTTGGCCAGAAGCCCGGAAATCCGGCGCCGTGCACCAGAACCTACAGAAGCTATCGCCGCCAGCCCGGACATCCGGCCCTTCCTGAAGCCCCGGACATCCGGCCCGACGCCCGGACATCTGGCTCCACCTGTCTGCGCACAGTAAAGGGCCGAGGCCCATGTACCTCTTCGCCCCCCTAGACTATATATACTCCATCCTCTTCCTCTTTCTAGGGTTAGCATTGGTTTAGCTCATAGTTGAGATAGAGCTTTGCTCATCCATTACGGATCTCCTCCTCGAGAGATACTGCGGCCCCTCTTCGGATAAGATCACCTTGGATTCAAGACCCCGTCTTGGGTGGCCCACATCAAGACCTCCTCACGGAGGAGAACTGGTTTGGATCTGGTATCTCACCTTTGTGTTCATCGATCTAGCGCATGTGTGATCTATTCTTGTTGGTTGAGTGTTTCTCTCATGTTTTCCCTCGTGTTTCCCCTCGTGTTCTTCGCGTTCATCCTTGGGATCCGCTCCTTTCGTGAAAGATCGGCCATCTAGGGTTCCGCCCTACATCACCTTCGGGTCCATAGTTATTAGCTAGATGGCTTCTTCTCTCTCTTTGGATCTCAATACAAAGTTCTCCTCGATTCTCTTGGAGATCTATTTGATGTAACTCTTCTTCTTACAGTGTGTTTGTTGAGATTCGATGAATTGTGGGTTTATGATCAAGATTACCTATGAACAATATTTGAATCTTCTCTGAATTCTTTTATGTATGATTTGTTATCTTTACAAGTCTCTTCGAATTATCAGTTTGGTTTGTCCTACTAGATTGATCTTTCTTGCAATGGGAGAAGTGCTTAGCTTTGGGTTCAATCTTGCGGTGTCCTTTCCCAGTGATAGTAGGGGCAGCAAGGCACGTATTGTATTATTGGCATCGAGGATAAAAAGATGGGGTTTATATCGTATTGCATAAGTTTATCCCTCTACATCATGTCATCTTGCTTAAAGCGTTACTCTTTTCTTATGAACTTAATACTCTAGATGCATGCTGGATAGCGGTCGATGTGTGGAGTAATAGTAGTAGATGCCGAATCGTTTCGGTCTACTTGTCACGGACGTGATGCCTATATACATGATCATACCTAGATATTCTCATAACTATGCTCAATTCTATCAATTGCTCGACAGTAATTCGTTTACCCACCGTAATACTTATGCTTTCTTGAGAGAAGCCACTAGTGAAACCTATGGCCCCAGGGTCTATTTTCCAACGTATTAACCTACCGTCAACAAGCTATTTCTATTACCGTTTATTTTGCTTTCTTTACTTTTAGTCTTTATCATAAAAATACCAAAAATATTATCTTATCTTCTCTATCAGATCTCACTCTCGTAAGTGACCGTGAAGGGATCGACAACCGCTTTATCACGTTGGTTGCGAGGTTCTTATTTGTTTGAGTAGGAGCGTGGGACTTGAGTGTGGCCTCCTACTGGATTGATACCTTGGTTATCAAAAATAGAGGGAAATACTTACGCTACTTTACTGCATCACCCTTTCCTCTCCAAGGGAAAACCAACGCAGTGCTCAAGAGGTAGCAAGAAGGATTTCTTGCACCGTTGCCGGGGAGGCTTACGCCAAGTCAAGTCAAGATTTGATCTCCCGACAACCAGCCATTTGTGGCGCTGTTGCCAGGGAGTCTACACACAAGTCAAGACATACCAAGTACCCATCACAAACTCTTATCCCTCGCATTACATTATTTGCCATTTGCCTCTCGTTTTCCTCTCCCCCACTTCACCCTTGCCGTTTTATTCGCCCTCTCTTTCCCTTCGCCTCTTTTTCGCTTGCCTTTTTGTGTCCCGTGTGCCATCATGGCTAGTCCCTTATCTACTCCGTTGTCTCCCGAGTTTGAAGTTCTTCACTTCAAACAAAGACAAGGAGAAAACTTAAAAGATGCTTGGTTCAGAATGATGGAATCTTATCGTAATTGTACCCTAGAAGTGAACTTTAGAATTTTGCTTCGCAATTTTTATGTTGGACTGAATATGTCTCATAGACAACTCTTGGATTGCGTTGCCAAAGGAAATTTTATTAAAATTGATCCCAGTATTGCACATGAAATTATAGAAGGTATAGTGGGAACACTACCTCAACAAAAGGGGCCTCAACATACCCAGGAAGAAACGCAAGTTTGTGAGAAAATTTGCGAAGTAACAAAAATATTACATAGTATCACTTGAACCTCTTAAGAGTGTTAGCGGAAATCTCCACCGCATGAATATGTTGATTACCCTTTGCAATAAGCGGTTGGATTCTTTAGATCTAAAAATTCCCGAATACGAAGGGAAACGTAAAGAACCTCCCGGATTCGAGCATAACTCCGCTAAAAAATTAAAGATCCAAGATGATAATACCTAGATGTATCCTTGCTTTTATGCCTAGCTAGGGGCGTTAAATGATAACGCTTGTTGGGAGGCAACCCAATTTTATTTTTAATTTTTGTCTTTTTGCTTCTGTTTAGGAATAAATCTTTGATCTATCCTCTATTTAGATTTGTTTTTATGTTTTAATTAGTGTTTGTTCCAAGTTAAACTTATAGGATCTTCTCGGATGATAGTTATTTGATCTTGCTGAAAATTCCAGAAACTTTCTGTTCACGAAAACAATTGTTAAACATCACCAGAACGTGATAAAATACTGATTCCAATTGCAGTAGATCAATAAATAAATTATCTAGGTCGTCCTATTCTGGTCGATTTTTCTGAGTTCCAGAAGTTTGCGTTAGTTACAAATTACTACAGACTGTTCTGTTTTTGACAGATTCTGTTTTTCGTGTGTTGTTTGCTTATTTTGATGAATCTATGGCTAGTAAAATAGTTTATAAACCATAGAGAAGTTGCAATACATTAGGTTTAACACCAATATAAATAAATAATGTGTCGGGGCGGACGGCGTCCCCCGCGAGCACCTATGGGGCCGGAGCCCCTTTCGTTGTCCGGTGAGGGGGGCGGAGGGAGCGCGGAGAGCAGATCGAGGCGAGCACACGGGCGGTTTACCCAGGTTCGGGCCGCGATGGACGCGTAAAACCCTACTCCTGCTTGGTTGTATTGAACTGGGGAGCTCGGGAGCTTGGAGAGCTAGCTACACCGAGCGTATGGCTGTCTGGATCCCCAATCTCCGAACCCCGGAACCCCCTCTACGTTGCACACGGGCCTCCTTTTATAGCGCAAAGGGGTCACCGACAGGTGTCAACGTAAGAGAAAGGGGTAAAAGTGTAAAAGGGGTGGAAGTTGTAACAGTGCGGGAACAGTGGCGCTACAGTGCGGCACAGTGTTATCATACCTACTTCTGACGGTAGGGGACAAGGGCATTAAATGCCCGTCACGGTCGCCCGGACAGCACCGAGGCGGACCGTTAGGTGCGCCACCGCTCGCCACGATGGTGGCTGCATGCCACCGCATACCCCAGGCTGCGCGGTGCCCCGCCACGTGCCCTTGGGGGAAGCCCCGGAGCGACGCGTGGGCGGGCGAGCTGGAGCGCAGTCCTGAGGTGGCGATTTCCCGCGGCAAGTGGCTTGCCGCGGGGGTCGTCTTCCTGTGCCTGATAGCTTGCCGGCTATCAGGCCTTGCCGGGGCGCATGGCGCGCCGTGGCGGGCTTCTCTTGTGGTGCCTGGGTTCGGCCTTCCCGACAAGCTCCTCTTGTCGGGGTCTCGATCTTCTGTCTCGTATACTTTGTTCTTGGATGGTATTACATGGGCTTAGTCGTCCCGGCAAGCTCCTCTTGTCGGGGTCTTGTCTTCTTGGCCCGGCAAGCTCCTCTTGCCGGGGGCCTTGTCTTGAATGCTTGGTCCTCTCTTGGCGCTTCCTGGGCGGGCCTCGCCGCAGGGTGCTACAACTGCCCGTGCACAAGTCTGGGGTACTAAGGTACCCCTACTTTAGTACACCGACAGGAGCCCCCGGGCCTGGGCCACACACGGTGCCGAGCGTCGTTGGGCCAGGCCCTAACAGTGCACGGGCACGCGTGGCCTTGGTCGCGCTGCTCCTTAACTCCGCATCCGTCGCACCTTCCCCAGGCGGCGCGCGCTTATCGCGGCGTCGTGGGGGCGGGGCGTGCGGGGTGAGCGTGACGTGGGTGGCGTGCGCGGGGCTGAACCGCGCAGGCGCGCGTCACGTCGCGCACGATCTCTTTATTCGGAGAGGCGAAGCGTCCCCCCCCCCACCTCTTCCTCTTATAAGCGGAGGAAAGTAGGGGCGGTTCGCCCTTCCCTTGGTTGCTACCTCTCTAAAACCTCTGCCGCCTCCTTCTCCCGGAGACAGCAGCGATCTGTCCTTGGAGCGCCCAGCGTCGTCAACTTCGACGATCCCCCAGCCGCGGCGAGCGCGGCTTCGGACCCCGTCGCCGGTAACTCTCCCTTGCGCAGAAAAGCTCCCCTTGGTCTTTTCTTCCTTTGACTCGTTCGATTGATCTTTCTCGTTTCCTCAGACCCGCCCGCCTCGGATTCGATAGAGGCTGAGGTCGTCGTCGAGGAGGGCGCGCGTGGCGATGCCGACGACGTTGCCGGCGCTCTGGAGGCGGGCGGCGTCGATATCCCCGCGGGCGACGGGGAGGCCGAGGCCGCCAAAGCCGACGCGGCCGCCTGGGGCGAGGGGACCGGTAATCGTGCTGACGGCCCCGAGGTGACGGGGGCGTCGGGCACTCCGCCGGCCAGCGACCCTGCCGCCGCCGCCGCGGCGGACTCCGAGGAGCCCCCGGCGGGCGCCTACCTGAAAGCAGGCGACGGCGTCTTCATCAGGCTCCCCTGGGAGTCGAGCTCCAGGGCGCCTGTTGAGGGGGAGGCCTTGGACGGAGAGGTGCTTGCCTCCGTCGGGCTGACGGTGGTGGACGTGCCAAACTCCAGCGGCAATGAGCTCGAGGAGGAGCGGCTGTTCCGTAGGCTTGTGTCGCTCTACCGGGCCCGGCAGGCCAAAGTGGAGCGGCGAGAGGCCCTTGTCGCGAAGGCGGGTGCGGACATGGAGAAACGCGCCGCCGAGCTCCGGGAGCTCAACCAGCAGGCCGTCCAGTCCCTGGCGGAGGAGCGGAGGCAGCTTGGCGAGGCGCGGACGGCCTTTATCCTTGAGAAGGCGAAGGCCGAGGAGCAGCAGAGGCTTGCCGCCGCGGAGTTATCCGCGCGGGAAGGCGAGCTGGTGCTGAAAACGGCCAGTCTCGCCAACCACGAGGAGGAGGTTGCCGCGCGCGAGCGGGCGCTCAGCGGAGACCTGAAGAAGGCGCAGGACGCTGCTGCAGCCGCTGAGGTCACCAAGAAGGGGCTGGAGGCGAGGGTGGCGCAGCTCGATTCCGACTTCAAGGCGAAGGACAAGGAGCTCGCCGCGCTCCGGCAGGAGCGCGAGAAGGGTGCGCTCACCCTCGGTGAGCTTCAGGGTCGCTTCGCCGAGAAGATCCAGGAGCTTGACGCCGCCAAGAACTCCAACTCCACTCTGGAACTGAAATTGGAGGCGCTCGGCAAGGCGCTGGACAGCGCTAAGGAGCGGGAGGCGGCTTTACGGAAGGAGGTCGACGGCAACGAGGAGCTGCTGAGGCGCGCCGCCGTTTCCCAGAACACCTTCAGGGATACGGTGGAGCGGTGGACCGAGGGCCTCGTCGACATCGCCGCCACCATCGACAAGGAGCTGACGCTGCTGGGGATCGAGGGCCACCAGTCCCTCACCGACGAGGACGTCGTGCACAGCGCCAAGCTCACTTCCTTCTTCCAGGGGGTGGTGCAGGCGCTCCAGCACCTCCGAACGTCGCTTCCGAAGGAGCTGGCCGACGAGACGCGGGAGGCCATCTCCGGGGCCCTCGAGAGGGTGCTGGTGAAGATCGTTTTCCGCAACCCCGACATCAGGCTTACCAACGTCCTCAGGCCCTTGCCGGAGAACGCTGACCTGACGGGGATCCAGGCCCTCATCGCCCCTATCGTCAAGAAGGCGGCCGGGGTCAAGAGGATCGAGGGCGACCGCGTGGACTAGGCCGCCTGCCCCTTTCTTTTATCTCCTTTCCCTGCCGCTGTTAAATATGCCATGAAAACGGCTGGTTAGAGCAGCAGTAAGGCATTTTGTAATATAACTTTTTATCTTAGGCAATGCATCGCACTGTTATCTCCTCTACTTGACCGGCGCCTTGTTTGTTTCCGCCCTACGTTTTCGGGGACTTGCCGGCGTAGGCCTCCGCCTTGCCACGGGCGCCGAGTGCGGGACATCAGCGACCCGCTGGCGGGGCTACCACCGGCAAGAAACCTCGCCGCGGCTGGTTGCCGCTCACTCAGATTGTTGAGCAGGCTCAAGGCAAAGTAAGAGGTGCGACTGCGGTCGCAGCACGCTTAGGGTGCCGGGCGAGCTCGAAACAAAGTGAGGACGCTACTCGGGGTGTAGCACACTCAAGTCGTTGAGCGGACTCGAAACGAAATGAGGGCGCAACCAGTCTCGTGCCGGTCCTTCCGCGCTCAGGCCACTCAACCAAGGCTCGGTCGTTCGAGGGAGATAACTCTTAAAAATTGATGGGGCAATTGCTCGAGCTCCGGCAACTTATCTTTTCTTATCGCTTGCCGCCCGGTAGGGTAAAACCTCCTTGGGCAGCATCCAGCCCATCCTGGGGGTAGGCAAAGGCGCAGGGCCTCACGGCCCTCCGGAGCTAGGCGTAGCTATGCTTGGGGATCCGCGCCCCTCTCTGCGCCAAGGATCACATGCAACTGCGGCAAGACTTGGGCAGAGAGGATGGTTGGCGGAACGGGTTCCGGCAACCGCGCTGGCAATATTCCTCCCACGGTTGGCGTCAACTCGTTCGGCACCCCGGCGGACGAGGCGCGCCGGGGAACGAGGTCGCCTTTCTCGTGACTTCTGGCGCTAACTTTTGCGGCTACGGGAGTGGCGCAGAGTTCGCTGGAGGCGAATCGTTCGCCCAGCGGCCAGAAGGCGGTCCTCCTCAAGGAGCAGCTGCTTCTTGCCCAGTCTCTGCGCGAGTGGATACTCGAGGAGGGCCGCACACGAGCCCGTGGGAAAGAATGCCAAAGCTTGTCGGGAACCCCCGCTTCAACTGGACAGATCCTCGGATCCGCAGGAGCGAACTGTTCCTCAGCGTTCAGACTGCTGATCTGCTTGCCGGAGCAAGGCTTATCGGGGACACCTGCTTCGACTGGACGGATCCTGGGATCCGCAGGAGCGGGCTGTCCCCCGGCGTCCCCCTACCTGGCGCGCCAAAGATGTCGGGGCGGACGGCGTCCCCCGCGAGCACCTATGGGGCCGGAGCCCCTTTCGTTGTCCGGTGAGGGGGGCGGAGGGAGCGCGGAGAGCAGATCGAGGCGAGCACACGGGCGGTTTACCCAGGTTCGGGCCGCGATGGACGCGTAAAACCCTACTCCTGCTTGGTTGTATTGAACTGGGGAGCTCGGGAGCTTGGAGAGCTAGCTACACCGAGCGTATGGCTGTCTGGATCCCCAATCTCCGAACCCCGGAACCCCCTCTACGTTGCACATGGGCCTCCTTTTATAGCGCAAAGGGGTCACCGACAGGTGTCAACGTAAGAGAAAGGGGTAAAAGTGTAAAAGGGGTGGAAGTTGTAACAGTGCGGGAACAGTGGCGCTACAATGCGGCACAGTGTTATCATACCTACTTCTGACGGTAGGGGACAAGGGCATTAAATGCCCGTCACGGTCGCCCGGACAGCACCGAGGCGGACCGTTAGGTGAGCCACCGCTCGCCACGATGGTGGCTGCATGCCACCGCATACCCCAGGCTACGCGGTGCCCCGCCACGTGCCCTTGGGGGAAGCCCCGGAGCGACGCGTGGGCGGGCGAGCTGGAGCGCAGTCCTGAGGTGGCGATTTCCCGCGGCAAGTGGCTTGCCGCGGGGGTCGTCTTCCTGTGCCTGATAGCTTGCCGGCTATCAGGCCTTGCCGGGGCGCATGGCGCGCCGTGGCGGGCTTCTCTTGTGGTGCCTGGGTTCGGCCTTCCCGACAAGCTCCTCTTGTCGGGGTCTCGATCTTCTGTCTCGTATACTTTGTTCTTGGATGGTATTACATGGGCTTAGTCGTCCCGGCAAGCTCCTCTTGCCGGGGTCTTGTCTTCTTGGCCCGGCAAGCTCCTCTTGCCGGGGGCCTTGTCTTGAATGCTTGGTCCTCTCTTGGCGCTTCCTGGGCGGGCCTCGCCGCAGGGTGCTACAACTGCCCGTGCACAAGTCTGGGGTACTAAGGTACCCCTACTTTAGTACACCGACATAATGAGTTCAATACAGTACCTTGAAGTGGTGTTTTGTCTTCTTTCGCTAACGGAGCTCACGAGATTTTCTGTTAAGTTTTGTTTTGTGAAGTTTTCAAGTTTTGGGTAAGGATTTGATGGATTATGGAACAAGGAGTGGCAAGAGCCCAAGATTGGGATGCCCAAGGCACACCAAGGTAAATCTAAGGACACCAAAAAGCCAAAGCTTGGGGATGCCCCAGAAGGCATCCCCTCTTTCGTCTTCATCCATCGGTAACTTTACTTAGAGCTATATTTTTATTCACCACATGATAAGTGTTTTGCTTGGAGCGTCTTGTATGATTTGAGTCTTTTATTTTTAGTTTACCACAATCATCCTTGCTGTACACACCTTTAGAGAGAGACACACATGATTCTGAATTTATTAGAATACTCTATGTGCTTCACTTATATCTTTTGAGCTATATAGTTTTTGCTCTAGTGCTTCACTTATTACTTTTAGAGCACGGTGGTGGTTTTGTTTTATAGAAACTATTGTTCTCTCATGGTTCACTTATATCATTTTGAGAGCACTAGAAAAGAGCATGGTAATTTGCTTAGATTGAGAAATTATTCCAAATATGATAGGCATCCAAGATTAGTAAAAACTTTGTTATAAGAGCGTTGAATACTAAGAAAAGTTTGATGTTTGATGATTGTTTAGAGATATGGAGGTAGTGATATTAAAGTTGTGCTAATTGAGTAGTTGTGAATTTGAGAAATACTTGTGTTGAAGTTTGCAAGTCTCGTAGCATGCACGTATGGTAAACGTTGTGTAACAAATTTGAAACATGAGGTGTTCATTGATTATCCTCCTTATGAGTGGCGGTCGGGGACGAGCGATGGTCTTTTCCTACCAATCTATCCCCCTAGGAGCATGCGCATAGTGCTTGGTTTTTGATGACTTGTAGATTTTTTCAATGAGTATGTGAGTTCTTTATGACCAATGTTGAGTCCATGGATTATACGCGCTCTCACCCTTCCATCATTGCTAGCCTCTTCGGTACCGTGCATTGCCCTTTCTCACCTTGAGAGATGGTGCAAACTTCGCTGGTGCATCCAAACCCCGTGATATGATATGCTCTATCACACACAAACCTCCTTATATCTTCCTCAAAACAGCCACCATACCTACCTATTATGGCATTTCCATAGCCATTCCGAGATATATTGCCATGCAACTTTCCATCGTTCCATTTATCATCACACGTTTCATCATTGTCATATTGCCTTGCATGATCATGTAGTTGACATCGTATTTGTGGCAAAGCCACCATGCATATTTTTCATACATGTCAGTCTTGATTGATTGCCAATCTTGGTACACCGCCGGAGGCATTCATTTAGAGTCATACTTTGTTCTAGTATCGAGTTGTAATCATTGAGTTGTAAATAAATAGAAGTGTGATGATCATCATTCATAAAGCATTGTCCCAAAAAAAGAGAGAAAGGCCAAAAAAGAAAGGCCACAAAAAAGAGAATAAAAAGGGGCAATGTTACTATCCTTTTTTTCCCATACTTGTGCTTCAAAGTAGCACCATGATCTTTATGATAGAAAGTCTCTTGTTTTGTCACTTTCATATACTAGTGGGAATTTTTCATTATAGAGCTTGGCTTGTATATTCCAACAATGGGCTTCCTCAAATGACCTAGGTCTTCGTGAGCAAGCAAGTTGGATGCACACCCACTTAGTTTATTTTGTTGAGCTTTCATGCATTTATAGCTCTAGTGCATCCGTTGCATGGCAATCCCTACTCCTTGCATTTACATCAATCGATGGGCATCTCCTTAGCTCGTTGATTAGCCGCGTCAATGTGAGACTTTCTCCTTTTTTTTCTTCTCCACATAACCCCATCATCATATTCTATTCCACCCATAGTGCTATATCCATGGCTCACGCTCATATATTGCATGAAAGTTGAAAAAAGTTTGAGATTAATAAAGTATGAAACAATTGCTTGGCTTGTCATCGGGGTTGTGCATGATGAGAACATTCTTGCGTGACGAAAATGGAGCATGACCAAACTATATGATTTTGTAGGGATGAACTTTCTTTTGCCATGTTATTTTGAGAAGACATAATTGCTTAGTTAGTATGCTTGAAGTATTATTAATTTTATGTCAATATTAAACTTTTATCTTGAATCTTTTGGATCTGAATATTCATACCACAAGTAAGAGAATTACATTGAAAATTATGCTAAGTAGCATTCCACATCAAAAATTCTGTTTTTATCATTTACCTACTCGAGGACGAGCAGGAATTAAGCTTGGGGATGCTTGATACGTCTCCAACGTATCTATAATTTTTTATTGTTCCGTGCTATATTATATTCTGTTTGGGATGATTAATGGGCTTTAATATACACTTTTATATTATTTTTGGGACTAACCTATTAACTGGAGGCCCAGCCCAAATTGCTGTTTTTTTTGCCTATTTCAGTGTTTCGCAGAAAAAGAATATCAAATGGAGTCCAAACGGAATGGTACCCTCGGAAATGTGATTTTCGGAACAAACGTGATCCAGAGGACTTGGAGTGGACGTCAAGCAACAGATGAGGAAGCCACGAGGTAGGGGGCGCACCCTCCACCCTCGTGGGCCCCTCATGGCTCCACCGACCTACTTCGTCCTCCTATATATACCTACGTACCCCCAAACCATCAGAAGCGACCACGAAAACCTAATTCCACCGCCGCAACCTTCTGTACCCGTGAGATCCCATCTTGGGGCCTTTTCTGGCGTCCTGCCGGAGGGGGAATTGATCACGGAGGTCTTCTACATCAACACCATAGCCTCTCCGATGATGTGTGAGTAGTTTACCTCAGACCTTCGGGTCCATAGTTATTAGCTAGATGGCTTCTTCTATCTCTTTGGATCTCAATACAAAGTTCTCCTCGATTCTCTTGGAGATCTGTTTGATGTAAATCTTCTTTTTGCGGTGTGTTTGTCGAGATCCGATGAATTGTGGGTTAATGATCAAGATTATTTATGAACAATATTTGAATCTTCTCTGAATTCTTTTATGTATGATTGGTTATCTTTGCAAGTCTCTTCGAATTATTAGTTTGGTTTGTCCTACTAGGTTGATCTTTCTTGCAATGGGAGAAGTGCTTAGCTTTGGGTTCAATCTTGCGGTGTCCTTTCCCAGTGACAGCAGGGACAGCAAGGCACGTATTGTATTGTTGCCATCGAGGATAAAAAGATGGGGTTTATATCATATTGCATGAGTTTATCCCTCTACATGATTTCGTCTTACTTAAAGTGTTACTCTGTTCTTATGAACTTAATACTCTAGATGCATGCTGGATAGCGGTCGATGTGTGGAGTAATAGTAGTAGATGCAGAATTGTTTCGGTCTACTTGTCACGGACGTGATGCCTATATACATGATCATACCTAGATATTCTCATAACTATGCTCAATTCTATCAATTGCTCAACAGTAATTCGTTTACCCACCGTAATAGTTATGCTTTCTTTAGAGAAGCCACTAGTGAAACCTATGTCCCCCGGGTCTATTTTCCATCATATTAATCCACCGTCAACAAGCTATTTCTATTACCGTTTATTTTGCTTTCTTTACTTTTAGTCTTTATCATAAAAATATCAAAAATATTATCTTATCATCTCTATCATATCTCACTCTCGTAAGTGACCGTGAAGGGTTTGACAACCCCTTTATCGCGTTTGTTGCAAGGTCCTTATTTGTTTGTGTAGGTGTGTGGGACTTGAGTGTGGCCTCCTACTGGATTGATACCTTGGTTCTCAAAAACTGAGGGAAATACTTACGCTACTTTACTGCATCACCCTTTCCTCTTCAAGGGAAAACCAATGCAGTGCTCAAGAGGTAGCAGCCGGCGCAAGACAAAGAACATGTGACCGCCGAAGACGCCGTTAAGTACATGAGTCTCATATCACATCGTGTCCTTAGTGCTCAGATTGTCAAAACAAAGAAGGATCAACGTCACAACCTCTTCCACGTCAAAGGAGTCGTCAACAATTGTTCAGTTCGCATAATCATTGATGGAGGGAGTTGTAACAATTTAGCAAGCATTGACATGGTGGAGAAGCTCTCCCTACCTTCCAGACAACATCCACAACATTACTACATTCAATGGTTTAATGATGGTGGAAAAGTAAAGGTAACACGCATGGTGAGAGTTCCTTTTTCTTTAGGTTCATATGATAGATGCGAGGGTCCCAATCTTCCAGATGAGATGATAACTATCGATTTGGTAGAGATGACTTTGACGATCCGACTACAATGTGCACGACGTTGCGCCTTAGCAATCACTAAACCAACTCTGAGAGGTTATTGACCACGCCGGAGCACGATCAACCTGACCACGAAGGTCTATTCCTGCACGCAATCAAAGAAGAAGCAAGAATGTAATAATGCAATCTGAATATTGCGAATATAGATGGGGATCCGAAAGCGGTCTTGGTCTGGTTGTTGGACACAAACGAAGTACACAAAGTTGCAATGGCTAACTTTTAACTAAGGAAATCCCAAGGAAAAAGCTACTAGATGGATCTACTTATATAGGAGCAAGGGGTGCCGGCCAAAGAGGTGGGAGGACGTCCCAAGGCAGCCTAAATCCAACCCTAGGTCGTACAAGGCTCATGGGCCCAAGTGGAGGTGATGCAACACCTTTGGATTTGTAGTTTGACTCAGATTGTGCTGCAACATAAGATTGTTTCGTCCATAACTCAACGCTCCGGACAAATTTAAAGGTGAATCTAGTTGTGTTGGAAAGTGGACGAAATTTACTTTCCAACAAAAAAGAATCACCCAATTCGGAGTCAGTATGAAAGAGTTGTTGGCGTTTTGATTCAGGTATGTATGTGCAGTCCGAATCTGAATCCAGAACGTGAGACTTGCACTCTATCTTCACTTGGCCCAAAAGTGACGCGAGAGGACTTCTTGAAAAGCACATAAACTTCTCTTTTTCCCATATCTTCATATGTGGATTGCACAAATACCCCATACACCTACAATTAGACATGGCACAAAAGTCTGTGAAGTATTTTTGTCCTGGATGACATAAATAAATTATTGCATAGTTTGCATTAGAAATCACCTCACATATATACATGTATGCAATATTTTTGGTCGTATCCAAGGTAGTCATGTCCTCATCATCCTCCCCTTCCTGAAAAGAAAGTCGTCCTCGGCGTTGCTTAATCTGAAATGTGGCTAACAAAAGAGAGAAGGTGTACATATTGTATATGTATATGTTATCCATTTTTACTTCCCTTGATTTTTGCACATATGACACATGTATACATGAGTAAATTTCATAGTTCATAAAACATAAAGCCAAAATATTATCGCAAGAAGTAGAAGACATGAAAATATTGCAACTCAGTTTGCACATATAAGTGAAGCTCTTATTCATATCAAAAGATTGAAAATGTTCATCATTAAACCATCCTAACATTGGTGCATAAACCTTACTTGCATCAAATTTACATGCTACAACATGCTTAAATAAGCAAACATGCAATAAGTCATTGGTCACAGAATCATCACCAAGATTAGAGGTCATATCAAATGATTAAACATTGGTTCTTTTGCATCAACAGTTAATTCAATGGGTGCACTAAAAAATGTTGGTATTTCAGTTGTTTGATCACATGATGCATTCATGACAGTAACACAATTCTCTAAAATAGGTGGTGTGCCCAAATCAATAGGAAACTCAACACATGATGTATTCAAGTTAACTAGGCATGCATCATTCTCATGTGAAGTTATATCATCAATACCTTTACTGTTACCTTGTCGCAAAGACGTAGCTGATGTAGGTACTGATGTTGACAATGTACCATACTATTGAGATGATGTCGCGCTCACAATTCGAGGTGGGGCTACTCTAGTAGGTGCAACGGTGGAGGAACCAACCGGCGGTGGTGAGCATGAACTGGAATAGTAGTTGTAGTAGTCACCCAATGCATCCTCCTGTATCTATCTCTCAAAGGTACAAGCGCTAACATACATACCAGTAATGCAATGAGGAATATACTGAAATCTTGCACTGATATCATGGTTCAAACCATCAAAAAATATATTGATTATATCATCCTCAGATTCTTCTATGTCACAATGATGCATATAAGATTTGAACTCTTGGTAGTAAGCATGAACAGTGTTACTGCCTTGTTTTAATTGTTCCAATTTGCGAAGCAATTCACGACAATACTAAGGAGGAAAAAATTGTTGTCTCAATACAGCTTTCAAAACTTTCCAAGTTGTGGGTTGGTTCAATATTTTTCTTACAATGTACGCTCCACCAAACAGAAGCAAAACCAGTAAATGCTCTAGTGGTAGCTCGTACTCTCTCAAGTTCAGAAAAATCATGGTGACCAAAAACTTGTTCTACTTTAAACTCCCAAGCTAGATAAATAGCAGGATTAAATCTACTCTCAAATGATGGTAAAGAGATAACCTCACCATATGCTTGTGTGTGTTGTCCCACCTCTCGTGATGGTGAAGATGTATCCGTCGTCCAAGAACTTCTATATTCGGACCCAGTCATGATTAGTAGAAACGAGGAACAAAATTCAAGAATAACTATCGATCTGGTAGATATGACTTTGACATGCACGATGTTGCGCCTTATCAATCGCTAAACAAACTCCGAGAGGTTATTGACCACGCTGGAGCACGATCAACCTGACCACGAAGGTCTATTCCTGCACGCAATCGAAGAACAAGCAAGAATATGATAATGCAATCTTAATATTGTGAATATAGATGAAGTATTGATAAAGGTGGGGATCCGAAAGCGGTCTTGGTCTGGTGGTTGGACACAAACGAAGTACACGAAGTTGCAATGGCTAACTTTTAACTAAACAAATCCCAAGGAAAAAGCTACTAGATGGATCTACATATATAGGAGCAAGGGGTGCTGGCCAAGGAGGTGGGAGGATGTCCCAAGGCAGCCTAAAACCAACCCTAGGTCGTACAAGGCTCATGGGCCCAAGTGGAGGTGATGCAACACCTTTGGATTTGTAGTTTGACTCGGATTGTGCTGCAATGTCAGATTGTTTCGTCCATAACTCAACGTTCCGGACGAATTTAAAGGTGAATCCAATTGTGTTGGAAAGCGCAAGAAATCTACTTTCCAAGACAAAAAGAGTCACCCAATTTGGAGTCAGTATGAAAGAGTTATTGGGGTTATGAGTCGGGTATGTCTGTGTGGTCCGAATTTGAATCAAGAACATGAGAGACTTGGACTCTATCTTCTCTTGGCCCAAAAGTGACGTGAGAGGACTTTTTGAATAGCACATAAACTTCTCTTTTTCCCTTATCTTCATATGTGGATTGCATAAATATCCCATACACCTGCAATTAGACATGGCACAAAAGTCTGTGAAGTATTTTTTTTCCTGGATGACATAAATAAATTATTGCATAGTTTGCATTGGAAATCACCTCACAAATATACATGTATGCAATATTTTTGGTCGTATACAAGGTAGTCATATCCTCATCATCATACCATCCGATATTATGCCTATGGAAGCTTGTTCTATGTTACTAGGAAGGCCATGGCAGTATGATAAACAATGTTTACATGATGGTAGAACTAATCAGTACACTCTCACACATAAAGGAAAGAAAATTATTCTACACCCTATGTCTCCTAGGCTAGTAGAAACACAAATATTGAGTGTACTAAATGTGAAAATCAGAAAGTTGTTTGTGAGTTAGAACAATTTAATAAGATGCACAAATCTGATCCTAGCACATGTAAAGAAATTAAATTGAAAGGTGCTCCTTTCTTAGCTACACGTGCTGAAATTTTTTAGTTCGATGCTCACACTGATGAATGTTATGCTCTTATTTGCAAAGAAGTTTTATTTTCATTTGAGGATCTGCCTTCTTCTTTGCCTCCTGTTGTCGCTAACCTTTTGCAGGAGTATCATGATGTTTTTCCAAAGGAAGTACCACCGGGGCTGCCACCTACGTGAGGAATTGAACACCAAATTGATTTGATACCTAGTGCCTCACTACCCAAACCGTGCGTTGTACCGGACTAATCCCGAGGAGACTAAGGAGATTCAGCGACAAGTTCAAGAACTACTTGAAAAAGGTTACATCCGTGAATCCCTTAGTCCATGTGATGTACCAATTTTACTTGTTCCTAAAAAAGACGGTACTTCGCGTATGTGTGTTGATTGTAGAGCCATCAATAATATTACAATTCGCTATCGTCATCCCATTCCTAAATTAGATGACATGCTTGATGAACTCAGTGGCTCACTTGTGTTTTCTAAAGTCGACTTGCGTAGTGGCTACCATCAAATTCGTATGAAACTAGGTGATGAATGGAAAACTGCTTTCAAAACTAAATTTGGTTTATATGAGTGGTTAGTTATGCCTTTTGGATTGACTAATGCACATAGTACTTTCATGAGACTAATGAATGAATTTGCGAGCTTTCAATGGACGATTTGTGGTAGTATACTTCGATGATATACTGATTTATAGTAAGTCACTAGAGGAACATTTAGACCATCTGCGTGTTATTTTTTCTGCTCTATGCGATGCAAGTTTATTTGGTAATATCGAGAAGTGCACTTGTCGGTGTCAAAACCGGCGGATCTCAGGTAGGGGGTCCCGAACTGTGCGTCTAGGCAGATGGTAACAGGAGACAAGGGACACGATGTTTTTACCCAGGTTCGGGCCCTCTCGGTGGAGGTAAAACCCTACTCCTGCTTGATTAATATTGATGATATGGGTAGTACAAGAGTAGATCTACCACCAGATCAGAGAGGCTAAACCCTAGAAGCTAGCCTATGGTATGATTGTTGTTCGTCCTATGGACTAAAAACCCTCCGGTTTATAGAGACACCGAAGAGGGTTAGGGTAACACAGAGTCGGTTACAACGGAAGGAGATCTACATATCTGTATTGCCAAGCTTGCCCTCCACACCAAGGAAAGTCCATCCGGACACGGGACGAAGTCTCCAATCTTGTATCTTCATAGTCCAGGAGTCCGGCCAACGGTTATAGTTCGGCTATCCGGACACCCCCTAATCCAGGACTCCCTCAGTAGCCCCTGAACCAGGCTTCAATGACGACGAGTCCGGCGTGCAAATTGTCTTCGGCATTGCAAGGCGGGTTTGTCCTCTGAATACTTCGTAGAAGATTGTGAACACAAGGATAGTGTCCGGCTCTACAAAATAAGTTCCACATATTGCCATAGAGAGAATAACATTTATACCGGTCTAATCTGCTGACGTGCCCCGCAGTGTGACATCACGCCATGGCCAAGTCTTTATTCGAATCGTTTTGTTGTCCCACCTCAGCGTGTTTAGCGAGGCAGTTTCCTTGGCACGTCTTGTCAAAGCAAAGATCGTGTCCCCTTATTCCGGGATTCTCATCAATACGGGCGTGGGTAACCCAACCGGGCCATTGATTACGGCGCTTGGGAGATAAGCAAGCTTTACCAGGCTGGTGGGGGCACGCAGTTTCGTCCGCCCATATAAGGGGATAAGGATCCACCTTCACACCTACGCCTTCTTCCTCCTTTGCTCATCCTTTTTCGCATACTCGAGCTCCAGCGCCCATGTTCGCACTCCCCACCTCAACCTTCTCCAGCCATGTCTGGAGCGGGAGGCAAGTGGATGGTCTCCTCCGTAACGGAGGGACACATCAAAAGCTGAGGAAGGCCGGATACTTGTCTGACGACATCGCGCACCTGCTTCCTGAAAAGGGGCAGCTCCTTCCCACCCCAAGGCCCCATGAGAGGGTGGTGTTCCTCACCCATTTCCTCCGCGGACTAGGTTTTCCTCCCCATCCATTTGTCCGGGGTCTCATGTTCTACTACGGCCTAGATTTCCACGATATGGCCCAAACTTTATCCTCAACATCTCGGCATTCATTGTCGGTGTACAAAAAGAGGGGTACACTATTTGTTGCCCTATAACTGTGCACGGGTAGTCTGAGCCACGGGCACCACCACACTGAGCAGGGCAAGGGAGGTGAGCCGAGGTAAGGCCAAAGCTCGAGAGAAGTAGAACGACGCCAAGACCAAGACCACAAGGAACAAAGGGGACGAAGCGGACCCCCCCGGCAAGTTCCTTGCCAGGAGGCGGTTTTAGCAAACCGGCAAGACCCTTGCCATGGCAGCTCGCCCCACACCTACGGAGCGGGTCACCCTTGAGTCCACTGCCCCCATGGGGCAAGGATTTGGGAGGCATCCCCGTGGTGGCATGCAGATCTTTGTGAAGACATTCAAGTTCAGATACACACTTTAGAAGATGATGATCCTTGGCGGGATCCCAGCCAAGGAGGACCACAAGGCCCCCGGCAAGAGCCTTGCCGGGGATGACAGCAGGCGCCACGGCAAGACCCTTGCCGGGGCCACGGCAAGGCCCTTGCCATGAACACCCGTATGGCCACCATCAGGCCCACGCCAATCAGAACTCCACCACCGTTCGCATGCAGCTGCCGACCCAACCAGCTGGGCAGGCACCTGCGTGGCGGCATGCAGATCTTCGTGGAGACCCACCGCTACGCCACCTCAGCTGCCTGCCTGCCTACATGGCATCGCAGGCACCGCTGGCCAGGGCGCGTGTCGACACAAGAGGGAGCGGCGACGGATGAGACATGGCTCTCCCCCGTCCCCGATAGAGAAAGAACACCTAAGCAAGGCGCATTAAATGCGCCTTGTCATGTAATGCGGGGGATAACCTCGCATCACTGTACCCTTTCCACCTCCTGTGTGTCACTGTGGCAACCCCTTTCCCTATAAAAGGAGGGCCAAGGCGACCAGGAGGAGGATTCGACTTTTTGGAGCTCTTGACACCCCATAGCTAGCTCAAGAACACAGATATACAATCCACCAAAGCAGGAGTAGGGTTTTACGCATCCTTGCGGCCCGAACCTGGGTAAAGGAACCGTGTGCTATCTGTTTGATCTGCTCTTCTCATGACCCCGCGCCCCGCAACCGTAGTAGGGATTCTTGCGATCCCATAGGTGTCGTTCTCACCGACATCTTTGGCGCGCCAGGTAGGGGGCGCTGTTGTGAGAATCAGCTTTAGCAGTTAGTTCGACGCTTCTTCGTCGTCATGGCGCCCAAGAAGAAGACTACGGTGGCGGTTGGCCCGTCGGAAGCCGGACATCCCGTCCCGACGCGGGCGAGCAGCGGACCGGTCGCAGAAAGGACCCGGGGCGCCGTTCGCGAACACCAACACCGTCCTAACAGCCGGAGTTTGGGAGGCGGCGATGTTCGTGCGCCCGGTAACGGGCCGCATGCCGCCAAATCCAAAGGCGGAGCCGGGCCCTCCGTGGGTGGCGCGGGGCCTTCCAGGATCGCTGCCACCCCGCCCGAGGGCGACACGAGGGCTTCCAAGACTCCCACGCCAGCGCCGACGGCGCGCTCCTCTCAAGAGGCGCGCGACGAACGGCGTAATCACACCGAAGACCCCGGGCGTCGCCGTGGGAAGAGCCTCGAGCGCCACTCCCGGGATGTAGAAGACCTGCCCGCTCGCCGAGGCGCTGGTGAAGATGGCTTGCGACCGTAGGGTCGTGATAGAGCTCCTTCTGACATGGTTAGAAGTCGAAGCGCGTCGCGATCCGTGCAGGTTTCGCCGCCACCGACGCCAGCAGAAGCCCTGGCGCGCGCGCAGTTGCTCCTCGATTTTCCTCCCACTATGGGGAAATTCGACGAATGGAGAGCCACTATCCGAAGCCTTGTTGCGGTGGCCAACAAAGACAAACCAAGTCCGGCGGAGCCCCGGGGTCGACGCTCCGACGGAGTCTCGCGTACAAGTGGCAGGAAAGCCGGCGGCGCCGCGACCACGGTGCACTCGCCTCCCCCTCGCCCGGTACCACGGACGCCAGCCTGTCGCAACATTACAGGCGACAAAATCTCCATAGCGTCGTCCAACCCGCGGACCCACTGTGACCAGCGCCATGTCCTTCAGGATCGAGAACATGAAGACGCTCGAACCACTACCGAGCGCCGGCGCGGAGCGCACCACCAGTCAGACAGGCGAGCAGGGCCTGCTGTGAACCACCCGACACCGGAGAGCCCTGGAGGCCTGCCTTACGAGGTAGGTTGTCCGGCTTTTACCCGTGAGCTGCGGCAGTTCCAGTGGCCCACTCACTGCACCTTCAAACCTGACGTGGGCGAAAAGTACAGCGGCAAGACCCATCCGTCCGAGTTCCTCAGCATCTACACCATCGCGATGCAGGCTGCCGGAGCCGGAGACGATAAGGTGCTTGCGAATTAATTTTCGTTGGCTCTTAAACCCAACGCCATGTCATGGTTGATGCACTTGCTGGTAGACTCTATGTCCTCCTGGTCGGATTTGTGCCATGAGTTCGTGGGCGCCTTCACTGGTGGTCACCAAGCTCATGGCCAAGCAAGCGACCTGCACGTCATTCCCCAGAAGGGAGGCGAGAGTCTCCGCAAGTATATACAGAGGTTCAGCTGGATACAGTACAACATCCTTGATGTTCACCCTGCCGCCATCATCAGCGTGTTCCATCAGAACGTGCGTAACCGCAAGATGCGCGAAGAGCTGGCAATGAACAAGGTGAAAGATGTGGTAGAACTCTATGTTCTTGCTGACAGATGTGCCCGAGCTGAAGAGGGAAGGAAGTACCCCGGCGAACATGCCGACATGGAAACCGACTCCTCAGACGAGGATACTGCCGCCCCAGCGAAGAAAGGCCGGCGCCGCAACAGGAAGCGCAAAGGTAAAGTCATGCTTGCCGTCGAGGGATCCGATGACACCGGCTCCACCAAGAAAACCAAGGCAGATGACCCCGGCAAGGAAATTGCCAGATGGGTCGCCTGCCGGGACTTGGCGGCTGCTGAGAAGCCAGGAAACTCCGACAAGCGATACTGCAAGATCCATCGCACCAAAGGCCATGACCTCCAGAACTGCCGACAGGTTGAGCTCCTCGCTGAGAAGCAGAGGGCTGAATATGAGAGGCGGGACAAGGAGAAAGGCTAGGACGGTGCTGAGGGGTCCGGCAAGAAGCGTGACGGCCAGGCGGACCGTCGCGGCAAGGATAAACAACTGGAGAGGCCCGCCCGGGGCCGTGACAGAAAGCCAGAAGACGACGATCACAAAGAGGACGACAAATCCAGCGACCAAGAGTTCAAGAAAGCTATAGAGGCCATGTGCGTCGACGGCGGCGCCTCGCTGCATACTTCTCACCGCCGGCTTAAACAGTGGGCGCGAGAGATTACAACGGTAGAGCCGTCGTTTGATGCCCAAAGGCCGCTGAAGTGGTCCAGCACACCTATCATTTTTGACACTAAGGATCACCCTGATCGCACTACTGCGATCGGGTGCTGGCCGTTGTTGGTTTCACCAATAATACGCAACCTCAAGGTGATGAAGATGCTAGTCGGTGGCGGGTCCGGTCTGAACATGATCTCGCCTGCCATGATCGAGAAACTGCAGATTCCTGATGGAGACCTCGAAGAGACGGGCACGTTTCAGGGGGTCAACCCGGGAAGAAGCCAACCCAAGGGAAAGGTCACGCTGCCCGTGACTTTTGGAAGCAACCTGAACTACAGGACGGAGAGGATCGTGTTTGATGTTGCCAAGATCCCCTTGCCCTACAACGGGATCCTTGGCCGCCCAGCGCTGGCCAAGTTCATGGTGGCGTCACACTACGCCTACAACACCCTGAAGATGCCAGGACCTGTGACGATCATCACCATCCCCTCCGATAAGAAAGATGCGCTGATTTGCGCTGACCAACTATACCAGCAAGCAGTTGCAGCAGCTACCGCCACTAGGGCACTTGCTCCTGCCGCTGGGACTCCGGGAGGGAAGAAGAAGAAGACCGGTGAGACCTCGGACACCCACTCCGGCAAGCGCACCTCTTCGGAGTGTAGCGCTGCCGTCGAGGACGTGCCAGAGAGCTCCGCCGGTGGAAACAAGAAGCCCAGGGCCAGACCGCCGGGAACCAAGAAGGTTTCTGTCAATGAGGACGACACGGGAGGAGCTTCCACCATAAGCTCCACCCTTGACGACAAATAGGAAGACGCGCTTGTCACCTTCCTACGGACGAATGTCGATGTGTTTGCATGGCAAGCTTCCGACATCCCCGGCGTTCCCAGGGAGGTGATTGAGCACCACCTTGCTGTCTGTCCTCATGCGCGGCCCGTCAAGCAGAAGGTCAGGAAGCAAGCTTTGGAATGACAAGAGTTCATCACAGAAGAGATCCGGAAACTGGAAGCAGCGGGTTTGGTAAGAGGAGTGCTCCATCCGACGTGGTTGGCCAATCCGGTCTTAGTGCGCAAGGCAAATGGGAAGTGGAGGCTGTGTATTGATTACATAGATATCAATAAGGCTTTTCCTAAGGACCCCTTCCCATTGCCGCGCATCGACCAGATTGTTGACTCCACGGTTGGGTGTGATATGTTGTCATTCCTCGACGCCTACTCCGGCTACCACCAGATCTTCATGACAAGAGAAGACGAAGAGAAAACAGCATTCATCACCCCATGTGGTACGTATTGTTTCATGCGGATGCCTTTCGGGTTGAAGAGTGCTGGTTCGACGTTTGTAAGGGCGGTCCAGATTGGTTTTGAACCCCAGCTCCATAGAAATATGGAAGCTTATATGGATGACATAGTGGTCAAAACCAAGGACAGGGCAACCCTCATACCAGATTTGCAAGAAACATTTGCAAACCTGCGCAAGATCAATCTCAAGCTGAACCCTGAGAAGTGCGTCTTTGGCGTCCCGTCCGGCAAGCTTCTCGGGTTCTTTGTGTCACAGCGTGGGATAGAGGCCAATCCGGACAAGATCAAAGCTATAGAGCAGATTGAAGCACCCAAGTGAATCAAGGATGTGCGTCGGCTTGCTGGCTGTGTTGCCGCCATGGGCAGGTTCATTTCCAAGTCTGCCAAGCGCGCCCTTCCCTTTTTCAAGATCCTGAAAAAGATGGGCCCGATGGAGTGGACGCCACAAGCCGAAGCAGCATTGCTAGATTTGAAGAAGTACCTCTCCTCCGCGCCAATACTAGTTGCGCCTAGGCCACAGGAGCCGTTGCTGCTATACCTGGCGGCAACGAACCAGGTGGTCAGCGCCGCACTAGTGGCGTAGAGAGAGGTTGACAACGAGGTAATGGCAGCGACAGAGCCCGACACCACCAATGCAGAGACGACACGACCAGTTGAAGTGCCGCCGAAGAAGAAAATGATGCAGCACCCGGTCTACTTTGTTAGTTCCCTCCTGTAGGGGGCTAGATCGAGGTACTTCGGTGTGCAGAAACTGCTCTTCGGCCTTTAAATGGCCTTGAGGAAGCTGCGTCATTACTTCCAGGCACACGAGATCACTGCCGTCACTCGCCTCCCTCTGCAACTGATATTGCACAATCCAGATGCAACGGGAAGAATTGTGGAATGGGCACTGGAGCTGTCCAGCTTTGGCCTCAAGTTTCAAAGTACATCGACGATTCAGAGCCGAGTCCTGGCGGAGTTCATTGCAGAATGGACCGCAACGCCTGATGAAGAAGCCCAAGAGACTGCTCTCCCCAGCAAGGAGGCAAGTTGTGATTGGATCATGTACTTTGATGGAGCTTTCTCCTTACAAGGCGTCGGGGCTGGCGTACTGCTTGTCGCGCCCACCGGAGAGCACCTCAAGTACGTGATCCAGATGCACTTCCCCAGGGAGGTGTCAACAAACAATACGGCAGAGTACGAAGGGCTGCTTGCCAGTCTTAGGATCGCGGCGGACCTTGGAATCAAGAAACTCATCGTCAGGGGTGACTCGCAGCTTGTCGTCAAGCAAGTCAACAAGGATTACCAGAGCCCGTTGATGAAGGCCTACGTCGATGAAGTGAGAAAGCTGGAAGAGCGTTTCGACGGTATATAGGCTGAACACGTTCCCCGAGCGGAGAACGATATCGCCGATTACCTGTCAAAACGCGCTGCCCTCAAGCTACCTATGGAACCAGGTACCTTTGTGCTTCAGCTAACTCAGCCATCCGCTGATCCATCAACAGAGCAAACAAGAGGAGGAAATCAGGGCCCGACAAGTACTTTCCCGCCGAGCTCCCCGGAGCCGCCGGCAAGGATGTTGCCGGGAATACTGATCCCGCCACGGGACGGCTAGCTCCGGCGGAGCGTCAAGCTCTTGCCGTCTAGACAGCCGCTCCTATGGCGGAGGAAATGCCTTTAGTCCTCGCCGTCAAGCCCTAGGCTCCAGCGTGGGCACAGCATACCGTCCGATTCCTCCAAATAGGGGAACTTCCTGAGGAGCAGGAAGAAGCGGAAAAAGTAGCCCGTCGCTCTACCATGTACCAGTTCGTCGATGACGTCCTGTACAGGAAGAGGCCGAACGGTGTGAAATTGAAGTGTATCCCTCGAGAGGAAGGACTGGAGCTGTTGGCGGAGATACACGAAGGCATATGTGGATCCCACATCGTGTCAAGGGCCCTTGCCGGCAAGGCATTTCGGCAAGGCTTCTTCTGGCCCACCGCCCTCCAGGATGCGACGACACTAGTCACCAGGTGTGAAGCGTGTCAGTTCCATTCAAAGAAGCTTCATCAGCCAGCTCAAGCCCATCAAACCATTCCTCTCTCCTGGCCCTTCTCGGTCTGGGGGCTCGACATACTGGGCCCTTTCCCCCGCGCTGTCGGGGGCTTTGAGTACTTGTACGTTGCAATCGACAAGTTCACAAAGTGGTCGGAGGTGGAGGCAGTGAGGAAGGTCACAGCTCAGTCAGCCGTCAAGTTCTTCAAGGGACTAGTGTGCCGTTTTGGCGTACCCAACAGGGTTATCACCGACAATGGCACACAGTTCACAAGCCGCACCTTCATGCAATATACCCAAGACCTCGGCAGCAAAGTTCGTTTCGCTTCCGTTGCTCACCCGCGAAGCAATGGTCAAGCTGAGAGGGCAAATGCTGAAGTACTGCGAGGCTTAAGGACCAAGACCTTTGACAGGCTGCACAAGAGTGGAAGGCACTGGATTGATGAGTTGCCGGCGGTTCTTTGGTCGATCAGGACGACGCCAAATCGAGCCACCGGCTAGACACCCTTTGCCCTAGTATACGGGGCAGAAGCAGTTCTCCCCACTGAACTCATATACGGGTCACCTCGAGTGCTCTCTTATGATGAGCTTGAGCAAGAGCAACTGTGCCAAGATGACGCAATGCTCCTTGAGGAAAATCGTCTTCGGGCGGCTGTGAGAGCAGCATGCTACTAGCAAGCCTTGCGCCACTACCATAGCCACAAGGTCCATGCCCGAAGCCTTGAGGAAGGCGACCTTGTCCTTCGGCGCGTTCAATCGGCCAAGAATTCCAACAAGTTGACGCCAAAGTGGGAAGGCCCTTATCGGGTAATACGAGTCACCAGGCCCGGCACAGTCTGCTTGGAGACCGAAGATGCCATTCCGGTGAGTAACTCCTGGAACATTGAGCATCTTCGCAAGTTTTACCCGTGAGGCGCGGCTTGTCGGGCCCCCCGGCAAGCCACCTATTGTACAAGCATTGCCGATGATGCATGTAACCCCTTGTACAAAGCCAGGCGCAGACCCTGAGCATAAATAAATGAAGCGCTGGCGCCCTAAGTTATAGCATGCATGCTAGGCCAAGTCTCGTCCTTGGTTAGGGTTGATAGTGCTTAGTGGCGACTAACCCCTAGCTTAGAGGTCGAGTGTGCGCGTCTCTTTGCCGTTCTTTTGTCTTCCCTGGTTCACAGGACTCAGATATCCTTGCCGGATCACTTGAGGACGAAAAGGAGAAGAGGGACAGACCAACATCTAGACCCCGGCAAGCCAGTACTGCCGGGGGCTGCAAGAGCAAGGATTTACCCACGGCAAACCAGAGTTGCCGGGGACTACAGCTTCAGATAAGTTCTTCATCCCTTATCATGCGTTCCCTTATGGACTGAGGTATGTGAAACCTCGTTTCTCCCTGAAGCTATCGTGCTCCCCTAACTCTAGGCCCTAGGGCTCGTTCCTGGGGCCAGGTTTGGTCGTAGTCGCGGCAGCGAAAGGATGAAATGAGGAGCCTGAACCCGCCTCATCCCTGCCTCCGCCAAAGGCGTGAGAAAGGTCGAGCAAAGTGGGGAGACGACAACGCCTATTGCCGGGCAAGGAAATGTTTATCTTAAAGATATCAAGGATTTACTCCTTGTCGTGGGTTCTACCCACAAACAAATGACCCAGTAAGCATCCCTTTTTCATTAAAAACATTCCACTCAGGTACAGTCCATAGGGAATGAAAAACATGAATGATGGGATTACAAGTTTTAAATTCAGCTAAGGCCCGAAGGCTTACAAACTAAAAAGAGATAGGGTGCCTGTAATCCTTTTCTTGTCCCTCTCCCTAGGATGCAGGTCAAGGAGGCGAAAAGGGCAAAAGGGGCGCCTAGGCGAGGTCCGAGCGGCAGAAGGCACCAGGAAAACATCCCGGCGGCCACCTCCACGGGAAGCTCATGATGATGATGACGGTAGAAGAGCTGGAAGACGAGGCGGCAAGGCCAGCAATACGCGACGAAGGCATCGATGCCCGCGTACTCCGAGCTGACGGCCTGCCATCCGCCATCTTCGCCTTCCCGCACTTCCTATGCCAGCCACCCAAGGAGACGGCCACGAGGAGTTGGTGGGGGCTCGGTGCAGATGCTGCTGCTGCCAACATCGCCCCAGGACAACAGGACCGACGCCTAGTCGGACCCATCATCCTGCCGCCTACCACCCTCGTCGCTGTTGTCACTGTCCTCCTCGTCACTCTCGCCCGGGGAGGAATCTTCATCATCAGAGGAGCTCTCCACACAGCACTTCAGGCGAGTTCCAAAATCACCGAAGACCTTGACAGAGAGAAGGCCGCCCTCCATCAGCTTAAAATGGAGAGTGAACCCATCTGCCAGGCGGTGGATCTGAGCAAATGTCTTCCATCCCCGGCGAAGATACATTACATGAGGAGCGGGAAAGTCGACGCGGACCCGCGTGCCGCTGATCCCACAGCCCCTCATGTGCAGCCGCAATGACTCCGGTGGATCCAGCTCCATCTCCCGCGCGAATGGAGTAGGGAGACGAAGGTGACGGCGAGGCGGCCGGCGCAGCCTGACGAAGAACTCGCAAGGGTCATCCTCAACGTGGCCCTCCATGGGGGGAGGAACTGCTGGCGGAGGCGAGGCCGGCGCGCCGCCCCGTCCTCCTCTTCCCCGAGCGCCTCGGCCTCGCCCACGGCCTCGCCCCCTCCCCCTTCCCCTCGCGGCTGGCTCTGCCACCACAGGTGCAGGAGAAGGAGGGACGCGTTGTCGAGCGGCGACCCTCGCCACCACCGTTGAAGGACCAGGATTCCCTCTCTCCATGGCAGATGGAAGGGGGAGCAGAAGCTGAAGGAAGGAGGAGATGAAAGAATGCGGGACGCCATCCCCCTCCCGCTTTTTATAAAGGAACGAGGTGGGGGCTCGGCCGCCCCGCTCAGCCAATCAAGACGCGGAAGGCGCAGGGAACTGGGACCGACCCGTTGCCCCAGCCCGCGGCGGCCCGGTTTCCTGCCTCCACCGCTCGCCACCCCAAGCGCATGAGAGCCGCGTGGCAGGCTTGCAGGACCGAGGCGATGGATGAGGCGACCTCTCCCCAGCCGTGATCGTGGGGAGTGGACGCCTTGAAGACCACGCCTCGGCCCCATTCAGTAAATGGGTCGCGCCCCCACGTCTCCCTCCGCTCATGGGGAAGGCGCGAACTGCCCCCTTTACTACGACGTGACACATGCGTGCAGAGCTCAGCCCCACGCATGCCGCCCACGTCACACACGCCTCCCCACGCCGCGCCACGCGCGAGAAGCGTGGGAAGCGCAACGCGCGAAGAGACTTACCGCGGTAAAAACCGCCCCGCCTGCCCACGCACCGTTTTTTCGGCCTAGCCCAACGACGCGATTGCGCTTACGTGTGGCCCAGGCCCGGGGGCTCGTGACGGTGTACAAAAAGAGGGGTACACTTTTTGTACCCCTATAACTGTGCACGGGCAGTCTGAGCCATGGGCAGCACCACACTGAGCAGGGCAAGGGAGGTGAGCCGAGGTAAGGCCGAAGCTCGAGAGAAGCAGAACGACGCCAAGACCAAGACCACGAGGAACAAAGGAGACGAAGCGGACCCCCCCGGCAAGATCCTTGCCGGGAGGCAGTTTTAGCAAACCCGGCAAGACCCTTGCCATGGCAGCTCGCCCCACACCTACGAAGCGGGTCACCCTTGAGTCCACTGCCCCCATGGGGCAAGGATTCGGGAGGCATCCCCGTGGTGGCATGCAGATCTTTGTGAAGATATTCAAGTTCAGATACACACTTTAGAAGATGATGATCCTTGGCGGGATCCCAGCCAAGGAGGACCACAAGGCCCCTAGCAAGAGCCTTGCCGGGGATGACAGCAGGCGCCATGGCAAGACCCTTGCCGGGGCCACGGCAAGGCCCTTGCCATGAACACCCGTATGGCCACCATCAGGCCCACTCCAATCAGACCTCCACCACCATTCGCATGCAGCTGCCAACCCAACTAGCTGGGCAGGCACCTGCGTGGCGGCATGCAGATCTTCGTGGAGACCCACCGCTACGCCACCTCAGCTGCCTGCCTGCCTACATGGCATCGCAGGCACCGCTGGCAAGGGCGCGTGTCGACACAAGAGGGAGCGGCGACGGACGAGACAGGGCTCTCCCCCGTCCCCGATAGAGAAAGAACACCTAAGCAAGGCGCATTAAATGCGCCTTGTCATGTAATGCGGGGGATAACCTCGCATCACTGTACCCTTTCCACCTCCTGTGTGTCACTGTGGCAACCCCTTTCCCTATAAAAGGAGGGCCAAGGCGACCAGGAGGAGGATTCGACTTTTTGGAGCTCTTGACGTCCCATAGCTAGCTCAAGAACACAGATATACAATCCACCAAAGCAGGAGTAGGGTTTTACGCATCCTTGCGGCCCGAACCTGGGTAAAGGAACCATGTGCTATCTGTTTGATCCGCTCTTCTCACGACCCCGCGCCCCGCAACTGTAGTACGGATTCTTGTGATCCCATAGTTGTCGTTCTCACCGACATTCATCGTCGTGTGCGAGGCCTTCCTCTGCATCCCACCCCACTTTGGTTTATGGCTGAAGACCTTTAACGTCAAGCCGAAGGTAGTGCGCGGCTGCCAGGCGGAGTGCGGAGGTGCCATGTTGGGCAAAATGCCCAACGTCCTATGGCTCGAGGGCTCTTTCGTGGAGACCCTAAAGGGGTGGCAATCGGGGTGGTTCTACATCACCGAGCCGCGTGACCCTAAATGGGTCGCAGCCCCCGAGTTCTGATTCGGAGCTCCTACGCCACTCACCTCCTGGAAGGAGATGGGCCTACCGTGGGGCAAAAAGGGAGAGCTGACCGGACTCCAAACATGCGTCCAAAGCCTGGTGAACAAGAAGCTCAAGCTTGTCAATGTAGTCCAGGTCATGCTCATCCGCCGGATACTCCCATGCCAACAACAGGCTTTCAGCTTGTGGGAGTTCAATCCGGCCCAGCACCAAACCCTGAGCGGCCTCTTCGACACAACGGACGAAGATGCCTGGAAGGTGCTATTCAAGGGTGTCGAAGCTCCCGCATCCGCTACTGAGGATCGCGGTTTCCGCGCGTAGCGTCAAGCCAGCGCGATAAGCTATTTTTACCTTTTATAGGATATTTATTTTTCATAGTTTGACTTTATGCGGGATCTAAACTCCCTTACCTTTAGCAGGATTGGCAGGAGACGTCCAGACAGATCAATTGTCCGGCTCCTTTGCCCGAAGACCCAGCGGACGCCCGCTTGACACGGTTGCTGGTTCCGGCACCCTACGTGGTGCCAGAGAAGAAGGCCAAGAAGAAGGCCAAGGGAACTCGAAAGAGTTCTCGGCATCTGGTGGTGTCGGAGTCGTCGTCCGACGGCTCCGAGACTCACTCCTCCCGTGAAGACGAGGAGGAGGAAGAAGAGGCCTCTCCCCCTCCAGCGAGGGGAGGAAAGAAAAGGAAGGCCGCCCCAACTGGGGAGGCCGGAGGGTCCAAGAAGGGGAAAACCCTTCTTCCGGACTATTCCACCAACGCCGATGACGGCGAAGAGGAGTGGCCGCACAGGGCCAAGCCCCTGGAGAAATCGTAAGTGTTTGGATACCAGAATGACTCATGGCGTTCCTTTATTGCATAGCTTTTCCTAACGCCGAGTATATTTATCCAGTCCGCCCAAAGACGGGCTCGACGCATCATCAAGCGGTTCCCTTCGTCGGATGTGAACAGTACTTCACTTTCGGCCGCCTCCTCCCCTCACCCTACGGATAACGCCGAGGTGTTGTCCCGGGAGGCTCCAGGCCAGGAGGAGGTGGTCCTGGGGGAGCCGCAAGGTGACCTCCCGGACTCCAGGTGCCCAGGGGACAAAGCCCCCAAGGGCTCCAAGTCCAGCCCTGGGCCGGACACCGCTCCGGAACCTTCAAAGGTTCCGGAGTCCGGCAGGCGGCCCCCAAGAAGAAGGGCAAGTCTACGACGCCAATGACCTCCGCCCAAAAAGAGGCACTGGATAACTTGCTGGAGGTGCTTAACGGCGCCTCCATCGACGAGGAGCACCGCACTATTATGAGTGCGGTGATTCAGAAGGTTTAGTCCGCTAATAGCGGGCTGACTGAAGCTTGTGCCAGCCTGTTGACAGGCTTTGAGGTATGTAAAAGATATGTAAAATAGTACCGCATAGACAGTCTCCCCTGATGCTCTGTTTGGCGTTCGGAAAGAAAAGCCGAATACAGGATCTAATAATATTCGCTGGAGTCTGACAAAAGTAAGTCAATATGCGTATGCAGGCTTCGCTGCTGGCGTCCGCCGCACTGACTGCGGAGGTGGACATGCTGAAGTAGAACCTTGAGCGGTCTGAGCAAGAGCTCGGCCTTGCCAAGAAGCAGCTCGAGGATAAAGAAGGTAAGAGATACCTTATTGACATATATATAAGGTGCAATTGCAAGAAAATGACAGGATTAATGTGGCGATTGTAGGGGCCACAACTGAGGTGGCAACCCTTAAACAAGCGCTGTCCGAGGCCGAAGAGAAGGCGGCCACAGAGCATGCCGAGCGGGAGAGGCAGGAGGCGCGGGTTGGCGAGGTGCGGCAAGAGCTCCAGGCTCTCATGAAAAAACATGAGAGTTTGGAGCTTGACTCGAAGATGCGAGAATCCGAACTCGCGGCGGCCATTGAAAATGCCAGGTCTGCCAAGGCCGAGGCCCAGAAGGCCCTCCAAGAAGGTAAGGCGATGAAGAAGATAGCGGCGGGTAAGGTTTTCTTTATGCAAAGCAAGCATGTGAAAGTGAATTACTTGTTACTTACCCGAATCCGGAGCTCTCCAGGAGCATTCGCAGATTTGCCCCGCAGCGTGTCCGATGCCGCCGCCTCCTATCGAGCCGAAGAGGGCAGCTTGACGGAGAAGGTGTTCTGGTCTCAGTACGCTGAGGCCGGATACCCGGTGCCTTTGAGCGACCAGTTGAAGCAACTGGTCGAGCTGCACAAGGTGGCCGAACAGGCCCTGAAGGGCTTTATAGTTTGGCTGTGGCCTGGAGAGGCCCTGCCTGGGAGCTACTTCGGGCTGGTGAGGTGGCTGGTGGACGCCTGTCCGAGGCTTGAGGTCGTCAAGCGCTCCGTCTGCATCGAGGGTGCCTGTAGGGCCCTTGCCCGTGCTAAGGTGCACTGGGGCAAATTGGATGTCATGAAGCTTGTGAAGGACGAGCCGCCGCAGGGCAAGGAGCATCGCCACCCCGAGATGTATTACAAGGGTGTCTTGAAGGGTGCCCACCTTGTGGCGGATGAGTGCTCGAAAGATGTAATATTTGAGTGAAACTTTGTTCGTTTTATCCTGTGCGCTGAAAACTTGTTCAGATGCGCTATGCAACGCTTGTTTAATATAAAATATTACCTTTTGTGCGGCTGTTTATTACATTTGAGAGATGGCGAGTCGTCGGCTTCTGCCCCCATGCCACGAGTGCTGGGGTGTTCGGGATAAACCTGAGCACTCTTTTTCCCATTCTTGGGTCCTTCGAGGGAGGTGCTCAACACAAAGAACAAGGCAATCGGACTATAATGTGTTATCACTCTCACTTAGCCATAGAATTCTATAATTTTAAATTTCGGTGAAGACCCTAGTATTCGAAAGACCGAGTTCGGGGCGCTATACACGCCTAGGCCGGACAAAGTCGGCTCCTCGTTCTAAGCGGCATAAGTCTTTAAGGACTCGAAACCTTCCCGAACAGCGACCAGCTCTCGCCCTATCATGACAGTCAGTTTTAGCTTTCTCTACTGAGGTGCTTAGGCCCAGCTCAACTGGGGCACAATCGCAGTAGTTCTCCCAGCGCTACCTTAGCCGATATAGCGGAACGTAAGGTACCAAAACATGGGAGCCGGGCAAACCCAACTATTGACCAAAGACATGATTCGGAGCTGATGCATATAATGCTATAAGACCGGGGGGCCGCACTTGTGAAAGTGTTCGGACTTCTCACGCCGTGTTATGGGGTGCTTGAGCCCCTGGCGTATTGGCCGTACCGAAGTGTACGGGTGCTAAATGTCATAACTGAACATATATATTTAAAAAAGAAATGAATAGATAATGCGGTAATAAGCTGAAGCTAGGCATTGTTTATGTTGCTATAAAAGCAGAACGGTACAAATAGTGTGATGAGCAAGAAATGGGACTATTTGACATGTCCCCTCCGGGGGCGAGCTGCGAGATGATATGTAAGACAGGTATGGTGCTCGTTATAGAGACCACCTGAGAATTCGGCGTAGCTTCCTACCTCCTTGGTTGTTGCATCGTGTGTTCGACGATTGTACTGCTGGACAGGCCTTCCATATGATGGAGTCCTGAAAGTAAGAAAAAATGGCGAAATCGGGAGCCCCTAGTGCGGTCGAGCCGCATTTAGGGCATGCCGTGGATGTGCCCCTCCCCCTGTGCCCATGGGATTTTCAGAGCGTAATTATGTACGTGTAGTACTGATTTCGCAGTTTCGCCAGGGCTGGGGTTGGGGCCGTATTGCTACACTTGCTCAGGACGTGCCAGGCGGTCTTGTTGTCGGTTACTTCGGGCGCTCTTGAGGGTGTCCGGACGTTTTAAAGCCGGACTGTAGAATTGCCTTGAGAGTCTGCTCTGTACTTCTGCTGCCAGCGCCGTCGTATGCTCCTCCGTTCGGAGAGAGCGTTCGGTGTTTCCATTGACCGTAATGACTCCTCGAGGGCCTGGCATCTTGAGCTTGGGGTATGCGTAGTGCGGCACCGCATTGAATTTTTCAAATGCGGTTCGTCCGAGCAGTGCGTGATAGCCACTGCGAAACGGGACTATGTCGAAGATTAACTCCTCGCTTTGGAAATTATCCGGGGATCCGAAGACCACTTCGAGTGTAACTGAGCCAGTACAGTTGGCCTCTAAACCTGGTATGACGCCTTTAAAGGTCGTTTTTGTGGGTTTAATCCTTGAGGGATCTGTGCCCATTTTCTGCACTGTATCCTGATAAAGCAGGTTCAGGCTGCTGTCGCCATCCATAAAGACTCTAGTGAGGTGAAATCTGTCAATGATTGGGTCAAGAACCATTGCGGCGAATCCGCCATGACGGATGCTAGTGGGGTGGTCCCTTCGATCAAAAGTGATCGGGCAGGAGGACCATGGGTTGAACTTTGGGGCGACTAGCTCTAACGCATATACGTCCCTGAGTGCATGCTTCTGCTCCTGCTTGGGAATGTGGGTTGCGTATATCATGTTCACCATCCACACTTGTGGGGGGAAACCCTTCTGTCCACTATTGTTCGGCGGCCGTGGCTCCTGCTCGTCATCGCTATGTAGACCCTTGTCTCTGTTTTCGGCATGTAACTTGCCTGCCTGCTTGAACACCCAACAATCCCTGTTGGTGTGATTGGCTGGCTTTTCGGGGGTGCCTTGTATGTGGCACGAGCGATCGAGTATTCAGTCCAAACTGGACGGGCCCGGAGTATTTCTCTTGAATGGCTTTTTCCGCTGACCGGGTTTAGAGCCTCTGGATCCGGCGTTAACTGTCGTGTCCTCAGCACTGTCGTCGTTAATGCGGCGCTTGTGCTTGTTGCGACGCGACCCTGCCATTGCTATCCTTGGTATCCGAATTACCAGGGCTCTTGGTCATGTTATTACTATGAGCTAGCCATCTGTCTTCTCCCACGCAAAAGCGGGTCATGAGTGTCGTGAGGGAGGCCATGGATTTCGGCTTTTCCTGTCCTAGGTGCCGGGCAAGCCACTCGTCACGGATGTTATGTTTGAAGGCTGCTAGGGCCTCTGCATCCGGACAGTCGACGATCTGATTTTTCTTGGTCGGGAACCGTGTCCAGAATTGTCTGGCCGATTCCTCTGGCTGCTGAATTATGTGGCTTAGGTCATCGGCGTCTGGTGGTCCCACATAGGTGCCCTGGAAATTGTCGAGGAATGCGGCTTCCAGGTCCTCCCAATAGCTAATTGATTCTACTGGCAAGCTGTTGAGCCAATGCCGAGCTGGTCCTTTAAGCTTTAGTGGGAGGTATTTGATGGCGTGTAGATCATCGCCGCGGGCCATGTGGATATGAAGGAGATAATCCTCGATCCATACCGCAAGATCTGTTGTGCCATCGTATGATTCAATCTTTACGTGTTTGAAACCCTCTGGGATTTGATGATCCATTACTTCATCCGTGAAGCATAGTGGGTGTGCGGCGCCTCTGTATTGGGCTATATCACGACGTAGCTCAAATGAGCTTTGTCTGCTGTGTTCGGCCCGGCCGGATTTGCTGTATCCGGCGTGACGGTTATCGTCTCGAGTCGTGGGGCGCCCACGTGATCCGTAGATCGATCTTGTTTGCCTTGCCTTGTCCTCCAACATATCGCGCAGGTCTAGCACGTTTCCCCGTGCCTTGGTATTTTTTGAGCGACGCCGGGGTGCGGCTTGAGCGGAGGGCCGTGAGGCCTCTCTGTCACGGCCACGAGGTGGCCGATCGGCCGCGTCATGCGCTGGTGATGTAGGTTTAGGTGCTTCCTCCACTAATCGGGGTAGCAGCCTGCGCTTTGGGTAGCTCTTGGAGGGGCGTTCGAGTTCATACTCTTCGGTCGCCAGGACTTCAGTCCATCTGTCGGCTAGCAGGTCTTGATCATCTCTAAGTTGTTGCTATTTTTTCTTGAGGCTGCTCGCCGTGGCCATAAGCCTGCGCTTAAAACGCTCTAGTTCGGCGGGATCTTCGGGCACGACAAATTCGTCGTCGTCGAGGCTTGCCTCGTCTTCGGAGGGAGGCATGTAATTGTCATCCTCTTCCTCTCTGTCTGCCGCCCTCTCAGGAGGGCTGGCTTCTCCATCCTCCTGCGCTGAATCTTGCTGGAGGCAGTTGTCTTCGGCACTGTCCGGGGTGTTATTGTCTCCGGTGCCGGTTTCATCGTTTTTGCTTTGGCGGGACTTGGAGCGGCGCCACTGATGCCGGCGCTTTGGTTGCTTCTTGGAGGGGTCATCCCCCGTTGTTCCGTCGCCATTGCCTTCTTTGGGTGTATCCACCATATATATGTCATATGACGAGGTGGCTTTCCAGTGCCCTATAGGCGCTGGTTCCTGTTCGTCTCCTACATCGTCGTCCATGCCGTCAATGTCTTCGGAGTCGAAGTCTAGCATGTCGGTTAAATCATCGACAGTGGCTATGAAGTGGGTGGTGGGTGAGCATCGAATTTCTTTGTCGTCCGCATCCCAATCCTGTTGGCCATAATCCGGCCAGAACTCTCCCGACAAAGAGAGAGACATTAGTGAATTCAGAATATCGCCGAAGGGCGAGTGCTGAAAGATATCCACGGCGGTGAATTCCATGATCGGTGTCCAATCGGATTCGACCAGCAAGGGCGCGGAGGGCTCGGAGTCCAGAGAGGAGTCCGACACCTTGGAGTCACGGGCTTCGCAGAGGGTAAAGCTGGTGTTCGGCTCAATCGCCGTAGAGATTGCAGCCCTCGAGGCGGTGTCCAGCCACCCGTCCTCGATCGGTGCAGTCGGCTTCGAGCTAAGGGTCGGAGTGGACATGGGAGCGGACTCCAAGGCACTGTCCGGTGGCAGAGCTAGATTGTGCCCTTCGCGACAGTGCGGCGCTCCTGGCTGTGGCTCGAATCCATCGAAGATCAAGTCTCTGCGGATAACAGCCGTGTAATTCAAGCTCCCAACTCTGACCTGATGGCCAGGGGCGTAGCTTTCGATCTGCTCCAAATGGCCAAGCGAATTAGCCCGTAGTGCAAAGGCGCCGAATACAAAGATCTGTCCGGGGAGAAAAGTGTCACCCTGGACCGCATCGTCGTTGACGATCGGAGGAGCCATCGGGCCTACAAGTGATGACACAGAGGAACTCTCAATGAAAGCACCAATGTCGGTGTCAAAACCGGTGGATCTCGGGTAGGGGGTCCCGAACTTTGCGTCTAGGCGGATGGTAACAGGAGACTAGGGACACGATGTTTTTACCCAAGTTCGGGCCCTCTCGGTGGAGGTAAAACCCTACAACTGCTTGATTAATATTGATGATATGGGTAGTACAAGAGTAGATCTACCACGAGATCAGAGAGGCTAAACCCTAGAAGCTAGCCTATGGTATGATTGTTGTTTGTCCTACGGACTAAAAACCCTCCGGTTTATATAGACACCGGAGAGGGTTAGGGTTACACAGAGTCGGTTACAACGGAAGGAGATCTACATATCCGTATCGCCAAGCTTTCCCTCCACGCCAAGGAAAGTCCCATCCCGACACGGGACGAAGTCTTCAATCTTGTATCTTCATAGTCCAGGAGTCCGGCCAACGGTTATAGTCCGGCTATCCGGACACCCCCTAATCCAGGAATCCCTCAACACTTTTTGCACGGATCAAGTCACTTTTCTTGGCTATGTTGTAACAGCGCATGGAATTGAAGTTGATAAAACCAAGGTTGAAGTGATCTAGAGTTGCCCCACCCCTAACTCGGTCACACAGGTACGTAGTTTTCTCGGACTTGCTGGATTCTACCGGCGGTTCATGAAGGATTTTAGCACCATCGCAACGCCGCTCAGTGAACTCACAAAGAAAAATGTGCCATTTGTTTGGAGCGATGCACAAGAAGAAGGCTTCAATATTCTCAAAGATAAGCTCACGCACGCACCTTTGCTGCAATTACCTGATTTCACTAAGATGTTTGAATTAGAATGTGATGCTAGCGGCATTGGTTTAGGTGGTGTTTTATTTCAAGAAGGCAAACCAGTAGCATACTTTAGTGAAAAACTCAGTGGGCCTAGTTTGAATTATTCAACATATGATAAAGAACTTTATGCACTAGTTCGGACTTTGGAGACACGGCTACATTATTATGGCCTAAGGAGTTTGTCATACATTCTGATCATGAATCACTCAAGCATATTAGAAGTCAAAGCAAACTGAATCATAGACATGAAAAATGGGTTGAATTAATTGTATAATTTCCTTATGTTATTAACCACAAGAAAGGGAAGGAGAATGTTATTGATGATGCATTGTCTAGACGCTATACCATGTTATCACAACTTGACTTCAAAATTTTTGGACTTGAAACAATAAAAGGGAAATACGCTAATGTTGTCGATTTTAAAAATATTTTTCTGAATTGCATAGAGGGTAGAACTTGGAACAAGTTTCTCGTTAATGACGGATTTGTTTTTTCGTGCTAATAAGCTATGCATCCCAGATGGTTATGTTCGTCTTTTGTTGTTACAAGAGGCGCGTGGAGGAGGACTTATGGGACATTTGGGCGTCAAGAAGACAGAAGACATCCTTGTTGGTCATTTCTTCTAGCCAGAAATGAGAAGGGATGTGGAGAGATATGTTGCACGTTGCACAGCATGCCAAAAAGCTAAGTCACGATTGAACCCACATGGTTTATATATGCCTCTTCCTGTTCCTAGCACTCCTTGTGAACATATATCTATGGACTTTGTATTAGGACTACCTAGACAAAAGCCGGGGGAGGGATAGTATATTTGTTCTTGTCGATAGATTCTCTAAGATGGCACATTTTATACCTTGTCATAAAAGTGACGATGCTACTCACATTGCTGATTTGCTCTTTCAAGAAGTAGTTCGTTTACATGGTCTGCCAAATACAATTGTTTCCGACCGTGACACAAAATTTCTTCGCCATTTTTGGAGGGTATTGTGGACAAAACTGGCGACTAAGCTTTTATCTAGTACTACATGTCATCCTCAAATAGATGGTCAAAATGAAGTGGTTAATTGAACATTGTCTACTATGCTTAGGATTGTTTTGAAAAAGAACTTAAAAATGTGGGAAGAATGTCTATGTCATGTAGAGTTTGCTTATAATCGTTCAGTTCATTCCACCACGAAGTTGTGCCCTTTTGAGATTGTTTATGGATTTATACCTCGGGCTCCTATTGATCTATTACCTATTCCATCTTCGGAGAAGGTAAACCTTGATGCTAAAGAATGTGCTAAGCTATTATTGAAAATGCATGAGATGACTAAGAAAAATATTGAACGCATGAATGCCAGGTATAAACTTGCTCGTAGTGAGGGTAGGAAGTCTTGTGTTTGAACCACGTGATTTAGTATGGTTACATTTGTGAAAAGACCATTTCCCTGATTTACAAAAGTCAAAATTAATGCCTCTTGTAGATGGACCTTTTAAGGTGATAGAAAAAATCAATGAGAATGCGCATAAGCTTGATGTGCCTACAGAATTTCGGGTTAGTCCCACATTTAATGTTGTAGACTTAAAACCTTATTTGGGAGAGGATGAAGAGGTATCGTCGATGGCAACTTCGATTCAAGAAGGGGGGTGATGAGGACATCTCTGCCAAAGTTGCACTCACCATGACTCCTACATCAGTTATTCCATCTGGACCTATGACTAGAGCACGCGCGAGACAAATAAATGGATAGGTACTATCGCTGCTTCGTACATATGATTTAACTAATGAGAATATGATATTACACTCATGTTCGGATTTACTTGTACTCATGAACGAAGGTGTTGGAGAGATGAGGAGGGAATGCCGCATGTAGATGGAAGATGAAAAATGTTGCACACTGATTCCACAAGCAGCAACACTATTGACATGCTTAGGTGCGTGCGATGTGGTAGATGCATTGGAATGGAGGGGCGCCTTTATATGAGTGCAAACTGCGTTGCATTCACATCGTGCTGCCTCTTTTCCCGGTCCTCCTCCAATTACTTCCCTCATGCATTCACACGATGCTAATTGAAGGAGGATGCATCATTGGCCATTCAATATTTCGGGAACCACTACCCTCTCCCTCGTCTGCATGTAGCTCAAATTTGAATTCTGCACATAAATGCATTGAAAACTCCGTAAATGCATAAAAATTAGATAGTACTAGTGATTTTAGTTGCAAAAATTAGATAGTGCTAGTGATTTTTAGCTGCATATTTTGACAAATTGCAGTGTTACAAGGATTAACAAATGGCAATGTTACTAGATCAACAAATTTCAATCTTTCTAGTTTGACAAATGGCAACATACACAATATGACAGATGCAAATCTTACCAAATTGTTTGTACATCATTGCACATGGGTTCCGAAACAACGGTTTGCGTTGAAGGGATGCACAAATCCTGCGCTGCGAATTTTCCCTCGACTTAAGGGGGAAGACCATAGCTCTCACTTTGCATACGGGTGTTCTATCTAAAACGCTTGCGATCAAGAGCTGCAGAAATCCTGCTCGACACTTTTTCTCTTGGTTTCCTGGGGAAGCTGTCGGTTTGCATATGGGTCTTCTAACTAAAACGTTTGCGATCAAGAGCTGCACCAATCCTGCTCGGCACATTTTCCCTTGGCTTCCTGGGGAAGTTGTCGGTTTACATACGGGTGTTCTAACTAAAATGTTTGCGATTAGTGTTTTATATTTAAAAACCATTGACGTTCTTTTCAAAAGAAAATCGTTTGATAAGTCTGTACATTAAGAGAGAAAAACGCAAATTCGTTCAAACCATATCTTTCATTTAGTCACACTGTGAATTTATATTCATATGGTAGAGAATTCAAGATACAGTATTAAACCCCAAAAAACTATTTCCGGCGATGGCGGAGGCGGCGTGCCGCGCCGTCGTTGTCGTTATCGTCCTCCGGGACAGCGTTTTTGAAGTCTTCAAGGCAACACAAAATGTTCTTCACCTATAAATCAAACATCATGTCGTCGCGCGATCGACGGGCGGGGCGCGGGAGGACGGCAACTGGCACCGCTGAGAGGTAGCGGTCGACTGCAGCGTCCCATGCCGCTTAGGGGCCCGCGCGCACGGGCACGGGCACGGTGGGTGCAACCAAACTGATGGAGGGAAAGGTGTCTCATCTTTCGATGAGATGGTGGCTATCGTTTTGGAGGAAGTCGACTTTGACGATCCGACTACAAACTTGCGAGGATGTCGCGCCTTATCAATCGCTAAACCAACTCCGAGAGGTTATTGACCACGCCGGAGCACGATCAACCTGACCATGAAGGTCTGTTTCCTGCAGGCAAACGAAGAACAAGCAAGAAACTAAGATGGCAATCTGGATATTGCGAATATAAGAGGAATGCTATATTGATCAAGGTGGGGTTCTGTGACGCCTTTGTCTGGTCGTTGAACACAAACGAAGTACACGAAGTTGCAGCTATGGCGAACTTTTAATCTAAACAAAACCCAAAGTCTAAACGATGCCCTAAGGGCTGTATATATGGAGAAAGAGGGGGGAATTTCATGGCCCTTTGGAGGAGGGGTCCGAAACCGACCCTAACTCTTGTTTCCCCACACATACGGACTCTAAAAACAGCCTACACTTAAGTATTTCGAAATTACATGGGCCTGGCCCAATAATAAGGTGACGCAGCACCTAGAATAGCCTCTAGATGAAATTTATGAAGTGGCATCTTGTATATTTCACCCAAGGCTTCATGCACTCCTTATTGTGGCCTCAAAGTCATGAAATCGTCACTTGTAACTCCATTCTTGTTTGCCTTGCGCATGCCATCATCTCCATGCTTGGTCTTGCTCCAGTGTTCATCCCTCTTATCCATGCCAGGCCCTTCATTGGTAAGCAAAACAATTTTATCCAATTTAAGCAACATCATATTCTCATGAACATTAGAATCATTACCAAGAAACGAAAGTACCTAATAATTTAATTGGCGTGCGCGAGCTCTAGTAATTGGTCCAGTATGTATAGCAGCAGGCGGCGTGGGTGTAACAATGGTACTGGTGTCCTCATCATCCTCCCCTTCTTGAAATAAAGTCGTCCTCGACGGAAGCTCATCTTCCTCACCCAAATAAGGCTTCAAATCTGCAATGTTAAACGTGGGACTAACCCTAAAATTTGCAGTCAGCTCAAGTTTATATGCATTATCATTAGTTTTCTCTAACAACTTAATAGGACCATCAGCACGTGGCATTAGCTTGGATTTGCGCAAATCAGGAAATCTATCCTTACACAAATGTAACCAAACAAGATCTCCAGGTGCAAACACTACATGTTTTCTACCCTTATCTCTAGCAAGTTTATATTTAGCATTCATACGCTCAATGTTTTCCTTAGTTAATTCATGCATTTTTAAAATCAATTCAGCACGTTGTTTAGCATAGAAAATAACCTTCTCCGAAGATGGAAGAGGTAACAAATCAATAGGTGCACGAGTTGGAAACCATACACAATTTCAAAAGGGCACATCTTAGTAGTAGAATGCAATGAACGATTATAAGCAAATTCAATATGTGGCAAGCATTCATCCCACATTTTCTTATTATTCTTCAAAACAGCCCTAAGCATAGTATCCAATGTTCTATTTACTACTTCAGTTTGTCCATCAGTTTTGGGGTGACAAGTAGTACTAAAAAGTAGTTTAGTCCCCAACTTAGCCCATAAACATCTCCAAAAGTCGCTAAGATAGTTAGTATCACGATCTGAAACAATAGTATTTGGCACACCATGCAGGCGAATACTTTCACGAAAGAACAAATCGGCAACATTAACACCATCATCGATTTTATGACATGGTATAAAGTGTGCCATTTTCGAGAATCTATCCACGACAAAAAATGTGCTATCCCTCCCCTTCTTTGTTCGAGGTAAACCTAAAACAAAGTTCATAGATATATCCTCCCGAGGAACACTAGGTACAGGCAAAGTCATATATAAACCATGAGGATTGAGTCGTGACTTAGCTTTTTGACATGTAGTGCAGCGAGCAACAAAACGCTCAACATCCTGTCTCATCTTTGGCCAAAAGAAATGTGTAGCAAGTACGTCCTCCGTCTTCTTCGCGCCAAAGTGTCCCATTAGTCCTCCTCCATGTCCCTCCTGCAACAACAAAAGACGAACGGAGCTAGCTGGATGCATAGCTTGTTAGCATGGAACAAAAATCCATCATTAACGATGAACTTGTTCCACGTTCTTCCTTTTTTACAATTCTGCATTACATCTTTATAATCAACATCATGCACATATTGATCTTTGATGGTCTCCAAACCAAATATTTTGAAGTCAAGTTGTGAAAGCATAGTATAGCGACGAGACAATGCATCAGCAATAACATTTTCTTTACCATTCTTGTGTTTAATAACATAAGTGAAAGTCTCAATGACTTCAACCCATTTAGCATGTCTACGACTCAGTTTAGCTTGACTTTTAATATGTTTCAAAGATTAATGATCAGAATGTATAACGAATTCTTTGGGCCATAAATAATGTTGCCATGTCTCTAAAGTCCGAACAAGAGCATATAATTCTTTATCATAAGTAGAATAATCCAGACTAGGCCCACTCAATTTTTCTAAAAAGTATGCAACAGGTTTGCCATCTTGTAATAACACACCTCCTAATCCAATTCCTCTAGCATCACATTCATGCTCAAAAGTCCTAATAAAATTAGGAAGTTGGAGTAAAGGAGCATGTGTCAACTTATCTTTCAATACAGTGAAGGCTTCTTCATGTGCGGTACCCCAAACAAAAGGCACAACATCTTTGTAAGATCATTGAGAGGTACAACAATGGTGCTGAAATCTCTCACAAAACGCCTATAGAATCCAGCGAGGCCAATAAAACTCCTCACTTGTGTGACCGTTTTGGGCTGCGGCCAACTCTCAATAGCTTCAATCTTGGCTTTCTCAACTTCAATTCCCTGTGGAGTAACAACGTAGCCAAGAAAAGATACTCGGTCGGTGCAAAAGGTGCACTTCCCAAGGTTACCAAACAAACGTGCATCACGGAGAGCAATAAAAATTGCACGTAAATCTTCCAAATGTTCTTCCAAGATTTGCTATAAATCAGTATATCATCAAAATAGACTACCACAAATCGTCCAATGAAAGCACGTAAAACTTCGTTCATTAATCTCATGAAAGTACTAGGTGCATTACTTAACCCAAAAGGCGTGACTAACCACTCATATAAACCAAACTTAATTTTAAATGTTGTTTTCCATTCATCTCCCAATTTCATAAAAATTTGATGGTATCCACTACGTAAATCTACTTTCGAGAATATTGTAGAGCCACTCAATTCATCAAGCATATCATCTAGCCTAGGAATAGGATGACGATAACGAATAGTAATATTATTAATGCCTCTACAATCAACACACATACGCGACGTACCATCCTTTTTAGGCACTAGTATAATAGGAACAACACAAGGACTAAGAGATTCGCGTATATAACCTTTATCGAGCAGCTCCTGTACTTGACGCATAATCTCCTTTGTCTCCTCTGGATTGGTACGGTATGTTGCACGATTGGGTAGCGATACACTGGAAATTAAGTCAATTTGATGTTCAATCCCTCGAATAGGTGGTAATCCCGGTGGCACGTCTTGTGGGAAGACGTCGGCGAACTCCTGCAAAATATTAGTGACAGCAGGGGGCAAAGAGGAAGGCACGTCCTCGAACGAAAATAATGCCTCTTTGCAGACAAAAAGCATAGCAAACATATTTGCTAAAATCTAGCTCATCAATATCAGATTTGGTGGCAAGTAAACATGCACTTTTCAATTTAATTTCAGAAACAACACTAGATGATTTATTATTATGCTTCATTTGTTGCTCAAATTCTTTTGCTACAATCTGATTTTCACTCTTATTTTTCTCCTATTTTGCTTTATTAGCTCTATTAATATCATCTTTCAAAATGGAATCAGGAGTCATAGGAAGCAAGGTAATATTTTTATCCTTATGAACAAGAATATACTGATTGTTTCTACCATGGTGTACAGAATTTTTATCAAATTGCCATGGTCTACCAAGTAATAAGGAACATGCTTGCATAGGTACCACATCATAATCAACATAATCAGCATATGTAGAGATACTAAAATGCACACGAACAGTACGTGTTACCTTAACCTTGCCGCTGTTGTTGAACCATTGGATGTTGTAAGGATGTGGATGTGGTCTTGTGGCGAGAGATAGTTTCTCCACCATCTCCATGCTAGCCAAGTTGTTGCAACTCCCCCCATCTATGATGACACGAACAAAACGTTCCTTCACAACTCCCTTTGCATGGAACAAATTATGCCTCTGATTTTGCTCAGCTTGTGTGACCTGCACACTCAAAACACGTTGAGCAACTAAACATTCATACCTGTCAGCATCTTCAGGAGCCATGTATTGCGTCTCATGATCAAAATCATCTCCACTGTGTTCTTCACGTGTAATAAGAGCCAAAGTGTCCTCATCACAGTCACTAGCGGACTCATACCCACCATCCTCAGTAGCAATAATCACACACTGAGATTTGCATTCTCTCTCATAAGGACCTCTTCCCTTACAACGACGATAAATAATATCACTTGTGTGCCCTGTTGATGCCATGGAATAAGAAGAGCTCTGTGCAGGCCCGGCAGGTGCGCTCTTGGCAGACAGTGGTGGTTGTGCCTGCTTTCTTGTATCACGGATGGAGGTGGCACCTAATGGAGGTGATGGTGCGGTGGAAGTAGAGGATGCACGTGGTGTCCATGATGAAGGTCGACCTGCAGAAAAGTTAGTTCGCGCCAATGCGTGTCGATCCTGCACTTCATGTTTAGCTTTACAAGCAAGATGGAATAAACGAGTGATATTATTATACTCCTTATACTCTAAAATGGTCTAAATCTATCTATTTAATCCACCCATAAAATGGGCGAGCGTAGCTTCATTATCCTCAACAATACCACATCTAATCATGCCAGTTTGTAATTCCTGATAATATTCCTCTACAGAATTTTTTTCCTTGTCTTAAACACTGCAATTTTTGAAGTAATTCACGTTGATACCAATGAGTACCCATAGCAGTTTTCAAAGCAGTCAAAGTAGTTGGAATTTTGTTCGGATATAATCTACGATGTTCAGACCACCACACACAAGGAAAACTAGTGAAAGCACAAAGTGCAGCAGCAACACGTCTCTCCTCGGGATATTCTAAACATGTAAAACGTTGTTCAATTTCTATCTCTCGGGTAAGATATATATGAGGAACATATCTACCCTCAAATGGTGGAATATTCAATTTTAGTTTAGGAAGATGGTCATGATCTCGTACCTGAGCTGGTAATGCAGCCCTACCATTGCGATTATTTGCATGTGGACGACCTGGTGCTGGTGGTTGCACGTAGTTCTGATTTTGATCAACCTCATCCTCACAATCTCCCGCATAATCATCCTCCTCATCAGCAGCAGGAGCCACAGAACTATCTACAGCAGCACCAATAATTTGGCCAGGCTCAAGAGGGACACAACTCGCTCGGCAGAGGGTTGTTTCGCGACGTGGAGGTAGTCGTCGTCGTCGTCGTTGTTGTTGTTGTTGTTGTTGTTGTTGTTGTTGTTGTTGTTGTTGTTGTTGTTGTTGTTGTTGTTGTTGTTGTTGTTTTTGTTGTTGTTGTTGTCGTTGTTGTTGTTGTTGTTGTTGTTGTTGTTGTTGTTGTTGTTGTTGTTGTTGTTGCAGAGGTGCGGCAGGTGCAGTCGGTGGTGGTTGTGGAAGACGCGTAAGCAGTTCATTAAATCTGTTATCAAGCTTTGTTTCGAACGTCTTCTCGAGGCCAGTTATCTTATCCATGGCCTCTTCAAAATTGTTCAGCACATCTTGCACCTGTTCAGTCATCATTTGCTGAAATTTATCATGCAACTCCTTATTTGTCATGTTCTCCTAGTCAGTCTCATCGACTTGTGTTCCTGCCATGGTTAGCAGCAATAGAAACACACAAGAATATGATCCTACAGACTACTAGAAAATGGTAGTGGTGGGTGTCACAAATCCGTCAAGAAAATCTCAAATTCTTACCAGTTCTTACCCAGTAGCAGGCGGTGATCGGCAACCGATGGAGTCAAAACTCTCAAAGCTTGGATAGAGCGATTACCAGGGAGAGTCAACGCACGACGTAGATGTATGTGGAGCTAGGAAGGCTTTAACATGGTATCAAAAAGGGTCAGCAATAATCAATTCAGAGATGCAAAGTTGAATAAACGCTCAACGGCGATACTGTGCTGGTCCTAGGCTAGACCGTGCTAGAGACGCAAGCCTAGAACACTAACAAATTCACGGCGCTGCACGTAAACAAGGGAAACGCACACTCTGGAATTTTTTCTTTTTCGCGCTGTTTTTTTGAGCTCTTTTTTTTTGCGCTCCTCTTTTTTTTCCAAGACCTACTCAGGCAAGGAAACACAAAACGGAAAATAGATGGATCTCGAAAACAAACCTAATATGAAAAGAACTCGGATTGGTGGTGGATATATGGTGGTAGGATATGGCAGCGGTCGTATGGTAGCGGTGGTGGTATATGGATACGGATCGGTGGTGGTATGTGGATACGGATTGGTGGTGGTATATGGATAAGGATTCAGAGCGGTGGCGGATAAGCGGTGGTAGTAGATGGCAGGGGCGATGATGATGGTGCGGCGGCGGCGTGACAACTTATGACCAGAACTCGAAACTAGAAAAGACTAGACTCTAAGACCAGCAACTTGACATGACGATGCAACCGCAAATTCAACAAAGCAAAAACTCTAAAAAGATTATGCAAAGGCTCATATTGGTTCGGATATGATGAACTAACCCTACTTTTTTTGTGGCTTTTTCGTGGACTGTAGGTATGAAGAACGGACTCGATCTAAACTATGAAAAACTATAAAATCTCACCGAGCAACCTGGAAATCTGATACCACTTGATAGAGGCAAAGGTGTCCCATCTTTCGATGAGATGGTGGCTATCGTTTTGGAGGAAGTCGACTTTGACGATCCAACTATGAACATGCGAGGACGTCGCGCCTTAGCAATCGCTAAAGCAACTCCGAGAGGTTATTGACCACGCCGGAGGACGATCAACCTAACCACGAAGGTCTGCTTCCTGCAGGCAAACGAAGAACAAGCAAGAAACTAAGATTGCAATCCGGATATTGTGAATATAAGAGGAAAGCTTTATTGATCAAGGTGGGGTTCTGTGACTCCTTTGTCTGGTCGTTGAACACAAACGAAGTACGCGAAGTTGCACCTATGGCGAACTTTTAATCTAAACAAAACCCAAAGTCTAAATGACGCCCTAAGGGATGTATATATGGAGGAAGAGGGGGGAATTTCACGGCCCTTGGAGCAGGGGTCCAAAACCAACCCTAACTCTTGTTTCCCCACACATGCGGACTCTAAAAACAGCCTATACTTAAGTATTTCGAAATTACATGGGCCTGGCCCAATAATAAGGTGACGCAGCACCTAGAATAGCCTCTCGATGAAATTTATGAAGTGGCATCTTGTATATTTCACCCAAGGCTTCATGCACTCCTTATTGTGGCTTCAAAGTCCTGAAATCATCACTTATAACTCCGTTCTTGTTTCCCTTGTGCATGCCATCATCTGCATGCTTGGTCTTGCTCCAGTGTTCATCCCTCTTAACCATGCCAGGCCCTTCATTGGTAAGCAAAACAATTGTATCCAATTTACGCAGCATCATATTCTCATGAACATTAGAATCATTACCAAGAACGGAAGTACCTGATAATTTAATTGGCGTGCGCGAGCTCTAGTAATTGGTCAAGTATGTATAGCAGCAGGGGGTGTGGGTGTAACAATGGTATTGATGTCCTCATCACAAACGCATGGGGACTGGCGCCGCAGTGGGTGGAGGGGCGCGCACGGGCAGGGGCACGGGCGTGGCGGGTGCAGCCCAACGCATGGGGGCTGGCGCCACGGTGGGTGGAGGGGCTGGCACGGGCACGGGCGCTGGCGCATGCATGTACACGAGCTCACGCGGTTCCATGGAGACCTCGCTGAAGCCCGCGGCTTCCAGCTCTGCGATAGTGCTTGGCGACCAGCCCGTCAATGCTACGGGTATGCTCGCTGGCGCAGGCGCGCGGATGGGAGTGGGACAGGAGCGGGGGCAGCAACCGCCGCGGCCAGCTCGTTCTGGGCCATGTCCATGAGGCCCCATTCCTCCTTGTTTTCTATCTCCTCCAGCTCGGATTCGACTTCACCAAACTTGAAGACTAGTGGCAGATGATCATTCTGCGCCATGGCGTTGGTATAGGTCTGCGGGAGGGAGGGGGATGGGAGGCGAATAGTAAGGCCGCCCTTATTAAACAGCGGCTCGGGCGCCATTAATGGAGAGGAAGGCGGGCGGCCATGGAAGTCAAAGGGCTCACTTCCCAGTGAGCCTGCACAGCGTATAGCTCGCACGCTTCCTGGTGAGTCTGCGCATTGGCGAACAGCTTGCATGCCTGATGCGGAGAATCCTACGGCCATCCCCATGGACCTACCTTCCTCTCCCAAGACATCACGTGGACCGATGACACGAGCTCATGCGAGAGCTATCGAGAATGAGGTTAAGTCTCTCCTCATTGAACTCCCCTTTAACCCACTTGAGACATGGCTACTACCTCAAACGGAGATGCTTTGTGTGCTTAGGTACCAAGGAAGCAACCAAGGAGAAGTTACGATGCAAGATGGACATCAAGAGCATGAAAAAAATCTTCCCAGCGCAGAAATCTGGGTACAACCGCCCATGTACCGCCCAACTACCGGTCCAGCTTCTGTCATCGAGCGGTGCAAGGCCGTACAACACCGGTTTGTCCCCGTAACAGTCATCGGACCGGTAAAACCGCTCCAAACACTGGTACAAACGCCAAGCACCTCCGGAATCACCTCCATGAACCCGCACCTCGGCTCCCAGCAGTACAACCGCCCCTGTGACCAGTACTACCGCCCTGCCTGTGCGCAGTGAAAGGGGTTTCACACAATGTATCCCCAACTTACCCCTTGGACTATATATACTTGTCCCTTAGTTCCGTACTAGGGTTAGCAAAGGATTAGCTCATATTGGAGATAGAGCTTTGCTCAGCCATCCGGATCTACTCCTCCGAGAGAGACCATACCTCTACGGAGAAGATCCACTTGGATTCAAGACCTCCTCACGGAGAAGAACTCAAGACCTCTTCACCGAGAAGAATCAGTTACCCTATGTATCATCCCTTGTTGATCATGGATCACGTATCTCTTTTGTGTTTCAAGGATCTAGCATATGTGTGAACATATCTTGTTGGTTGAGTGATTTCTCTCCTGTTTTCCCTCGTGTTCCCCTCGTGTTCTTCGTGTTCTTCGTATGATCCCTCCATTTCGTGAAAGATCGGGGCCCTAGGGTTCTACCCTACATCATCTTGGTATCATGAGCCACGTTGATCACGAATTTGGAGTCCCCCCTAAAGTTTGCTGGCCTTCTTTTGTTTGATTTTTGTCCTAATTTCGAAAATCCCCACCAAAAATAGCCCCAATTTTTTTGTGATTTGTTGGTGTGATGAAGTTTTGTTGGATTTGATCCATGGATTTCGTGTGTAGCAGGTACATCTAGCTTCCCACAAGTTTCCCACCTTCCATACTCGAAATCTTCGCAATTTTGTCATTGAAATCATCTATTTGCGCCCCAAGTTCATCCCGTATCCGGATCTGAGAATTTTCCTGACAAAAGCGGTACAACCACCCCCCCAAGGCAGTACAACCACTTCCACCATAACCCGATACTTCTACCAGCCAAAACTAGAACTCCAGGACGCTCCAGGAGCGGTACATCCGCCTATTCAAACGGTACAACCGCCCCTCCCAGTTTCAGCCTCGGCCGATTGACAGTTTTGACCATAACTAATTCATCCGGACTCGGATTTTGATGATATTTAGCTCGTTTTGAAGCTATTAACATCACCCATCCCACAAAAATACTTCCAAAATCATTTGACACCATTAAAGTTTTGGAACTTTGGCATCTTTGCCTAGGTTTTTCACCTTATCATCCGCTATATCACCACTGACTTCCGCAACTTAACCCATTTTACTTCCCATAGCATTTGTGGTTGCTTGAGTTGTGATTTGAGTCTCCTAAGGTGTTTCGGCTACTTAGGAATGGTTTATTCTTCTTCAATCAGCACCACCAGCACTACCACCATTTGACTTTGGTTTTGAGAATTTGAGTTGTGGTTCATCATTTCCTAGGGTGTTTCGGCTAACTAGGAACGGTTCAACATCGACATCACCGCCACTCATCTTCTCCACGGACTCATCATCAACGGCGACCACTTCACCATTCTGACACCGTCATTTGTTCTTGCTTACAAACAACCAACCGCAACGGTAACCTCATCTTGGTATCGTGATATCCCATCATTATACATTCTTGCCTTTGCATTGATAACCCCATAGACCAGTTTGCATACCTTGCCTATCGAGAGTAGCCTTTGAGTATTGACGGCAACGTTACATATGCACATTAGTGATCATAGCTCCCACTACATACATACCATATCATCTTGGTACATATCTTGGTATCATCTCTTGTGTCACAAGGTTGTCAAAGCATATACGCAATTGCTATCTTGGTTCGTCAAGTTTTGCATGAGAAAGAGCTGACAAGTGAAAGAGCCAAACATGCTTTCAAGCAAAAGGGAAAGATAAGCAAAGAGCTTATAAGCAACAACCATAGCATCATACTATATTAAGACTGTCATACTCGACCATCTTGGATCATAACATAGGAATACCATACATATAGCATACTTGGGATAGAATTCGTTGCATTTTTGCTTAGTAGGTTGTGCACAAGTTACGTATCCGCCTATTGTGCAATCGTGTTAGCCTCTCTCTAGTGTTGTGCAACAAGAGCATTTTCGTGGATTCCACATTTTGGCTCATTCCTTGGTTGCCCGACCCCAATTATCTATTTGCTTGTGTTTCCGTGTACCATATTTTGCTATTGGTCCACTTGTTGCATTTGCCAATTTGTGAATCTTTTCCAACAATATTGAGGCTCACTAAAATTGGATCAAATTTTGTGCCACCATCCTAACCAGGCTCCACCGTAAGCTTTTACTTGCGTAGGTGTGAGAAACTGACAAGAATTGGTACCAATTGTGCTATTTCCTTGTTCCACATTTGAGTGATCATTGATCCATCTTCAACATCGGTCAAGGTACATTTGGTATAAGTTCTTCTCTTTCTCCCACTCACATATTTGCTTGGACTGATGGATAGGCCAAGTACTTCTACCAACGCACTCTTCATCGAGCAAGACGACGACATGTCCTCCGACGTCACAAAGAGCCACCTCTTTGGTGCACAACAAGCTTTGCATCAAGAGCAACAGGCAATGGGCGACCGCATCGACCATCTCGCCACCAACTTGCGACTCTCCGGGCAACGTACAAGAGACTACTTCGACAACAAGCTCGATGAACAAAAGCAAGAGAGCAAAGCAAGAATGGATGAGATTCGTGCCTTGTTGGTCAACCGCTCTTCTACCTCTTCGTCCTACTCAAGACGGAGCCGCTCAAGTCGACAATCCGATGACACCATCTCTGGCTCAAGTACTCCGACATCGAACACTCTTCGACGACCCGCGCACCAAAACCGTCAAGCAAACCTCAATCCTCTACACGACTACGACTCTCAAGAGCAAGTTCGCGCACACGAACATCGACACCGTCAAAACCAAGCTACTTTCGTGCAAGCACAAGAAGGGCAATGCCAACGCCAACAAGAAGAGGAAGAGAGAGAGCGCATCAACACCAAGATGCACAAGATGCCCAGGCACAACGTCAAGAACAACAACAATCAGAAGCTCAAGCACTTGATGCGCAACATGCCCTTCGAGATTCAAATTGAGCCATAGCAACGCGCAACCGGCAAGCTCGTGAGCACAAGAAGCGCTTTGCGATGAAGTGCAAGAATGAACATAGCAAGCTCGCGTGCACCGTCAAGTTCCTCAAGATCCTCCACAAGCTCGACAAACTCCTCCACACACTCGACAACAACATCAAGTTCACCAAGAACAACAAGACAATGGAAATCCTCCAAGACAAGAGCAACATGAGGTTGACAACCCTCCTCGTCAAGGACGTCATCATCCCCAACCCCAACATGATAGCCATAGCAACGTGCAACAGGCAAGCTCGTGAGCACAGGAAGCGCTTCGCGATGAAGTGCAAGAACGAATATAGCAAGCTCGCGTGCACCGTCAAGTTCCTCAAGCTCCTCCACAAGCTTGACAAGCTCCTCCACAAGCTCGACAAGCTCCTCCACACACTCGACAACAACATCAAGTTCACCAAGAACAAGAAGACAATGGGAATCCTCCAAGACAAGAGCAACATGAGGTTTACAACCCTCCTCGTCAAGGACGTCATCATCCCCGATCCCAACATGATGAAGAGCAATTCTACGGCAAACTAAAGTTCACCATGCCCAAGTTTTTCGAAAGCAACGATCCCGAAGAGTACCTTTCATGAGTTCCAAGATTATGTCCTCATTTTGTGGGAACAAGTCATTGAGCGCCGTGGGGCAAGTGGTGAACCACCCATCACTACTTGGGCGCAAATGAAGGATATCATGAGAGCATGTTTCGTGCCAACCTACTACAACTGCGACCTCTTCAAGAAACTCCAACTCCTCAAGCAAGGAACAAAGAGCGTTGAAGAATACTACAAAGAAATGGAGATTTCCATGATAAGAGCCAATGTCATGGAAGATGATGAGCAAACTATGGCAAGTTTGTTGAATGGACTCAATCATCCTATCAAGAAGATCGTCGACTTCCAACCATACTCGAACCTCATCGATCTAGTGCATCAAGCTACCAATGCGGAACGTCAAGTGCAAGATGACTTCAAATGTTCCAAGTTCTCATCCAAATACTATGGTTTCTCCAACTCTCAAGCTTCGACGAATCCAACACATTCTACCTCAACGAAGCCATCTACATGCAACGGCGACGAGTCAAGTTACAAGAAAACGTCGACAACCTCAGGTCGTCCTCCTACTACAAGCAACTTCAAGCCGAGAGCTTCATCATCCTCTACCCCAACCGATGAGACCATCAAGACAAGTTCCTTCAAATGCTTCACATGGGGCAGTCGAGGCCACAAGTCCTTTGAATGTACAAACAAGCACACTGTCGGTGTCCAAACCGGCGGATCTCGGGTAAGGGGTCCCGAACTGTGCATCTAGGTGGATGGTAATAGGAGACGGGGGACACGATGTTTTTACCCAGGTTCGAGCCCTCTCGATGGAGGTAAAACCCTACTCCTGCTTGATTGATCTTGATGATATAAGTATTACAAGAGTTGATCTACCACGAGATCAGAGAGGCTAAACACTAGAAGCTAGCCTATGGTATGATTGTTGTTCTTGGTCCTACTGACAAAACCCTCCGGTTTATATAGACATCGGAGGGGGCTAGGGTTACACAGAGTCGGTTACAAGGAAGGAGATCTAAATATCCGTATTGCCAAGCTTGCCTTCCACGCCAAGGAGAGTCCCATCCGGACACGGGACGAAGTCTTCATTCTTGTATCTTCATAGTCCAACAGTCCGGCCAAAGGATATAGTCCGGATGTCCGAATACCCCCTAATCCAGGACTCCCTCAGTAGCCCCTGAACCAGGCTTCAATGACGATGAGTCCGGTGCGCAGATTGTCTTCGGCATTGCAAGGTGGGTTCCTCCTCCGAATACTTCATAAAAGATTTTGAACATGAGGAATGTGTCCTGCTCTGCAAAACAAGTTCCACATACAACCGTAGAGAGAATAATATTTCCACAAATCTAATCTGGTGACGTACCCCGTAGTGTGACATCACACCACAGCCAGGTCTTTATTCGAATCGTGTTTTATAACCAATCTCAGCGTGTTCCGTGAGGCGGTTTCCTCGGCACGTCTTGTCCAAGCAGAGATCGTGTTCCCTTTATTATGGGATTCCCATCAATACGGATGTGGGTAACCCAACTGCGCCATCAATTACGGCGCTTGGGGGATAAGCGAGTTTTACCAGGCTGGTGGGGGGCGCATAGTTTCGTCCGCCCTTATAAAGGGATAAGGGTTCAACTTTTCCTACCCACGCCTTCTTCCTCCTTGCTCATCCATTCTCGTGCAGTCGAGCTCCAGTGCCCAAGTCCGCATCCTTCTCCTCAAACCTCTCCAAACATGTCCGGAGCGAGAGGCAAGTGGATGATCTCCTCCATCACGGAGGGAGATGTCAAAAAGCTGAGGGGAGCCAGATACCTGTCCGAGGATATCGCACACTGGCTCCCAGGTGAGGGGCAGCTCATCCCCACCCCCAAGCCCCATGACAGGGATTTCCCCTCCACCCATTCATCCGGGGGATCATGTTCTACTATGGCCTGGATTTTCACGATCTGGCCCCGAACTTCATCCTCAACATCTTGGCGTTTATCGTCGTGTGTGAGGCCTTCCTCCGCATCAAGCCCCACTTCGGCCTATGGCTTAAAACCTTCAATCTCAAACCGAAGGTGGTGGGCGGCCAGCAGGAGGAGTGGGAGGCGCCATGGTGGGCAAAATGCCCAACGTCACATGGCTCGAGGGCTCCTATGTGGAGACCATAAAGGGGTGGCAATCAGGGTGGTTCTATATCACCGAGCCGCGCGACACCAAGTGGACGGCGGCCCCCGAATTCCGATCCAGAATCCCCATGTGGCTCACCTCCTCGAAAGAGAAGGGCCTGCCCTGGGGTAATCCGGTAGAGCTGACCGGACTCCAGACCTGTATCCAAAATATGATAAACATGAAGTTCAAGCTTGTCAGCATAGTCCAGGTCATGCTCATCCGCCGGATCCTCCCGTGTCAACAACGGGTGTTCAATTTGTGGGAGTTCGACCCGACCCAGCACCAGACTCTGAGCCAGCTCTTCGACACGATGCACAAGGGCGTCTGGAGGGTGTTGTTTAAGAGCGCTGAGGTCCCCCTCCACCTACCGAGGATCGCGGACTCAGCGCGCAGCGCCAAGCCGGCACGGTAAGCTCTTTTATTTCTTATAGGGTATTCATTTTACCCGGTATAACCATGTGCGGGATCTGAGCTCCCATGCCTTTGAAAGGATTGGGTGGAGACATCGGGGCAGATTGACTGCCCGGCTCCTCTGCCCGAAGACCCTGCAGACGCTCTCCTAATGGAGATGCTCACTCCGGCTCCTTATGAGGTGCTGGAGAACAAGATCAAGAAGAAGGCCACGGGAGCCCGAAAGAGTTCCCGGCACCAGGTGGTATCGGACTCATTGTCCGATAACTCCGAGACGCACTCCTCTCGTTAAAACAAGGAGGAGGCAGGTAAAGGTTCTCCCCCTCTAGCCGGGGAAGACAAGAAAAGGAAGGCCGCCCCAACCGGGGCGGCCGGAGGGTCCAAGAAGGGAAGGACTCTCCTTCCGGACTACTCCACCACCGCCGCCGACAGCGAAGACGAATGGTTACCCAGGGCCAAGCCCCTGGCGAAGTCGTAAGTATTCGGATACCAGAGTAACTCGTGGCATAGTTTAATTGCACAGCTTCTCCTAACGCCGAATATGGTTATGTAGTCCGTCCCGGGCCCGTATCGACGTATCTTCGTCGGACGGTTCTTTGGATCCGTCGGCTATGAGTAGCGGATCACTTCCGACCGCCTTCACCCCTCATCCTACGGACAACGCCGAGGTGTTGTCTCAAAGGGCACCAAGCCGAGGGGAGGTAGTCCTGGAGGCGGCTCAAGGCAACCGTCCGGACCCTGGGCGTAAAGGGAGCAAGACTCCCACGGGCTCCAAGTTCGGCCCTCAGCCGAACACCGCGCCGGAACCTCCAGTGGTTCCGGACTCCGGCGGGCGACCCCCTTCCAAGAGGGGCAAGCCGACCGTGCCGGTGACCTCTGCCCATCCAGAGGCACTGGACAACCTGCTGGGAGCGCTTCGCGGCGCTTCCATCAACGAAGCTCACTGCACTATTATGAGTGCGGTGATCAAGAAAGTTCAGTCCGCCAAGAGCGGACTGACTGAAGCCTGTGCTAGCCTTCGAACAGGCTTTGAGGTGAGAATTAAAATATAGGAAAATATTACCACATAGACAGTAGCCCCTGATGCTCTGTTTGGTGTTAACGAAGAAACTACGAATAGAGGATCAAATAATATCCGCAAGAGTCTAATACAAGTATGTCTATATGCATATGTCGGCTTTGCTGCTAACCTCTGCCGCACTAACTGTGGAGGTCACCGCATTGAAGCAGAACCTCGAGCGGTCCGAGAAAGAGCTCGGCCTTGCCAAGAAGCACCTCGACGAGAACAAAGGTAAGTAATGCCTTGTATATATATAAAAAAAGATGTGGTTGCAAAATGATAGGATCATCATGGATGTGCCAGGGGCCACGACCGAGGTGGCGACCCTGAAGCAAGCGCTATCCGAGGCCGAAAACAAAGCGGCCAAGGAGCGCACCGAGCGGGAGAAACAAGAGGTACGGGTTGGCGAGGTGCAGCAAGAGCTCCAGGCTCTCGTGAAGAAGCACGAGACTTTGGAGCTTGACTCAAAGACGCGAGAGTCCGAGCTTGCCGCGGCCCTCGAGAGCACCAAGCATGCCAAGGCTGAAGCCCAAAAGGCCCTCTAGGAAATTGAGGCGATGAAGAAGATAGCGGCGGGTAAGGCATTCATTATGCAAAGCAAGCATGTGAAAGTAAATTACTTGTTACTTACCCGAGTCCGGATCTCTCCAGGAGCATTCGCAGATGTCGGATTTCGGGTTCCGGCAGACCCTTGAGGTTCAAACACTGGGGTGCGCGCGGAGATTACGCCTTCTACCTACCTGCACCCCTCCGCCTCGCAAAGATCTAAACTATGGAAAACACGGCACAAGAGACACAGGGTTTATACTGGTTCGGGCCACCGTTGTGGTGTAATACCCTACTCCAGTGTGGTGTGGTGGATTGCCTCTTGGGCTGACAATGATGAACAATACAAGGAAGAACAGCCTCGCGAGGGTCTGTTCTTGGCCGGGGTGATGAACTGCTAGGAGGAGTTCAGTCACCCTTCTCTCTCTCTCTGATCTGATTGTCGATCGATCTCTCTGTCTAGATGTCTTGATCCTTCCAATTCTAATTGCCTCTACCCTGGGGGTGGCTAGTCCTATTTATAGGCAAAGGCCCTGGGCCTCTTCCGTTTGAGGTACACTTATCTTGACTAAAGTTGTCCTCGCCTGCCAAAGGCTCTGGTGGTGACGCTGGCTTGGGCTCCACAATGACTTCTTCCTTGTCGCGGAGCTGATCTTGGTCTCGTTGCACCGAAATGGGTGCCTTTGCTTGATACTCCCGCCTGCGCTTGCTCCCTTTGCACCAAAGAGGAAAGGGAGGGCACTGCGCGGGCTGGCGCCCGCCTGGCGCCCTTGGTCGTCATGGCTTGCATCACGGGCACCTCGTGAGGTACCCCGCCTTGATCTCTCCGCCTCCTCGTGAGCTAGCCTGATGAGGCCGTGCCTGAGGAAGCTCCGTGTCGTCCGCCCCGCGAGGCTCGGCCCCTCGCGAGGGTCTTGGGTTTGTGTTGATGAAGATGGGCCGTGTTGGGCCCCCTTTTGATCCACGCCGTAGGCCGCAGGAAGGCAAGTCTGGGGACCCCCGTTCCCAGAACACCGACAGTAGCCCCCGAGCCCAAGGCGCGCCCGGACTTGGCCGTGCAAGGAGGCGAAAGGGTAAGGGCGAAGCGCCGCGGGCCCTAACAGCCTGTGGCCTTGGGAGCCGCGTGGCGGTTGATTGGACGTGGGCGGCACTGTTCCCCCACGCCCCCTTATTCCGCGCCGTGCTAGGCAGACTCGCAGTTGTACACAGCAGCTCCCCTGTCTGTTGCTCAAGTGCCCTCTGTTCTCCCTCCGCTCGAACTCCAGCTTCTGCTTTCAACCCGATCTCGAACCTTCCCTCCCCCTTCCTATCGCCATCGCTCCGACAAAGAAGGGAAGAGGAAAGAAACCCACGCCTCCGCCTCGCTCGCCGCCGTTGGTGGCCCCCGCCGTTGGCCGGTCGATCATACTCAATCGAGAGGGCCTGGGCAAGGTCAGCTCGGCTCTGGCTACTATCTTCAACGAGTGCGGGAGGACGACGGCCTGGCCCACATCTCACTTCCCCACTGACAGGATAATCACCGAGGTCCATTATTTTGCTGATGCCCTGCGGGCGGGCCTGGTTCCTCCCTTTTCTGATTTCTTCAAGGCCGTGCTTTCCCACTACCAGATCCACATGATGCATCTGGGTCCTGAATCCATCACCCTTCTTTCGGTCTTCGCTTTTGTTTGCGAGGCAATGATGGGCATCCTTTCCTTGGTTGCCTTGCTGCGCCACTTCTTCTCTCTGCGCCTCGTCGATCCTAAACAATGCTTGGCGTGCGTGAGCTTCGTCGCCGCGTCTGGGACAACGGCCTCAGGGATCGACTTCGGGCTCCCTTCGCCTTCGACTGGGTTCTGCGAGCAGTGGCTGTATGTGGATGTTGGGGTGCCCAGCCCCCTGCTATCGAAGCCAACCTCGCCTGCTGTCCCCAATTCGGGCTGGGGCCAGGAGACGCTCGAGAGCCCTCGGCTCGCCTTCGTCTGGCACCGCTTCGCGTTCTTGAGGTCGATCGGCGTGACATCGCCCAAGGTGGTGAAGGAGTTCCTGCTACGCCGCATTGCTCCTCTCCAACGCCACTCCCGCCGGATGTGGGCCTTCAGCGGGCGTGGTGATCGTATGAGGCTCCAGGAAGAGGATCTGACGCCTGAGGTGCTGAGGACAGTGCTCTTGATCCTGACTGGTGCACCCAACCCGGGCAACATCCAGCGGGGAGGGGCCCTGCTGTACCTCCGCCAGAATAGGGATGATTTTGTGAATCAGATGCCTATCTTTGATGAGTGGGGGCTGCACCCCACCGGCCTCCAGGGGCCTCGCCAGAACCCAGTGATGGTGACTGCCCTTCTGGTCGGCCAAGGCGACTCCTCCTCAAGTGGCGGAGCAGGGAGGTGTGAGGCGCCAGAGGCCGAGGGAGCTCCCGGCGGGGTGGCAGCGCTGAGTGATGTTCATGAAGGAGCAGCTCTTGGGGCCCGCGCCGACGAGGCTGAGGGCGGCGAGCAGCTGCCCTCAGCGCCAGCGGATGAGGCCCGTGAGGCTCCAGTCGCTCCTTTGGGCGAGGCGACCGGCAGTGCGCACCAGGCGGGTGCCCCTGACACGGATCGCCTTGATGCTTCGTCCTCGTCGCAGGTTGATCCCTGCGCTCAGCTCTTGGGCCGCTTCCGCGTGGATTTTGAGGCCCTCCGGAAGAAGAGGGAGGCCCTGGGCGACGATTACCCTTGTCGCCTGCTGAAGCGTAGGAAGTACTTCGCCACTGATGAGTAAGCCTTCTCCCTTTCCAGCTCCCGATCCTTCTGTTGCTTTTACTGATCCTTGCTCCGCAGGCCCCTTCCAGCCGAGCTCGCGGAGATGGCTGAGGTGCCATCCCCCTTGGCTTCGCCCCCTCCACCATCCTCTGGCACTCCGAGCAGCAAGGCCCTTGTGGTGGGGTCGATTGGAGAGGCGAACTGTCCCGAGGTGCACCAAGGCCCTACGCACCTCGCGAGCCTCCTACGCGGGCCCTCTCGCGGCATAGCCAGCCTGCCGTGGGCTTCTCACCTGGTCGTGGATGGTGATTGGCTGAGAAGCTCCCTACGCTCTTCGTTTGGGGACGGGCTGGCTCCAGGCTGGGCTTCTGGCGTGACGTGCCTAGCCGTCGTGAGGGTGCCAGCCTCCAGCCCCCTGCCCGGAGCAGGAGCACTGATTCGTAGCCCCCGGCGCTTGCTTGGGGCAGATGATGGTGTGGAAGACGTGCTCGAGCGCGCCCGGGAGCGTCGCGCTCTTCGCCAAGGATTCCTCCGAAGGGCGGCTGACGCGGTGAATCAGCTTGGTGAGGAACTTGCTGATGAAGATGTGCGCCTCGAGGCCGAGGGCCTGCGCCTGGCTGCAGAGAGGCGCGAGCTGGAGGGCGCCATCGCCCATGCGCGCCGCCAGCGCGATCTTGATGACAAAGTGGCCAAGGCGTCGCTGGTAGCCTCTCGTGAGGCCCAATCTCGGGCCGCTGAGGAGGCCCGGGAGGCTGACCGGCGGAGAGAGGTTGCGGAGGAGCGGGCTCGGGAGCTCCTGGCCCGGTGCCACTCACTGGAAGAGCAAGTGGAGCTGCGCGAGGCAGCCTTTGCGTCGATGAAGGTGGCCTCTGGCGACCCTGCAGAGCTCCAGAAGCGTGAGGAGGTGCTGACACTGGAAGCCGCCGAACGTGTGCGCGAGTACGAGCGTCTGGAGACGAGGGAGCGCCTGGTGACGCGGGCGGAGGATGATGTCGCTGCACGGGAAGCCCGTGTCCTGGAGGAGGTCGGACGTCGGGTGGCGACGGCGTGCTTGAACCTCAAGCGCGAGTTCGAGGAGAGGTTGGGGTTGATCTGGGTCGAGGCTGAAGGTAGGACTAGTGCCTTGAGGGCCAAGCTGGAGGAAGCGACATAGCGGGCCGACGCTTTTCGGGCGGCCCTTGAAGCAACGCAAGGGGAGTCAACCACCTCCCAGGCTGAGGTTCTCCTTCTTCGTCATCGGGTGGAGGAGGCTGAGGCCGTCGCGCACCAGAACGCGGACGAGATACGTCAGTGGCGGCTCCTGGAGCATGAGCACGGCCCCATGCTCGCCACGCTCCGGGAGAGAGCCAACACGGCCTTGGGCAACATCTGTGAGGCAGCTGTTGGCGAGCCGCACGCAGTCAACTACGCCGGCAACCTCCAGTTCTTCACTGGCGTGGTGACGCAGCTGGAGGCACGGTCAGTCAGGGCCGACAGGTTGGTGGAGGAGAGGAGCCGCGCCCTGCTCGGGCGCGCCTTTTCTCGCGTCTTCAGCCATCTCAGGAACATGGATCCCCACTTCGACTTCGACGCTGCCATCGCCCCAGTCCCCGAGGCCGTCCGAGACGACCTGGCGCACTGGGTGGAAGACAATGTGGATGCCCTCGTCAGGGCCTTTGCTTCAGACAACGACGGCGTGATCGTGGCTACCGACGAGGTCGGCGTGGTGAACGGCCCTGACGCCGCTGGAGGCGACGCAGACAGCGACGGCGAGCCCAGTGACGCCAGCAACGGTTCGGGAGGTGCTCCTGAGGACGCATTGGGGGATTTATCAGACTGATATGCATTGTTCCTGTTTTCGTACCCTGCATGAATAGAACTCAGGTTTCGACCTGATGGCTGTGAGAGCATTTTGGGAGGGGGAGCCCGTCATGTAAAACTTGCATTCATCGTATTAGCAGATGTTATAGTTCCCATGCGCCCATGCCAAGTGGCTGGCTAAGCGACGTGCTAGTTGGCCAGTTTACCTTTGTTCCGCGCGGGCCCCGGGGCAACCTGTGGGAGGCTGCGGGGTCCCGAGTGTTCCTTGATCGAGTCTGTAGAATCTGCAGTAAAAGCCCTCCTGAGAGGACGCGGCGGCGGCAGTCTGGGCTGCGCGCAAGCTTGGCCTAACCTGGCTCGCGATGGGCTCACGAGGGGAGGCAGCTGAGGCGAGTTGTAATCAAAACGCGAGAAATTGCTCGAACGAGACTAAGTAACCCTTCCCCGAACATACGCAAATCTCAAACTCGAATCCAACTTAAATCCAGCGGGGGAAAGCGACAACCAAAGGGGAAAGCAATGAAAACAGACAAAAGGCCGCGTCCGGCACCTAATCTAGTCTTGGACGTCTTCTCACCAGCGCGGAGCTAAGTGCTGCCACTGGGCGTGGGAGGGAGCCCCAGGGCCTGAGGTCGGCACCCCTGAGACTCCGGGGCGTGTACAGCCTCACTCATTATTACATGAGAATGTCACGGGGTGGCGAGCTTCACAGGCACTGGGCCTTCTTCACAGGTACCGGCCTTGCTTCATATCGCCAGACGAGGGCCCCGCCTTGCGCCACACTCTAGTGCCATCAACGACGACCGGAAACCATGACGCCGCCGATGGGGTAGAGCGATCGCCAGCGGTTCCCCCAACGACCACGGGTCCTCCGCCAGGGGCAGGCCCTGAGGCACCTCCCCAGCGGAGGGCCTACCTCATGAGAACGCCTTGCTCCGAACGCCGCGGTGGTGATGTCGGGTCTCTGCCCCTCTCCTGCAGCCCCCTGCACCCTCCTCCCGAGGGGTAGGAGACTGTTGGAGTGGGGCAGCTGTTTGCTGTGACGACCTGCACCTCCTGTGATCCATGATTAGTGTATGCCTGCTCCTGAGGAATTAGCGGTACCCGATAGTTGTTGCCTCCAGCGTGGCCAGTAGGACCGTCCCGGGGCTCTTGGAAGAGCTCAGCTTCCAGCGCTTCATCCCCCCCAGCTTGGGCTGAGGAGCGAGCCTTGTTCGCCCTCGTGAGGGTGCCCTTGGTCCATCATGTGGGGCACGTATTCTTCTGGCGCCATCATCCCGAAAGTTGCGCCATAATGCTCCGCGTGCCATCCAACTCCGCTTGGCACGCCCACCGCGGGGTGGTAGCGCGGCTGTGCACTGGGGCCGTGGGCCACGTCGAGTCCTTCTTCTTCGCGGACCGGGAGCAGGGGCAGCGCCGCCGCCGGCCCGGCGCCCGCAGCTTCGCTAGCATTGGAGTGGCCTTGGAACCCGCGGGCGCGCGCGGAGCCCCCGCGCGGGCCGTCCTGGGTTTGAGATGGGAGCTGGGTGCAGAAGGGGTGAGCCCCCGAGGCGGCGAAGCCTAGGCGCTCTGCCACCCGCTCCAGCAGCACGTTGCGGCCGCCCTCCAGCAGCCTGCACTGCAGCAGCTCTCGGGCCACCTTGAGCGCGGCCCTCGAGTTCGCCTGCTCCCGGCGGGTGTACGGTGTCGTGGTCGCGGCGTGATTGGAGGCCCTTGCTGCCGACCGTGCCTGCCGCGGCGTGAGAGCTGTTGAAACCTGTCCGCATCGCCCGCGGCCTGCAGCGCCCTGTGGACCGCGAGCTGCCTGGGGCACGGGGTCGCCCGAGGCGAGCGGCTCTGTGCGGGAGGGCCATGCCGCCCATGGATCTGGGTTGCCTGCCTGGTCGCCGGACATGGTGATGACGACGCGACGGGGCATAAAGCGGTAGAAGGTGGATTCCGGCGCACCCCTACCTGGCGCGCCAAATGTCGGATTTCGGGTTCCGGCAAACCCTTGAGGTTCGAACACTGGGGTGTGCGCCGAGATTACGCCTTCTACCTACCTGCACCCCTCCGCCTCGGAAAGATCTAAACTATGGAAAACACAGCACAAGAGACACAAGGTTTATACTGGTTCGGGCCACCGTTGTGGTGTAATACCCTACTCCAGTGTGGTGTGGTGGATTGCCTCTTGGGCTGACAATGATGAACAATACAAGGAAGAACAGCCTCGCGAGGGTCTGTTCTTGGCCGGGGTGATGAACTGCTAGGAGGAGTTCAGTCACCCTTCTCTCTCTCTCTGATCTAATTGCCGATCGATCTCTCTGTCTAGATGTCTTGATCCTTCCAATTTTCTAATTGCCTCTACCCTGGGGGTGGCTAGTCCTATTTATAGGCAAAGGCCCTGGGCCTCTTCCCAAATATTGAGCGGGAAGGGCGCCAAAAGTTGGCCATTTTGAAGGGGAACATATGGTACACTTATCCTGACTAAAGTTGGTCCTCACCTGCCAAAGGCTCTGGTAGTGACACTGGCTTGGGCTCCACAATGACTTCGTCCTTGTCGCGGAGATGGTCTTGGTCTCGTTGCACCGAAATGGGTGCCTTTGCTTGATACTCCCGCCTGCGCTTGCTCCCTTTGCACCAAAGAGGAATGGGAGGGCACTGCGCGGGCTGGCGCCCGCCTGGCGCCCTTGGTCGTCATGGCTTGCGTCACGGGCACCTCGTGAGGTACCCCGCCTTGATCTCTCTGCCTCCTCGTGAGCCAGCCTGATGAGGCCGTGCCTGAGGAAGCTCCGTGTCGTCCGCCCCGCGAGGCTCGACCCCTCGCGAGGGTCTTGGGTCTGTGTTGATGAAGATGGGCTGTGCTAGGCCCCCTTTTGAGCCACGCCGCAGTCCGCAGGCAGGCAAGTCTGGGGACCCCCATTCCCAGAACGCCGACAACAGATTTGCCCCGCAGCGTGTCAGATGCTGCACAGTGTTACCAGGCCGAGGAGGGAAGCACGACGGAGAAGTTGTTCTGGTCTCAGTATACTGGTACCGAACACCCGATGCCTGTGAGCGACCAGCTGAAGCAACTGGTCGAGCTACACAAGGCGGCCGAACAGGCCATGAGAGGCCTTCTACTCCGGATGTGGCCTGGCGACTCCCTTCCCGATAGCTACTTAGGCCTGGTGAGGCGGCTTGTGGATGCCTGCCCATGGTTGGAAGTCATAAAGCGGTCCGTCTGCATCGAGGGTGCACGCCAGGCATTTGCCCGTGCGAAGGTGCACTGGGCCAAGATGGACACCGAGAAGCTGGTGAAGTAGGGGCCGCCGCAAGGCAAGGAGCATCGCCACCCTGAAATGTATTATGAGGGTGTTCTGAAGGGTGCCCGTCTTGTGGCAGATGAGTGTGCGAAGGATGTAATTTTTTAATGAACTTGCTCGAGTGATCTTGTATTATGAAAACTTGTTCATATGCACTATGCAATGCTTGTTTGAATTTAAAATATTACCTTCTGTGCGGCTATTTATCAAATCTGAAAGATGGCCAGTCATTGGCTTCTGCCCCCATGCCACGAGTGTTGGGGTGTTCGGGATAAATCTGAGCACTCTTGTTCCCATTGTTGGGTCCTTCGACGGAGGTGCTCAGCACAACGAACAAGGCAATCGGACTATAATGCTTTATCACTCTCACTTAGCCATAGAAGTCTACAATTTTAAATTTTGGCGAAGCCCCTAGTATTCGGAAGGCCGAATTCGGGGCGCTATACATGCCTAAGTTGGACAAAGCCGACTCCTCGCCCTAAGCGGCATAAGTCTTTAGGGACTCGAGACCTCTCGAACAGCGACCAGCTCTCGCCTTATCATGACAGTCAGTTTTATCTTTCTCTACTGAGGTGCTTGCCCAGATGAACCGGGGCACAATCGCAGTAGTTCTCCCAGTGCTACCTTAGCTGATATAGCGGAACGTAAGGTACCAAAACATGGGAGCCAGGCAAACCCAACTATTGATCCAAGACATGATTCGGAGCTGATGCATATAATGCTATAAGTTCGGGGTGCCGCACTGTCGAAAGTGTTCGGACTTCTCACGTCGTATTATGGGGTATGCTTAAGCCCCTGGCGTATTGGCCGTACCAGAGTGTATGGGTGCTGAATGTCATGAATGAACATATATATATATATATAAAAGAATAGAGAATGTGATAATAGACTAGTGCTATGCATTTTTATTCAAAAGGGTGCGTCGAAGCATAATGATACAAGTAGCGCGATAAGCAAAAAGTAGGACTATTTGACATGTCCCCTCCAAGGGCAAGCTGCGGAATGGTATTTAAAGCAGGTATTTCACTCGTTATCAGAGACCACCTGGGAGTTCCATGATGCGACATAGCTTTCTGCCTCCTTGGTTGTTGTATCGTGTGTCCGGCAATCGTACTGCCGGACGGGGCTTCCAGAGAGTAAAGTCCTGAAAGAGAGAAAAAATAACTAAATGGGAAGCCCCTAGTGCAGTTGAGCCGCGTTTTGGGGCATGCCGTAGTCGTGCCCCCCACCTATGCCCATGGTATTTTCAATGCGTAATTTTGTATGTGTGGCACAGATTTCGCCGTTTGGCTGGGACTAGGGTGGGGGCCGCATTGCTATGCGAGCTCGGAACGTGCCAGGTGATCTTGTTGCAGATTACTCCGGGCGCGCTTGACGGTGTCCGGGTGTTTAATCGCCGAACTGGTTGATTGCCTTAAGAGGTTGCTTTCCGCTTCTGCTGCGAGGGCCGCAGTGTGCTCCTCCATGCGGAGAGAGCGCTCTGTGTTTCCATTGACTGTGATGACCCCTCGAGGTCCTGGCATCTTGAGCTTGAGGTATGCATAATGCGGTACCGCATTGAACCTTGCAAATGCGGTTCGCCCGAGCAGTGCGTGATAGCCACTGCGGAACAGGACTATATCGAAGATTAACTCCTCGCTTCGGAAGTTATCCGGGGATCCGAAGACCACTTCTAGTATGACTGAGCCTATGCAATGGGCCTCTACACCTGGTATGACGCCTTTGAAGGTCGTTTTTGTGGGTTTGATCCTTGAGGGGTCTATACCCATTTTGCGCATTGTGTCCTGATAAAGCAGGTTCAGGCTGCTGCCGCCGTCCATAAGGACTCGAGTGAGGTGAAATCCATCTATGATTGGGTCTAGGACCAGTGCGGCGAATCTGCCATGACGGATACTAATGGGGTGGTCCCTTCGATCGAAGGTGATCGGACAAGAGGACCATGGGTTGAACTTTGGAGCGACTGGCTCCAACGCATATACATCCCTTAGCGCACGCTCCCGCTCTCTCTTGGGGATGTGGGTTGCGTATATCATGTTCACCGTCCGCACTTGTGGGGGGAACCTCTTCTGTCCTCCGGTGTTCGGCGGCCGGGGCTCCTCCTCGTCATCGCTATGTAACCCCTTATCCTTGTTTTCGGCATTTAACTTGCCGGCCTGCTTGAACACCCAACAATCCCTGTTGGTGTGGTTGGCTGGCTTGTCGGGGGTGCCATGTATTTGACACGAGCGATCGAGTATACGGTCCAAACTAGACGGGCCCGGAGTGCTTCTTTTGAATGGCTTTTCCGCTGACCGGGTTTAGGGCCTCTAAATCCGGCATTGGTTGTCGTATCCTCGGTATTGTTGCTGTTGATACGGCGCTTGTGTTTGTTGCGACGTGACCTGCCATTGCTATCCTTGGTATCCGAAGTACCAGGGTTCATTGATATGTTATTGCTGTGAGCCAACCAGCTGTCCTCTCCTATGCAAAAGTGGGTCATGAGTGTTGTGAGGGCTACCATAGATTTCGGCTTTTCCTGGCCAAGGTGCCGGGTGAGCCACTCGTCGCGGATGTTATGCTTAAAAGCTGCTAGGGCCTCTGTATCCGGACAGTCGACGATTTGATTTTTCTTGGTTAGGAACTGTGTCCAGAATTGCCTGGCCGATTCTTCTGGCTGCTGAATTATGTGGGTCAAGTCATCAGCATCTGGTAGTTGCACATAAGTGCCCTGGAAGTTGTCGAGGAATGCGGCTTCCAGATCTTCTCAACAGCCAATGGATTCTACTGGCAGGCTGTTGAGCCAATGCCAAGCTAGTTCTTTGAGCTTGAGCGGGAGGTATTTGATGGCGTGTAGATCGTCACCACGGGCCATGTGGATGTGCAGGAGGAAGTCCTCGATCCATACCGCAGGATATGCTGTACCATCGTATGATTCGATATTTACGGGTTTGAAACCCTCTGGGATTTGGTGATCCATTACTTCGTTTGTGAAGCATAGGGGGTGTGCGGCGCCTCTGTACTGGGCTATATCATGACGCAGCTCATATGAGTCTTGTCCGCTGTGTTCGGCCCGGCCGGATTTACTTTTACTGTATCTGGCGTGACGGTTATCATCTCGCGTAGTGGCGTGCCCTCGTGATCTGTAGATCGATATTGCGTGTTTTGCTTTGTCCTCCAATATGTCTTGCAGGTCTAGCGTATTTCCTCGTGCCTTTTTATTTGAGTGGCGCCGGGGTGCGGGCTGGGCCTTCGGTAGAAATGCCGCTCTGTCACGGCCATGAGGTGGCCGATCAGCCACGTCATAGGCTGGAGATGTAGGTTTTAATGATTCCTCCTCCAGTCGGGGTAGCAACCTGCGCTTTGGGTAACTCTTGGAGGGGCGTTTGAGTTCATATTCCTCGGCCGCAAGGACTTCAGTCCATCTGTCAGCTAGCAAATCTTGATCAGCTCGAAGTTGCTATTGCTTTTTCCTAAGGCTATTTGCCGTGGCTATAAGCTGGCGTGTGAAGCGCTCTTGATCGACGGGATCGTCAGGCACGATAAATTCTTCATCGTCGAGGCTTGCCTATTCTTCGGAGGGAGGCATGTAATTATCATCCTCCGCCTCTCCATCTGCCGCTTTCTCAGGAGGGCTGGCATCTCCATCCTCCTGCTCTGAATCTTGCTGGAGGGGATTGTCGCTATCTTCGGCACTGTCCGGAGTGTTATTATCTCCTGTGCCGGTCTCACCGCTTTTGCTTTGGCGAGACTCATAGCGGCGCCGCTGACGTCGGCACTTGGGTTGCTTCTTGGAGGGGTCATCCCCCGCTGTCCCGTCGCCATTGCCTTCTTTGGGTGTGTCCACCAGATATATATATCATATGATGAGGTTGCTGTCCAATGCCCTGTGGGCAGTGGTTCCTGTTCGTCTCCTGCATCGTCGTCCAAACCGTCGATGTCTTCGGAGTCGAAGTCGAGCATGTCGGCCAAATCATCGACAGTGGCTACTAAGTGGGTGGTGGGTGGGCGAAGAATTTCTTCGTCATCCGCATCCCAATCTTGACGGACATAGTTCGGCCAGGTTTCTCCTGACAAGGAGAGGGACCTTAATGAGTTCAGTATGCCGCCGAAGGGCGAGTGCTGAAAGATATCCGCGGAGGTGAACTCCATGATCGGCGCCCAGTCGGATTCGATAGGCATGGGCGCAGGCGGTTCGGAGTCCGTGGCCGGAGAAGAATCCGGCAGTGTGCCGTCACAGCTCTCGTGAGGGGTAAGGTCGGTACTCGGCTCGATCGCCGCTGAGAACGCGGCCTCCGTGGCGGGGTCTATCCACCCGTCAATAGATGGTGCAATAGGCTCCGAATTGAGGGTCGGAGCGGTTGCCGGTGCGGTCTCCTGAACACTGTCCGATGGTAGAGCTAAATCATGCTCATCGTGACTGTGCGGCGCACTCATCGGGGGCTCGAATCCGTCGAAGATCAAGTCTCCGAGGATGTCGGCCGTGTAGTTTAGGCTTCCAAACCTGACCTGGTGGCCAGGGGCGTAACTCTCGATCTGCTCCAGATGGCCAAGCGAGTTGGCCCGCAGTGCGAAGCCGCCGAATATAAAGATCTGTCTAGGGAGAAAAGTCTCACCCTGGACTGCATCGCTATAGAAGATTGAAGGAGCCATCAAGCCTAACGATGACGACACAGAGGAACTCTCAATGAAAGCACCAATGTCGGTGTCAAAACAGGCGGATCTTGGGTAGGGGTTCCCGAACTGTGCGTCTAGGCGGATGGTAACAGGAGACGAGGGACACGATGTTTTTACCTAGGTTCAGGCCCTCTCGATGGAGGTAAAACCCTACTCCTGCTTCATTGATCTTGATGATATAAGTATTACAAGAGTTGATCTACCACGAGATCAGAGAGGCTAAACCCTAGAAGCTAGCATATGGTATGATTGTTGTTCTTGGTCCTACGGACTAAACCCTCCGGTTTATATAGACATCGGAGGGGGCTAGGGTTACACAGAGTCGTTTACAAGGAAGGAGATCTACATATCCGTATTGCCAAGCTTGCCTTCCACGCCAAGGAGAGTCCCATCCGGACACGGGACGAAGTCTTCATTCTTGTATCTTCATAGTCCAACAGTCCGGCCAAAGGATATAGTCCGGCCATCCGGATACCCCCTAATCTAGGACTCCCTCACACACCATGATCATCAACGACGATGGTACATATGACTCCATGCGTGAAGGAGAAATGGAAGCCCTTGAGCAAGTGGCCATGCACCGGCAAGTGAACAAAGATGAAGATGATTGAGTCTTTTGTGACGAAGATCCGTGCCCCGCTCTTGTTGTCTCCAAGGTCTTGACTCTTAAAAATCAACAAGATGAAGATCTACTTGTTGCATTTGCCAATTTGTGAATCTTTTCCAACAATATTTCGGCTCACTAAAATTGGATCAAATTTTGTGCCACCATCCTAACCAGGATCCACCATAAACTTTTACTTGTGTAGGTGTGAGAAACCGACAAGAATTGGTACCAATCGTGCTATTTCCTTGTTCCACATTTGTGTGATCATTGATCCATCTTCAACATCGGTCAAGGTACATTTGGTATAAGTTCTTCTCTTGAGCCCACTCACATATTTGCTTGGACTGATGGATAGGCCAAGTACTTCTACCAACCCACTCTTCATCGAGCAAGACGACGACATGTCCTCCGACGTCACAAAGAGCCACCTCTTTGGTGCACAACGGGCTTTGCATCAAGAGAAACAAGCAATGGGCCACCGCATCGACCATCTCGCCACCGACTTGTGACTCTCCGGGCAACGTACAAGAGACTACTTCGACAACAAGCTCGACGAACAAAAGCAAGAGAGCAATGCAAGAATGGACGAGATTCGTGCCTTGTTGGTCAACCGCTCTTCTACCTCTTCGTCCTACTTAAGACGGGGCCGCTCAAGTTGACAATCCGACGACACCATCTGCGGCTCAAGTACTCCGACATCGAACACTCTTCGACAAGCCGCGTGCCAAAACCATCAAGCAAACCGCAATCCTCTACACGACTATGACTCTCAAGAGCAAGTTCGCGCGCACGAACATCGACACCGTAAAAACCAAGCTACTTTCGCGCAAGCACAAGATTGGCAACGCCAACACCAAAAAGAAGAGGAAGAGAGAGCGCACCAACACCAAGATGCACAAGATGTCGAGGCACAACGTCTAGAACAACAACAATCAGAAGCTCAAGCACTTGATGCGCAATGTACCCTTCGAGATTCAAATCGAGCCATAGCAACGCGCAACTGGCAAGCTCGTGAGCACAAGAAGCGCTTCGTGATGAAGTGCAAGAACGAATATATCAAGCTCGCGTGCACCGTCAAGTTCCTCAAGCTCCTCCACAAGCTCGACAAGCTCCTCCACAAGCTCGACAAGCTCCTCCACACACTCGACAACAACATCAAGTTCACCAAGCACAAGAAGACAATGGAAATCCTCCAAGACAAGAGCAACATGAGGTTGACAACCATCCTCGTCAAGGACGTCATATCCCTGACCCCAACATGATGAAGAGCAATTCTAAGGCAAACTAAAGTTCACCATGCCCAAGTTTTTTGGAAGCAACGATCCCGAAGATTACCTTTCATGAGTTCCAAGATTATGTCCTCATTTTGTGGGAACAAGTCATTGAGCGCCGTGGGGCAAGTGGTGAACCACCCATCACTACTTGGGCGCAAAATAAGGATATCATGAGAGCATGTTTCGTGCCAACCTACTACAACTGCGATCTCTTCAAGAAATTCCAACTCCTCAAGCATGGAACAAAGAGCGTTGAAGAATACTACAAAGAAATGGAGATTGCCTTGATAAGAGCCAATGTCACGGAATATGATGAGCAAACTATGGCAAGTTTCTTGAATGGACTCAATCATCCTATCAAGAAGATCGCCGACTTCCAACCATACTCGAACCTCATCGAGCTAGTGCATCAAGCTACCAAAGGGGAACGTCAAGTGCAAGATGACTTCAAATATTCCAAGTTCTCATCCAAATCCTATGGTTTCTCCAACTCTCAAGCTTTGAGGACTCCAACACCTTCTACCTCAACCAAGGCATCTACAAGCAACGGCGACAAGTCAAGTTACAAGAAAACATTGACAACCTCAAGTCGTCCTCCTACTACAAGCAACTTCAAGCCGAGAGCTTCATCATCCTCTACCCCAACCGATGAGACCATCAAGACAAGTTCCTTCAAATGCTTCACATGCGGCGGTCGAGGCCACAAGTCCTTTGAATGTACAAACAAGCACACTGTCGGTGTCAAAACCAGCGGATCTCGGGTAGGGGGTCCCGAACTGTGCGTCTAGGCGGATGGTAACAGGAGACGGGGGACACGATGTTTTTACCCAGGTTCGGGCCCTCTCAATGGAGGTAAAACCCTACTCCTGCTAGATTGATCTTGATGATATAAGTATTACAAGAGTTGATCTACCACGAGATCAGAGAGGCTAAACCCTAGAAGCTAGCATATGGTATGATTGTTGTTCTTGGTCCTACGGACTAAACCCTCCAGTTTATATAGACACCGGAGGGGGCTAGGGTTACACAGAGTCGGTTACAAGGAAGGAGATCTACATACCCGTATTGCCAAGCTTGCCTTCCACGCGAAGGAGAGTCCCATCCGGACAGGGGACGAAGTCTTCATTCTTGTATCTTCATAGTCCAACAATCCGGCCAAAGGATATCGTCCGGCTGTCCGGATACCCCCTAATCCAGGACTCCCTCACACACCATGATCTTCAACGACGATGGTACATATGACTCCATGAGTTAAGGATAAATGGAAGCCCTTGAGCAAGTGGCCATGCACTGGCAAGTGAACAAAGATGAAGATGATTGAGTCTTTTGTGACGAAGATCCATGCCCCGCTCTTGTTGTCTCCAAGGTCTTGACTCTTCAACATCAACAAGATGAAGATCTACTTGTTGCATTTGCCAATTTGTGAATCTTTTCCAACAATATTGAGGCTCACTAAAATTGGATCAAATTTTGTGCCAGCATCCTAACCAGGCTCCACCGTAAACTTTTACTTGTGTAGGTGTGAGAAACCGACAAGAATTGGTACCAATTGTGCTATTTCCTTGTTCCACATTTGAGTGATCATTGATCCATCTTCAACATCGGTCAAGGTACATTTGGTATAAGTTCTTCTCTTTCGCCCACTCACATATTTGCTTGGACTGATGGATAGGCCAAGTACTTCTACGAACCCACTCTTCATCGAGCAAGACGACGACATGTCCTCCGACGTCACAAAGAGCCACCTCTTTGGTGCACAACGAGCTTTGCATCAAGAGCAACAAACAATGGGCGACCGCATCGACCATCTCGCCACCGACTTGCGACTCTCCGGGCAACGTACAAGAGACTACTTCGACAACAAGCTCGACGAACAAAAGCAAGAGAGCAATGCAAGAATGGACGAGATTCGTGCCTTGTTGGTCAACCGCTCTTCTACCTCTTCGTCCTACTCAAGACGGAGCCGCTCAAGTCGACAATCCGACGACACCATCTCTGGCTCAAGTACTCCGACATCGAACACTCTTCGACAAGCCGCGCGCCAAAACCGTCAAGCAAACCGCAATCCTCTACATGACTACGACTCTCAAGAGCAAGTTCGCGTGCACGAACATCGACACCGTCAGAACCAAGCTACTTTCGCGCAAGCACAAGAACGGCAACGCCAACACCAACAAGAAGAGGAAGAGAGAGCGCATCAACACCAAGATGCACAAGATGCCGAGGCACAACGTCAAGAACAACAACAATCAGAAGCTCAAGCACTTGATGCGCAGCGTGCCCTCCGAGATTCAAATCGAGCCATTACATCGCGCAACCGGCAAGCTCGTGAGCACAATAAGCGCTTCACGATGAAGTGCAAGAACAAATATATCAAGCTCGCGTGCACCGTCAAGTCCTTCAAGCTCCTCCACAAGCTCGACAAGCTCCTCCACACACTCGACAACAACATCAAGTTCACCAAGAACAAGAAGACAATGGAAATCCACCAAGACAAGAGCAACATGAGGTTGACAACCCTCCTCGTCAAGGACGTCATCATCCCCGACCCCAACATGATGAAGAGCAATTCTACGGCAAACTAAAGTTCACCATGCCCAAGTTTTTCGTACGCAATGATCCCAAAGAGTACCTTTCATGAGTTCCAAGATTATGTCCTCATTTTGTGGGAACAAGTCATTGAGCGCCGTGGGGCAAGTGGTGAACCACCCATCAATACTTGGGCGCAAATGAAGGATATCATGAGATCATGTTTCATGCCAACCTACTACAACTGCGACCTCTTCAAGAAATTCCAACTCCTGAAGCAAGGAACCAAGAGCGTTGAAGAATACTACAAAGAAATGGAGATTGCCATGATAAGAGCCAATGTCACGGAAGATGATGATAAAACTATGGCAAGTTTCTTGAATGGACTCAATCATCCTATCAAGAAGATCGCCGACTTCCAACCATAGTCGAACCTCATCGAGCTAGTGCATCAAGCTACCAAAGGGGAACGTCAAGTGCAAGATGACTTCAAATATTCCAAGTTCTCATCCAAATCCTATGGTTTCTCCAACTCTCAAGCTTTGAGGACTCCAATGTTGGAAATATGCCCTAGAGGCAATAATAAATTGATTATTATTATATTTCCTTGTTCATGATAATCGTTTATTATCCATGCTAGAATTGTATTGATAGGAAACTCAGATACATGTGTGGATACATAGACAACACCATGTCCCTAGTAAGCCTCTAGTTGACTAGCTCGTTGATCAATAGATGGTTACGGTTTCCTGACCATGGACATTGGATGTCGTTGATAACGGGATCACATCATTAGGAGAATGATGTGATGGACAAGACCCAATCCTAAGCCTAGCACAAGATCATGTAGTTTGTATGCTAAAGCTTTTCTAATGTCAAGTATCGTTTCCTTAGACCATGATATTGTGCAACTCCCGGATACCGTAGGAGTGCTTTGGGTGTGCCAAACGTCACAACGTAACTGGGTGGCTATAAAGGTACAATACAGGTATCTCCGAAAGTGTCTGTTGGGTTGGCACGAATCGAGACTGGGATTTGTCACTCCGTGTGACGGAGAGGTATCTATGGGCCCACTCGGTAGGACATCATCATAATGTGCACAATGTGATAAAGGAGTTGATCACGGGATGATGTGTTGCGGAACGAGTAAAAGAGACTTGCCGGTAACGAGATTGAACAAGGTATCGGGAAACCGACGATCGAATCTCGGGCAAGTATCGTACCGATAGACAAAGGGAATTGTATACGGGATTGATTAAGTCCTTGACGTCGTGGTTCATCCAATGAGATCATCGTGGAACATGTGGGAGCCAACATGGGTATCCAGATCCCGCTGTTGGTTATTGACCGGAGAACGTCTCGATCATGTCTGCATGACTCCCGAACCCGTAGGGTCTACACACTTAAGGTTCGATGACGCTAGGGTTATAAAGGAAGTTTGTATGTGGTTACCGAATGTTGTTCGGAGTCCCGGATGAGACCCCGGACGTCACGAGGAGTTCCGGAATGGTCCGGAGGTAAAGATTTATATATGGGAAGTCCTGTTTTGGTCACCGAAAGGGTTTCGGGTTTTATCGGTAGTGTACCGGGACCACCAGGAGGGTCCCGGGGGTCCACCAAGTGGGACCACCGGCCCCGGAGGGCTGCATGGGCCACATGTGGGAGGGGACCAGCCCCAGGTGGGCTGGTGCGCGCCCCACAAGGGCCCAAGGCGCCTAGGGTTTGGGGGAACCCTAGAAGGGGGCGCCCCCCCTTGCCTTGGGGGGCAAGCCACCCCCTCCTGGCCGCTGCCCCCTCCTCAGATGGGATCTGAGGGGGCCGGCCCCCCTCTTCCTTGCCCCTATATATATGAAGGGGGTGGGAGGGCAACCGCACCATTGTGCTGGCGCAGCCCTCCCCCTCTCCCCAGTTCTTCTCCTCTCCCGCGGTGCTTGGCGAAGCCCTGCAGGATTGCCACGCTCCTCCACCACCACCACGCTGTTGTGCTGCTGCTGGATGGAGTCTTCCTCAACCTCTCCCTCTCTCCTTGCTGGATCAAGGCATGGGAGACGTCACCGGGCTATACGTGTGTTGAACGCGGAGGTGCCGTCCGTTCGGCACTAGGATCATCGGTGATTTGGATCACGACGAGTACGACTCCATCAACCCCGTTCACTTGAACGCTTCCGCTTAGCGATCTACAAGGGTATGTAGATGCACTCTCCTTCCCCTCGTTGCGGGTTTCTCCATAGATAGACCTTGGTGACACGTAGGAAAATTTTGAATTTCTGCTACGTTCCCCAACAGTGGCATCATGAGCTAGGTCTATTGCGTAGATTCCATGCACGAGTAGAACACAAAGTAGTTGTGGGCGTTGATTTTTTTCAATATGCTTACCGTTAATAGTCAATCTTGATTCGGCGGCATTGTGGGATGAAGCGGCCCGGACCGACCTTACACGTACACTTACGTGAGACAGGTTCCACCGACTGACATGCACTAGTTGAATAAGGTGGCTAGCGGGTGCCAGTCTCTCCCACTTTAGTCGGATCGGATTCGATGAAAAGGGTCCTTATGAAGGGTAAATAGCAATTGACATATCACGTTGTGGTTTTGCATAGGTAAGAAACGTTCTTGCTAGAAACCCATAGCAGCCACGTAAAACATGCAAACAACAGTTAGAGGACGTCTAACTTGTTTTTGCAGGGTATGCCATGTGATGTGATATGGCCAGAGGATGTGATGTATGATATATGTGATGTATGAGATGATCATGTTCTTGTAATAGGAATCACGACTTGCATGTCGATGAGTATGACAACCGGCAGGAGCCATAGGAGTTGTCTTTAATTTATTTATGACCTGCGTGTCAACATAAACGTCATGTAATTACTTTACTTTATTGCTAACCGTTAGCCATAGTAGTAGAAGTAATAGTTGACGAGACAACTTCACGGAGATCATGATGATGAAGATCATGGTGTCATGCCGGTGACGATGATGATCATGGAGCCCCGAAGATGGAGATCGAAAGGAGCAAAGTGATGATGGCCATATCATGTCACTATTTGATTGCATGTGATGTTTATCATGTTTTTGCATCTTATTTGCTTAGAACGACGGTAGTAAATAAGATGATCCCTCATTAAAATTTCAAGAAAGTGTTCCCCCTAACTGTGCACCGTTGCGAAAGTTCGTCGTTTCGAAGCACCACGTGATGATCGGGTGTGATAGATTCTTACGTTCGAATACAACGGGTGTTGACGAGCCTAGCATGTACAGACATGGCCTCGAAACACATGCAAACACTTAGGTTGACTTGACGAGCCTAGCATGTACAGACATGGCCTCGGAACACAAGAGACCGAAAGGTCGAGCATGAGTCGTATGGTAGATACGATCAACATGAAGATGTTCACCGATGATGACTAGTCCGTCTCACGTGATGATCGGACACGGCCTAGTTGACTCGGACCATGTAATCACTTAGATGACGAAAGGGATGTCTATCTGAGTGGGAGTTCATAAGATGAACTTAATTATCCTGAACATAGTCAAAAGATCTTTGCAAATTATGTCGTAAGCTCGCGCTTTAGTTCTACTATTTTAGATATGTTCCTAGAGAAAATATAGTTGAAAGTTGATAGTAGCAATTATGCGGACAGTAGAAGGCTTGTGTCCTTAATGCACCGCTCGGTCTGCTGGACCTCGAACGTGGTCTGTGGATGTTGCGAACATCTGACATACACGCTTTGATGACTACATGATAGTTCGGTAATGATAAATGGTTTAGAATTGAGGCACCGAAGACATTTTTGAAATGGTGCGGAACTTATGAGATGTTTCGAGGGCTGAAATTGGGATTTCAGGCTCGTGCCCACGTCAAGAGGTATAAGACCTCCGACGATTTTCTTGGCCTGCAAACTAAGGGATAAAAGCTCAATCGTTGAGCTTGTGCTCAAATTGTCTGAGTACAACAATCACTTGAATCGAGTGGGAGTTGATCTTCCAGATAAGATAGTGATGTTTCTCCAATGTCATTGCCACCAAGCTGCTAGAGCTTCGTAATGAACTATAACATATCAGGGATAGATATGATGGTCCTTGAAATATTCGCGATGTTTGACACCGCGAAAGTAGAAATCAAGAAGGAGCATCAATTGTTGATGGTTAGTGAAACCACTAGTTTCAAGAAGGGCAAGGGCAAGAAGGGATACTTCATGAAACGGCAAATCAGCTGCTGCTCTAGTGGAGAAACCCAAGGTTGAACCCAAACCCGAGACTGAGTGCTTCTGTAATAAGGGGAACAACCACTAGAGCAGAATTACCCTAGATACTTGGTAGATGAGAAGGCTGTCGATAGAAGTATATTGGATATACATTATGTGAATGTGTACTTTAATAGTACTCCTAGTAGCATCAGGGTATTAGATACCGGTTCGGTTGCTAAGTGTTAGTAACTCGAAATAAAAGCTACGGAATAAACGGAGACTAGCTAAAGGTGAGCTGACGAGATGTGTTGGAAGTGTTTCCAAGGTTGATGTGATCAAGCATCGCACGCTCCCTCTACCATCAAGATTGGTGTTAAACCTAAATAATTGTTATTTGGTGTTTGCGTTGAGCATAGACATGATTGGATTATGTCTATCGCAATACGGTTATTCATTTAAGGAGAATAATGGTTACTCTATTTATTTGAATAATACCTTCAATGGTCTTGCACCTAAAATGAATGGTTTATTGAATCTCGATCATAGTGATACACATGTTCATGCCAAAAGATATAAGATAGTAATGATAGTACCACCTACTTGTGGCACTGCCATGTAAGTCATATTGGTATAAAACGCATGAAGAAGCTCCATGTTGATGGATCTTTGGACTCACTCATTTATGAAAAGATTGAGACATGTGAACCATGTCTATTGGTATATACGCATGAAGAAACTCCATGCAGATGTACCGTTTGGACTCACTTGATTTTGAATCGCTTGAGACATGCAGATCATACCACATGGGCAAGATGACTGGAAGCTTCGGTTTCAGTAAAATGGAACAAGAAAGCAACTTGTTGGAAGTAACACATTTTGATGTGTGCAGTCCAATGAGTGCTGAGGCACGCAGTGGATATCGTTATGCTCTTACTTCCCAGATGATTTGAGTAGATACTGAGCATATTTACTTGATGAAACACAAAACTGAATTATTGAATGGCTCAAGTAATTTCAGAATGAAGTTGAATATCGTCGTGACAAGAGGATAAAATATCTATGATATGATCATAGAGATGAATATCTGAGTTGCGAGTTTGGTACACAATTGAGACATTGTGGAAATTGTTTCACAACTAATACCGTCTGGAACACCATAGTATGATGGTGTGTCCGAACATCATAGTTGCACCCTATTAGATATGGAGCATACCATGATGTCTCTTATCGAATTACCATGATAGTTTATGGGATAGGCATTAGAGACAACCTCATTCACTTTAAATAGGGCACCACGTAATTCCGATGAGATGACACCGTATGAACTATGGTTTAGAGAAACCTAAGCTGTCATTTCTTAAAAGTTTGGGGCTGCGACGCTTATATGAAAAAGTTTCAGGCTGATAAGCTCGAACCCAAAGCGGATAAATGCATCTTCATAGGACACCCAAAGTAGTTGGGTATACCTCCTGTCTCAGATCCGAAAGCAATAGGGATTGTTTCTAGAATCGGGTCCTTTCTCGAGGAAAAGTTTCTCTCTGAAGAACTGAGTGGGAGGATGGTGGAGACTTGATGAGGTTATGGAATCGTCACTTCAACTAGTGTGTAGCAGGGCACAGGAGTTGTTCCTATGGCACCTACACCAATTGAAGTGGAAGCTTATGATAGTGATCATGAGACTTCGGATCAAGTCACTCCCAAACCTCGTAGGACGACAAGGATGCGTACTGCTTCAGAGTGGTACGTAATCCTGTCTTGGAAGTCATGTTGCTAGACAACAATGAACCTACAAGCTATGGAGAAGCGATGGTGGGCCCGGATTCCAAGAATGGCTCGAGGCCATAAAATCCGAGAGAGAATCCATATATGAAAACAAAGTTTAGACTTTGGAAGAACTACTTGATGGTCGTGAGGCTGTTGAGTACAGATGGATTTTAAAAGGAAGACGGACAATGATGGTAAGTATCACCATTAAGAAAGCTCGACTTGTCATTAAGATGTTTTCCGACAAGTTCAAGGAGTTGACTGCGATGAGACTTTCTCACTTGTAGCGATGCTAAGAGTCTGTTGGAATTATGTTAGCGATTGCTGCATTATTTATGAAGTCGTGCAGATAGGATGTCAAAACATCGTTTCCTCGACGATTTTCTTGAGGAAAGGTTGTATGTGATACAACCAGAAGATTTTTGTCAATCCTGAAAGATGCTAACAAGTATGCAAAGCTCCAGCAATCCTTCTAAGGACTGGAGTAAGCATCTCGGAGTTGGAATGTACGCTTTGATGAGATGATCAAAGATTTGGGTTTATACAAAGTTTATGAGAAACTTGTATTTCCAAAGAAGTGAGTGGGAGCACTATAGAATTTCTGATGAGTATATGTTGTGACATATTGTTTATCGGAAATGATGTAGAATTTCTGGAAGGCATATAGGGTTGTTTGAAAAGTGTTTTTCAATGGAAAACCTGGATTAAGCTACTTGAACATTGAGCATCAAGATCTATAAGGATAGATCAAAATCGCTTAATAGTACTTTCAAACGAACACATACCATGACAAGATTTTGAAGGAGTTCAAAAATAGATCAGCAAAGAAGGAGTTCTCGGTTGTGTTACAAGGTGTGAGTATTGAGCAAGACTCAAGACATGACCACGACAGAATAGAAAGGACGAAGGTCGTCCCCTATGCTTTAGTCGTAGGCTCTAAAGTATGCTATGTTATGTACCACACCTGAAGTGTGCCAAACCATGAGTCAGTCAAGGGGTACAAGTGTGATCTAGAAATGGATCATAGGACAACGGTCAAAGTTATCCTTAGTAACTAGTGGACTAAGGAATTTTCTCAATTATGGAAGTGGTAAAAGAGTTCGTCGTAAAGGGTTACGCCGATGCAAGCTTTGACACTAATCCAGATTATTCTGAGTAGTAAACTGGATTCGTATAGTAGAACAGTTATTTGGAATAGCACCAAATAGAGCGTGGTAACTGCAACTAGGAGATGACATAGATATTTGTAAAGCACACACGGATCTGAAATGATCAGACCCATTGACTATAACCTCTCTCACAAGCATAACATGATCAAACCCAGAACTCTTGGGTGTTAGTCACATAGGGATGTGACCTTGAGTGTTAATCACATATCGATGTGAACTAGATTATTGACTCTAGTGCAAGTGGGAGACTGTTGGAAATATGCCCTAGAGGCAATAATAAATTGATTATTATTATATTTCCTTGTTCATGATAATCGTTTATTATCCATGCTAGAATTGTATTGATAGGAAACTCAGATACATGTGTGGATACATAGACAACACCATGTCCCTAGTAAGCCTCTAGTTGACTAGCTCGTTGATCAATAGATGGTTACGGTTTCCTGACCATGGACATTGGATGTCGTTGATAACGGGATCACATCATTAGGAGAATGATGTGATGGACAAGACCCAATCCTAAGCCTAGCACAAGATCATGTAGTTTGTATGCTAAAGCTTTTCTAATGTCAAGTATCGTTTCCTTAGACCATGAGATTGTGCAACTCCCGGATACCGTAGGAGTGCTTTGGGTGTGCCAAACGTCACAACGTAACTGGGTGGCTATAAAGGTACACTACAGGTATCTCCGAAAGTGTCTGTTGGGTTGGCACGAATCGAGACTGGGATTTGTCACTCCGTGTGACGGAGAGGTATCTCTGGGCCCACTCGGTAGGACATCATCATAATGTGCACAATGTGATCAAGGAGTTGATCACGGGATGATGTGTTGCGGAACGAGTAAAAGAGACTTGCCGGTAACGAGATTGAACAAGGTATCGGGATACCGACGATCGAATCTCGGGCAAGTATCGTACCGATAGACAAAGGGAATTGTATACGGGATTGATTAAGTCCTTGACATCGTGGTTCATCCGATGAGATCATCGTGGAACATGTGGGAGCCAACATGGGTATCCAGATCCCGCTGTTGGTTATTGACCGAAGAACGTCTCGGTCATGTCTGCGTGACTCCCGAACCCGTAGGGTCTACACACTTAAGGTTCGATGACGCTAGGGTTATAAAGGAAGTTTGTATGTGGTTACCGAATGTTGTTCGGAGTCCCAGATGAGATCCAGGACATCACGAGGAGTTCCGAAATGGTCCAGAGGTAAAGATTTATATATGGTATGTCAGGACCCCGATCCTAAGCCACATCGATCCAGCGTGTAACACATCATATCACTTTGCGGCCTCACGCACGGTACTCCCACGGGTGCCACCTTACCTGGCCCGGGACCGTTTGCGCCTTTTGGCTCACGTATATGATAGTGTCGCTAGCATCCATATGACAGAGAACCCGGGCCGACATGGCTAGTCGTGAACCCAAAGCGGCGCTAGCCTATGAGGACAGGCATATATGAGTCACATCGAACATGTCGGTCATCAACGTATCTATTCGGGCTGTAGCACTGGGCTAACAGGACTCCGGTAACCCGGGCTGTAGCAGGCTAGGCAGGACTCCGAATAACAGCGCGTGACATTTCCCCGAAGGGACAGACATAGGAACGACGTGATACACATGCCGGCCAGTCAAGTATCCAAGCAGTAGTGCTAGGCTAGCAGGACTCCGGTGAACCGGGCTGTAGCGGACTACTATCGCTCAGAAGCACAAGACTTACATTTCCCCATATGAAAGGCTGCCAAGGATAAACAACTAGATAGTCGGATCCCACTCATACCAAGCATTTCAATCATACACACAATATGCCCGATATGAGTAAATACAACATGGCATCACAACAGTACTCTACGACTCAAGTACTTTATTTAGAAGGCTCCAAGGAGCCATACATATCATCCATACAGATAGGGGTCACATGACCCAACACTCAAGTCATACAAACATACAAGCACATGCGGAAGCAAAGTAGTCTGAGTACAGACACTAGAAAGAAAGAAGGCTTGACGAAGCCTGTCTATCTACAACGACCCTTCACAAGTCTTGGATCACCACCTGGTGATAAGTCACTCGTCAACGTCGAGGTCTACATAGAACCCATCAGAGGGGTTGGTGCAGTCGTCTGAAAAACATGATTAAAGCAACATGAGTACGGAGGTACTCATCAAGTCTTACAACAGGAACCTATTATACATGCACATTCTCAAGAAGGTAGTGGGGTTATTGCAGCAAGCCAGTTTTGACTCTTGGCTAAACTATCCTACGATAGACACCACTTGTAAATCATTTGTCGCACACGAGTCCACTAACACCATCACAATACTCCACCGTGGATCCTCTCTCGCCATCCTGCGAGAGGGCCATCCGCGGTACTCACACTTATCTTGAGAGTTTTAGTAGTATCCATTTAACTTGTCTATGAACTGATATAGGCAACCCAGAAGTCCATTACCGCGGACACGGCTATTCGAATAGATCATTTATAACCCTGCAGGGGTGTACTTCTTCACACATGTTTCCACCACTTAGCGTCTGCACACGACATGTGCTCGGCAGACTTCAAGCGAAAGCCGACGTGGGTGTAGACCACGACCTACCTAAACACTCAAGTCTCTAGTCCAGGTTTATCGCCTATTCGGGTTCCATCCGCAGGGAGTCCGGCCGAGGTTTCCACTAACGGCCCCGAACGATGTGAACAGGGTTCCCGAGACACCAAACGGGCGAGTCGGTACACCGTGCCACGTGCCTACCGCAACACAGCCCACCCCGATGGTCAGCGCCGCGTGCGGCCCCCAGCATACTACAAACACCAGAAACTACTTGCAACTCCTGGACAGAGGACAAGGGTGGATAAGAAGTCGAGCGGGGTCATATTTCAGGGCCCAATGTGTGGTAGTAACTGTATCATGGATCACAAACACAAATCTCAGTTCTTAAGGACGGCCTCAATGAAACAACCCACCATGTACTCCTACATGGCCTCTCATTGATTCCTTTACCAAATCGTGTTCAACACTTCACTCTTGTCACCGACATAACCTTTCACTCCAGTTCATCATCCCGATGAGCCAGAGCTGACACAACTCTAAGCATAGCAAGCATAGCATGGTAGGAACACACATACACATGTATTGGCTCAATCAACTCCTACACATGCTAGTGGGTTTCATCTAGTTACTGTGGCAATGACAGGTCATGCAAAGGAAGTGGGTTCAACTACCGCAACACACAGCAGTTTGAAACGCGTTGTCTTAATGCAGTAAACAAGGGCAGAAGCGAGAACATGGGTTTGTATCGGAATGATCAACGAGTTGCTTGCGTGATGGGGTGGTAGTAGAGTACTGCCCTTCAGCTGGATACTCGTGAATATCCTCGGAGGCAGAACCTACCACAGAGAACACATCGAAACATAAACAACACATGACGATATGCAACAATATGATGCATGCTATGACATGGCAATATGAATGTGCCCTGACCTAGTGCAAGTTAAACCAGAAGGGAATGAACCCATTTGAACCAAAGATTCAAATGGTAGCTCATTTATGAAGATCATATTAGTGTGTCAACTTGTAATGCCTAAACAGTGGGTTTTACTTGTTCTGACATGCATGAAACCAGTACCAATGGATAGATTGGATTTTTCTGATAATTTTTCATATATAAAACTTTGCATTTGGAGTTATAGATAATTTTCTATGAATTTTTGAAGTTTGAACTAATTTCTGGATTTTCCTGTATAAAGATAATTCCAGTAATTTAGTTATTGCGTCAGCATGAGGTCATGCTGACCTCAGCAGGTCAACAGACCGGTCCAGGTCAAACCTGACGCGTGGGTCCCGCGTGTCAGGGTCATTAGCTTAAACAGATTAGATTATTTCTAATCCTGGATTAGTTGGCGGGCGGGGCCCACATGTCATAGACCCAGGGGGGTCAAACTGGGCCCACCCGTGGTCAACAAAGGGGTCAGCGGGTCAACTCCGCCGGCGACGTCCAGACGCGGCGGAGGAAGTGCAGATTCGCGCTCCGGCGACCAAATCGACGGCGGAGCACGTCTACGTGATGCGGGAGGTGAGCCGCATCGAGTGGTGGTGGTAGTTGGCCTCGGGGTCGCCAGAAATGACGCCGGCGACGAGTTTGGCGGCGCCGGGGCTCGGGCGAAGGTGAAACCGGGGCTGCGGGGCACGGCGAGGCGCGTGGAGTGATGCGTCGGGCCCCTGGGTGTGCGGTGAGGCTAGTGGACAAGGTGGTGCGGCCATTGGGTGGCCGGAGCCTCGTCGGCGACGAGCTCCGCGGCGGCGCGTGCGGGTGAGCTACAAGTGATCGCTACAGGGCTCGAGAGAGAGAACGGGGAGGAAGGGAAGGTGGCCATGCTCACGGTGATTGCAGCGAGCGTCGAGGCGGGCTCGGGGAGGGTCGGAACTGAGCGGGGCGACGATGGCGATCTCGGCGGCCGGAGTTGGGGAAGACGGGGTCAGGGGCGACCCCAGAGCGGGCGAGCGCTTGGGGCTCGACTTGCTCGAAGAAGAGGAGGGTGGCGGAGCTCGTGGACACGGTCGGGTGGCGCGGGGACGACGGTAGCTATGGCTACGGCGGCGGAGCGGCGACGGTGGCGTCGGCCATGGCGAAGGAGAGCGAGGGAGGCGAGGCAGAGGCGAATGGCGTGTCCAGGGGCTCGGGGGCACGACGTGGAGGCCGTCCAGCGCGTCGGGCGGCGAAGCGGCGAGCAGGTGGCGTCGTGGCGAGCTCGCGCTCGTCGGCGTCACCACCCTGCCTGCCTGGCGGGGACGAAGCAGCTGGCTGGCTCGGGCCAGCACAGTGCTGGGCCGCCAGGTGGGCCGGCTGGGGGGGTTTGGCCAGGTACGTCTTTTTCTGATTTTTGTTTCCTTTTCTATTTCTTTTGTAACTTTGTAGACTTATTAAAAATACTAGCACAACTCCAAAAATCACCAAACTGCACCTGGTCCTTAGTTGGAATATTTCCAGCAAGGAACATTTTAGTTTGGAGATATTTGGGCATTTGAAATGTTTTATAAATTTTAAATGCCCAAATTCAAATACTTATGCATTAATTCAATGACCTTCTGTTGACCTAGAAAAATGTGCACTATTTTTGCCAGAGGTTTAAGACCAAAGCAAAGATGATGAACATTTTAGAAGGGCATTTCAGGTTCATTGAAAAAGGTTTTAGTAAACCCTAGTAGATTCAGGAGGGGTGCTGGGGGTTCTGCCTTCCCCATTTCAATTTTCTTGTCAAAAGAAAACATGATGCACACTCTAATGCATGAACTAGGTAGGATGTGACATGGTAAGTCCTGTTTTGGTCACCGAAAGGGTTTCGGGTTTTATCGGTAACGTACCGGGACCACCAGGAGGGTCCCGGGGGTCAACCAAGTGGGACCACCGGGCCCGGAGGGCTGCATGGGCCACATGTGGGAGGGGACCAGCCCCAGGTGGGCTGGTGCGCGCCCCACAAGGGCCCAAGGTGCCTAGGGTTTGGGGGAACCCTAGAAGGGGGCGCCCCCCCTTGCCTTGGGGGGCAAGCCACCCCCTCCTGGCCGCCGCCCCCTCCTTAGATGGGATCTGAGGGGGCCGGCCCTCCTCTCCCTTGCCCCTATATATATGAAGGGGGTGGGAGGGCAACCGCACCATTGTGCTGGCGCAGCCCTCCCCCTCTCCCAAGTTCTTCTCCTCTCCCGTGGTGCTTGGCGAAGCCCTGCAGGATTGCCACGCTCCTCCACCACCACCACGTCGTTGTGCTGCTGCTGGATGGAGTCTTCCTCAACCTCTCCCTCTCTCCTTGCTGGATCAAGGCATGGGAGACGTCACCGGGCTGTACGTGTGTTGAACGCGGAGGTGCCGTCCGTTCGGCACTAGGATCATCGGTGATTTGGATCATGACGAGTACGACTCCATCAACCCCGTTCACTTGAACGCTTCCGCTTAGCGATCTACAAGGGTATGTAGATGCACTCTCCTTCCCCTCGTTGCTGGTTTCTCCATAGATAGATCTTGGTGACACGTAGGAAAATTTTGAATTTCTGCTACGTTCCCCAACATCCAACACCTTCTACCTCAACCAAGGCATCTACAAGCAACGGCGACAAGTCAAGTTACAAGAAAACATTGACAACCTCAAGTCGTCCTCCTACTACAAGCAACTTCAAGCCGAGAGCTTCATCATCCTCTACCCCAACCTATGAGACCATCAAGACAAGTTCCTTCAAATGCTTCACATGCGGCGGTCGAGGCCACAAGTCCTTTGAATGTACAAACAAGCACACTGTCAGTGTCAAAACCAGCGGATCTCGGGTAGGGGGTCCCGAACTGTGCGTCTAGGCGGATGGTAACAGGAGACGGGGGGCACGATGTTTTTACCCAGGTCCGGGCCCTCTCGATGGAGGTAAAACCCTACTCCTGCTAGATTGATCTTGATGATATAAGTATTACAAGAGTTGATCTACCACGAGATTAGAGAGGCTAAACCCTAGAAGCTAGCATATGGTATGATTGTTGTTCTTGGTCCTACAGACTAAACCCTCCGGTTTATATAGACACCGGAGGGGGCTAGGGTTACACAGAGTCGGTTACAAGGAAGGAGATCTACATACCCGTATTGCCAAGCTTGCCTTCCACGCGAAGGAGAGTCCCATCCGGACAGGGGACGAAGTCTTCATTCTTGTATCTTCATAGTCCAACAATCCGGCCAAAGGATATCGTCCGGCTGTCCGGATACCCCCTAATCCAGGACTCCCTCACACACCATGATCTTCAACGACGATGGTACATATGACTCCATGAGTGAAGGAGAAATGGAAGCCCTTGAGCAAGTGGCCATGCACCGGCAAGTGAACAAAGATGAAGATGATTGAGTCCTTTGTGACGAAGATACAAGGTCTTGACTCTTGAACATCAACAAGATGAAGATCTAAGATGCCATTTCTTCAACACCAAGGTCGGCATCAATGGAAGGTCCGTCAAGGTCGTCATTGATGGAGGGAGTTTTCATAACTTAGTAAGTGAAGAACTATGCTCCAACCTCCAACTGGTCAAGATGAAGCACCCACATCCCTACAAGGTTCAATGGCTAAGCGACTTGATACGTCTCCAACGTATCTATAATTTTTTATTGTTCCATGCTATATTATATTCTGTTTTGGATGTTTAACGAGCTTTACTATACACTTCTATATTATTTTTTGGGACTAATCTATTAACCGGAGGCCCAGCCCGAATTGCTGTTTTTGCCCATTTCAGTGTTTCGTAGATAAAGAATATCAAACTGAGTCCAAACGGAATGAAACCTTCGGGAACGTGATTTTTGGAACAAACGTGATCCAGAGGACTTGGAGTCTACGCAAAGTAATCAACGAAGAGAGCATGAGGCAGGAGGGCGCGCCTACCCCCCTCCCCCAGGCGCGCCCTCCACCCTCGTGGGGCCCACGTTGCTCCACCGACGTACTTCTTCCTCCTATATATACCTACGTACCCCCAAACTATCAGATACGGAGCCAAAAACCTATTTCCACCGCCTCAACCTTCTGTACCAGTGAGATCCCATCTTGGGGCCTTTTCCGGCGCTCCGCTGGAGGGGGCATTGATCATGGAGGGCTTCTACATCAACACCATAGCCTCTCCGATGATGTGTGAGTAGTTTACCTCAGACCTTCGGGTCCATAGTTATTAGCTAGATGGCTTCTTCTCTCTCTTTGAATCTCAATACAAAGTTCTCCACGATTCTCATGGAGATCTATTCAATGTAATCTTCTTTTGCAGTGTGTTTGTCGAGATCCAATGAATTGTGGGTTTATGATCAAGTTTATCTATGAACAATATTTGAATCTCCTCTGAATTCTTTTATGTATGATTGGTTATCTTCGCAAGTCTCTTTGAATTATCTGTTTGGTTTGGCCTACTAGATTGATCTTTCTTGCAATGGGAGAAGTGCTTAGCTTTGGGTTCAATCTTGCGGTGCTCAATCCCAGTGATAGTAGGGGAAATGACACGTATTGTATTGTTGCCATCGAGGATAAAAGATGGGGTTTATATCGTATTGCATGAGTTTATCCCTCTACATCATGTCATCTTACTTAAAGCATTACTCTGTTCTTATGAACTTAATACTCTAGATGCATGCTGCATAGCGGTCGATGTGTGGAGTAACAGTAGTAGATGCAGAATCATTTCGGTCTACTTGTCGCGAACGTGATGCCTATATACATGATCATACCTAGATATTCTCATAACTATGCTTAATTCTATCAATTGCTCGACGGTAATTTGTTCACCCACCGTAATACTTATGATCTTGAGAGAAGCCACTAGTGAAACCTATGGCCCTCGGGTCTATTTTCCATCATATTAATCTTTCAATACTTATTTATTTCTATTGCCGTTTATTTTACTTTGCATCTTTATTTCTCTTTATCATAAAAATATCAAAAATATTATCTTATCATATATATCAGATCTCACTCTTGTAAGTGACCGTTGAGGGATTGACAACCCCTTTATCGCGTTGGTTGCGAGGTTCTTATTTGTTTGTGTAGGTGTGAGGGACTCGTGCGTGATCTCCTACTGGATTGATACCTTGGTTCTCAAAAACTGAGGGAAATACTTACGCTACTTTACTGCATCACCCTTTCCTCTTCAAGGGAAAACCAACGCAATGCTCAAGAGGTAGCAAGAAGAATTTCTGGCGCCGTTGCCGGGGAGATTCGCGCCAAGTAAAGTCAAGTCAAGACATACCAAGTACCCATCACAAACTCTTATCCCTCACATTACATTATTTGCCGTTTGCCTCTCGTTTTCCTCTCCCCCACTTCACCCTTGCTGTTTTATTCGACCTCTCTTTTCCGTTCGCCCTATTTTCGCTTGCTTCTTGTTTGCTCGTGTGTTGGATTGCTTGCTTGTCATGATGGCTCAAGATAATACTAAATTGTGTGACATCACTAATACCAACAACAATGATTTTCTTAGCACTCCGATTGCTCCTCTTACCGATGCTGAATCTTGTGAAATTAATGTTGCTTTGTTGAATCTTGTCATGAAAGATCAATTTGCCGGCCTTCCTAGTGAAGATGTCGCTACTCATCCAAATAGCTTCGTTGATTTGTGTGATATGAAAAAGAAGAAAGATGTGGACAATGATATTGTTAAATTGAAGCTATTTCGTTTTTCGCTTAGAGATTGTGCTAAAGTTTGGTTTTCGTCTTTGCCTAAAAATAGTATTGATTCATGGAATAAGTGCAAAGATGCTTTTATCTCTAAGTATTTTCCTCCCACTAAAATCATCTCTCTTAGAAACGATATTATGAATTTTAAGCAACTTGATCATTAACATGTTGCACAAGCTTGGGAGAGGATGAAATTAATGATACGTAATTTCCCTACACATGGTTTGAATCTTTGGATGATTATACAAAAAATTATGACGGATTGAATTTTGCTTCTAGAAATCTTTTAGATTCGGCCGCGGGAGGCACATTTATGGAAATCACTTTAGGGGAAGCTACTAAACTCCTAGATAATATTATGGTTAATTATTCTCAATGGCACACCGAAAGATCTACTAATAAAAAAGTGCATGCGATAGAATAAATTAATGTTTTGAGTGGAAAGATGGATGAACTTATGAAATTATTTGCTACTAAGAGTGTTTCTTCTGATCCTAATGATATGCCTTTATCCACTTTGATTGAGAATAATAATGAATCTATGGATGTGAATTTTGGTGGTAGGAATAATTTTGGTAACAATGTGTATAGAGGAAAGTTTAATCCTAGGCCGTATCCTAGTAATTCTTCTAATAATTATGGTAATTCCTACAATAACTCTTATGGAAATTTTAATAAGATGCCCTCTTAATTTGAGACTAGTGTTAAAGAATTTATGAATTCACAAAAGAATTTCAATGCTTTGCTTGAAGAAAAACTGCTCAAGGTTGATGAATTGGCTAGGAACGTCGATAGAATTTCTCTTGATGTTGATTCTTTGAAACTTAGATCTATTCCACCTAATCATGATATCAATGAGTCTCTCAAATCCATGAGAATTTCCATTGATGAGTGCAAAGAAAGAACCGCTAGGATGCGTGCTAAGAAAGATTGCTTTGTGAAATCGTGTTCTTCTAGTTTCTATGAAAATAAAGATGAAGATCTAAAAGTTATTGATGTGTCTCCTATTAAATCTTTGTTTTGCAATATGAATCTTGATAATGATGGGACTGAATATGAGCCACCTTTACCTAGAAGGCGTTCCAAAAATTCGGAGTCTTTAGATCTTGATGCAGAAACTGGTGAAAGTGAGATTGAAGAGATCAAAACTCTAGATAGTAATGAACCCACATATTTAAATTACAAGGAATTTAATTATGATAATTGCTCTTGGATAGATTGTATTTCCTTGTTGCAATCTGTGCTAAATTCTCCTCATGCTTATAGTCAAAATAAAGCTTTTACTAAACATGCCGTCGATGCTTTGATGCAATCTTATGAAGAAAAACTTGAGTTGGAAGTTTCTATCCCTAGAAAACTTTATGATGAGTGGGAACCTACTATTAAAATTAAAACTAAAGATCATGAATGCTATGCTTTGTGTGATTTGGGTGCTGGTGTTTCCACGATTCCAAAAACTTTATGCAATTTATTAGGTTACCGTGATTTTGATGATTGTTCTTTAAACTTGCACCTTGCGGATTCCACTATTAAGAAACCTATGGGAAGAATTAATGATGTTCTTATTGTTGCAAATAGTAACTATGTTCACGTAGATTTCATTGTTCTTGATATAGATTGCAATCCTTCATGTCCTATTATTCTTGGTAGACCTTTCCCTAGAACGATTGGTGCAATTATTGATATGAAGGAAGGGAATATTAGATTCCAATTTCCGTTAAGGAAAGACATGGAACACTTCATAGAAAGAAAATAAAATTACCTTATGAATCTATTATGAGAGCCACTTATGGATTGCGTACCAAAGATGGCAATACCTAGATCTATCCTTGCTTTTATGCCTAGCTAGGGGCATTAAACGTTAGCGGTTGCTGGGAGGCAACCCAATTTCATTTTAGTTTTTTACTTTTTGCTTCTGTTTAGGAATAAATATTTGATCTAGACTCTGGTTAGATTTGTTTTTATGTTTTAATTAGTGTTTGTGCCAAGTTAAACCTATAGGATCTTCTTGGATGATAATTATTTGATCTTGCTGAAAATTCCAGAAACTTTCTGTTCACGAAAACAATTGTTAAAAATAACCAGAAAGTGATAAAATATTGATTCCAATTTAAGCAGATCAATAAACAAATTGTCTAGGTCTTCCTAATTTGGTAGATTTTTTGGAGTTTCGGAAGTTTGCGTTAGTTACAGATTACTAAAGACTGTTCTGTCTTTGACAGATTCTGTTTTTCGTGTGTTGTTTGCTTATTTTGATGAATCTATGGCGAGTAAAATAGTTTATACACCATAGAGAAGTTGGAATACAGTAGGTTTAACATCAATATAAATAAAGAATGATTTCATTACAGTACCTTGAAGTGGTGTTTTGTTTTCTTTCGCTAACGGAGCTCACGAGATTTTCTGTTAAGTTTTGTGTTGTGAAGATTTCAAGTTTTGGGTAAAAGATTTGATGGATTATGGAACAAGGAGTGGCAAGATCCTAAGCTTGGGGATGCCCATGGCACCCCAAGATAATCTAAGGACACCAAAAAGCCAAAGCTTGGGGATGCCCTGGAAGGCATCCCCTCTTTCGTCTACTTCCATCGGTAACTTTACTTCGAGCTATATTTTTATTCACCACATGATATGTGTTTTGCTTGGAGTGTCTTGTATGATTTGAGTCTTTGCTTTTTAGTTTACCACAATCATCCTTGTTGTACACACCTTTTGAGAGGGACACACGTGATTCGGAATTTATTAGAATACTCTATGTCCTTCACTTATATCTTTTGAGCTATATAGTTTTTGCTCTAGTGCTTCACTTATATCTTTCAGAGCACGGTGGTGGATTTGTTTTATAGAAACTATTTTTCTCTCATGCTTCACTTATATTATTTTGAGAGTCCTACAAAACAGCATGGTAATTTGCTTAAATTGAAAAATTAGTCCTAAAGTGATAGGCATCCAAGATTAGTAAAAATTTCCTTATGAGTGTGTTGAATACTATGAGAAGTTTGATTCTTGATAATTGTTTTGAGATATGAAGATGGTGATATTAGTGTCATGCTAGTTGAGTAGTTGTGGATTTGAGGAATACTTGTGTTAAAGTTTGTGATTCCCGTAGCATGCACGTATGGTGAACCGTTATGTGATGAAGTCGGAGCATGATTTATTTATTGATTGTCTTCCTTATGAGTGGCGGTCGGGGACGAGCGATGGTCTTTTCCTACCAATCTATCCCCCTAGGAGCATGCGCGTAATACTTTGCTTTGATAACTTGTAGATTTTTGCAATAAGTATATGAGTTCTTTATGATTAATGTTGAGTCCATGGATTATATGCACTCTCTACCTTCCACTATTCCTAGCCTCTCTAATACCGCACACTTTTCACTGGTATCATACACCCACCATATACCTTCCTCAAGACAGCCACCATACCTACCTATTATGGCATTTCCATAGCCATTCTGAGATATATTGCCATGCAACTTACCACCGTCCCGTTTACTATGACACACTCCATCATTGTCATATTGCTTCGCATGATCGTGTAGTTGACATCGTATTTGTGGCAAAGCCACCGTTCATAATTCTTTCATACATGTCACTCTTGATTCATTGCATATCCCGGTACACCGTCGTAAGCATTCACATAGGGTCATATTTTGTTCTAAGTATTGAGTTGTAAGTAAATAAAAGTGTGATTATCATAATTATTAGAGCATTATCCCAAGTGAGGAAAGGATGATGGAGACTATGATATCCCCACAAGTCCGGATGAGACTCCGGACGAAAAATAAAAAAAAGGGAAAAAGGAGGCCATAAAAAAGAGAGAAAAGGCCCAAATTAAAAAACAAGAGAAAAAGAGAGAAGGGACAATGTTACTATCCTTTTACCACACTCGTGCTTCAAAGTAGCACCATGATCTTCATGATAGAGTGTCTCCTATGATATCACTTTCATATACTAGTGGGAATTTCTAATTATAGAACTTGGCTTGTATATTCCAATGATGGGCTTCCTCAAAATTCCCTAGGTCTTCGTGAGCAAGCGAGTTGGATGCACACCCACTTAATTTCTTTTGTTGAGCTTTCATATACTTATAGCTCTAGTGCATCCGTTGCATGGAAATCCCTACTCACTCACATTGATATCTATTGATGGGCATCTCCATAGCCCGTTGATACGCCTAGTTGATGTGAGACTATCTTCTCCCTTTTTTGTCTTCTCCACAACCACCATTCTATTCCACATATAGTGCTATGTCCATGGCTCACGCTCATGTATTGCGTGAAGATTGAAAAAGTTTGAGAAACACCAAAGTATGAAACAATTGCTTGGCTTGTCATCAGGGTTGTGCATGATTTAAATATTTTGTGTGGTGAAGATAGAGCATAGCCAGACTATATGATTTTGTAGGGATAACTTTCTTTGGGCATGTCATTTTGAGAAGACATAATTGCTTAGTTAGTATGCTTGAAGTATTATTATTTTTATGTCAATATTAAAATTTTATCTTGAATCTTTCGGATCTGAATATTCATACCACAGTTAAGAGAATTACATTGAAAATTATGCTAAGTAGCATTCCACATCAAAAATCTTGTTTTTATCATTTACCTACTCGAGGACGAGCAGGAATTAAGCTTGGAGATGCTTGATACATCTCCAACGTATCTATAATTTTTTATTGTTCCATGCTATATTATATTCTGTTTTGGATATTTAACGGGCTTTATTATACACTTTTATATTATTTTTGGGACTAACCTATTAACCGGAGGCCCAGCCCGAATTGCTATTTTTTTGCCTATTTCAGTGTTTCGCAGAAAAAGAATATCAAACGGAGTCCAAACGGAATAAAATCTTCGGGAACGTGATTTTCGGAACAAACGTGATCCAAAGGACATGGAGTCTACGCAAAGTAATCTACGAGGAAAGCATGAGGCAGGGGGCGCACCTACCCCCCCCCCAGGCGCACCCTCCACCCTCGTGGGGCCCACGTTGCTCCACCGACGTACTTCTTCCTCCTATATATACCTACGTACCCCCAAACTATCAAATACGGAGCCAAAAATCTATTTCCACCGCCGCAGACTTATGTACCCGTGAGATCCCATCTTGGGGCCTTTTCCGGCGCTCCGCCGGAGGGGGCATTGATCACGGAGGGCTTCTACATCAACACCATAGCCTCTCCGATGATGTGTGAGTAGTTTACCTCAGACCTTCGGGTCCATAGTTATTAGCTAGATGGCTTCTTCTCTCTCTTTGGATCTCAATAGAAAGTTCTCCACCATTCTCGTGGAGATCTATTCAATGTAATCTTCTTTTGCGGTGTGTTTGTCGAGATCCGATGAATTGTGGGTTTATGATCAAGTTTATCTATGAACAATATTTGAATCTCCTCTGAATTCTTTTATGTATGATTGGTTATCTTCGCAAGTCTCTTCGAATTATCAGTTTGGTTTGGCCTACTAGATTGATCTTTCTTGCAATGGGAGAAGTGCTTATCTTTTGGTTCAATCTTGCGGTGCTCGATCCCAGTGACAGTAGAGGAAACGACACGTATTGTATTGTTGCCATCGAGGATAAAAATATGGGGTTTATATCATATTGCATGAGTTTATCCCTCTACATTATGTCATCTTACTTAAAGCATTACGCTGTTCTTATGAACTTAATACTCTAGATGCATGCTGCATAGCGGTCGATGTGTGGAGTAATAGTAGTAGATGCAGAATCATTTCGGTCTACTTGTCATGGACGTGTTGCCTATATACATGATCATACCTAGATATTCTCATAACTATGCTCAATTCTATCAATTGCTCGACAATAATTTGTTCACTCACCGTAATACTTATGATCTTGAGAGAAGCCACTAGTGAAACCTATGGCCCCCAGGTCTATTTTCCATCATATTAATCTTCCAATACTTAGTTATTTCTATTACTGTTTATTTTACTTTGCATCTTTATTTCTCTCTATCATAAAAATACCAAAAATATTATCTTATCATATCTATCAGATCTCACTCTCGTAAGTGACCCTTGAGGGATTGACAACCCCTTTATCGCGTTGGTTGCGAGGTTCTTATTTGTTTATGTAGGTGTGAGGGACTCGTGCATGATCTCCTACTGGATTGATACCTTGGTTCTCAAAAACTGAGGGAAATACTTACGCTACTTTACTGCATCACCCTTTCCTCTTTAAGGGAAAATCAACACAGTGCTCAAGAGGTAGCACGACTCCGACACTATCCAAGTCGAGCACATGGTCCAAGTCTCTTTGAAAATTGGAGCATACGAAGATACTTTGGAGTGTGATGTTGTTCCTATGTCCGTTTGCCACCTACTTCTTGGACGGCCATGGCAATTTGACCGAGGCGTCATGGACGGACCAATCACTATAGCTTCAAGATGAAGGGCAAGGAGTATGTGCTACGTCCTATGTCTCCAAACCAAGTGTTCGCCGACAAGCAAGCCACCCATCGTGGAGAGAATAGTGAGAGAGCGAACCACCCAAAAGAGAGTGAGCGACACAAGCCCAAATTGAGTGCCTCCATGATGAGCGACAAAAAGAACTTAGTCTTATTTGCCACCAAACGTGAGATGAGAGAAGTGTGTGAGAACCCATCAAGTGTCATGCACTATGTCCTTTTGTGCAAGGACGAGGCACCAAAAACTAGCAAATCTCACAATCTACCTTTAGTGTCATCTTATCTATTGCAGGAATTCCAAGATGTATTCCCCGACGAGCTACCTTCGGGTCTACCTCCTCTACGAGGCATCAAGCACCGAATCGACCTCATCCCCGGAGCACCCGTCCTAACAAGGCTCCCACCACATCAACCCCGAGGAAACCAAGGAGATCCAATGGCAAGTACAACAACTCATCAAAAACGACCATGTTCGAGAAAGTTTGAGCCCTTGTGCCATCCCGGTAATCCTTGTTCCCAAGAAAGATGGTACATATCACATGTGTTCCGATTGTCGTCCTATTAATGCTATCACCATGCATTATCGTTACCCCATTCCACGCCTAGATGATATGCTACATAAGCTTAGCAGAGCCACCATTTTCTCAAAAATTGATCTTAAAAGTGGCTACTACCCAATACGCATCCAAGAAGGTGATGAATGGAAAACCGCATTTAAGACCAAGTTTGGCGTATGTGAATGGCTTGTTATGCTAATGGGTTTATCCGAAGCACCCGGTACTTTCATACGAGTCATGCACTTTGTTCTTAGGACCTATATTGGTGTTTATGTTGTGGTCTATTTTGACAATATTCTTGTGTTTAGCAAATCTCTCAAAGATCATGTCACCCATCTTAGAAACGTGTTGCAAACTCTTAGAAAGGAGCCCCTTTATGCTAATATGAACAAATGCCTTTTTGGTGTTGATAAGCTTTTTTTCTTAGGTTTCGTTGTGTCTTTTAAGGGTGTTCATGTTGATGAATCTAAGATCAATGCTATTAAAAACTTGGCCCCAACCAACCAACTTGCCACAAGTGCGTATTTTCTTGGTCTGGCCGGTTTCTATCATAGATTTGTGAAGGATTTTAGCACCATTGCTTCACCTTTACATGCTTTGAGTAAGAAGAATGCACCTTTTATTTGGGGACCATCCCAAGATACCACATTTAATGAGCTTAAGAATTTTCTTACCCATGCTCCCGTGCTTGCATTACCCAACTTTGACAAAACTTTTGAAGTTCATCGCGATGCTAGTGGTAATGGCATAGGAGGTGTGTTAACACAAGAGAAGCGCCCCATAGCTTACTTTAGTGAGAAACTTTCCAGAGCGCAACTCAATTATCCCATCTGTGATAAAGAGCTATATGCTTTACTGCGAGTTTTGCGTGAGTGGGAACATTATCTTCTACCTCATGAATTTGTCATCCACACCGATCATGAAACACTTAAGTATCTTAATGGTCAAACTAAGTTGAACAAGCGTCATGCTAAATGGAGTGAATTTATTAAGTCTTTTCCTTATGTCATCAAGTATATCAAAGGCAAGGAAAATGTTATGGCAGATGCGCTTTCCCACAAATGCATGCTTGTTAGTAAACTTAAATTGAATGCCATTGGCTTTGAGAACATAAAAGACTTGTATGCGCATGATCCTACTTCTGTTATTGCTTATGCCAAATGTTTGACGCATGCATCTTGGAAACGCTATTACATCGAAGATGACTATCTTATGAGGGCTAACAAACTTTGCATTCCCGAGTCTTCTATTCATTTGTTACTTATGCAAAAATCTCTTGGAGGAGGACTAATGGGACACTTCGGACGTGACAAGACATTTTCCACGCTCTCCAAGAACTATTTTTGGCCCAGGATGTTCCGCGACGTCTCACGCTTCACCACCCGATGTTCAACATGTCGCAAAGCTAAGTCTAAAGCTCAATTTCATGGCCTTTATACACCCCTTCCAATTCCATATCACCCATGGGAAGATATTAGCACGGATTTTGTGCTTGGTTTACCTAGAACTAGAAGTGGAAAGAATTCCTTGTCTGTTGTTGTGGACCTATTCACTATGGCTCATTTCATTCCTTGCAACAAGATAGACGATGCTTCACATGTTGCCAATCTTTTTTGTAGAGAAATGTTGCGCCTACATGGAGTGCCAAAGACGATTGTCTCGGACCGAGACATCAAGTTCTTGAGTTACTTTTGGAAGACCTTATGTGCCAAGCTCAGAATCAAGCTCTTGTTCTCTTCGGCATACCATCCACAAACCAACGGCCAAACGGAGGTGACAAACCAAACGCTCTCCCCTCTACTACGCGTGTTGATCAAGAGGAACATCAAGGAGTGGGAGGAGTGCCTACCCATTGCCGAGTACGCCTACAACCGCGCAAGACATTCGACTACCGACAAGTTCCCCTTCGAGGTCGTCTGCAGTTTCAACCCGTTGTCTCCATGGGACATTCTTCCTCTACCACTTCAAGAGAGCATCAACATGGACGCGAGTGCACGAGCGAGCTATCTCAAGAAGGTGCATGAAGATACAAGGCACACCATCGAGCGCCAAGTACAACGCGTCGCGACCAAGATCAACACTAACAAGCACCCCATGATATTCAACACCGGAGATCTTGTGTGGTTGCACCTTCGCAAGGACCGCTTCCCCAACGAACACAAGTCCAAGATTCTACCTCAAGCTGACCGACCCTTCAAGGTGCTAGAATGCTACAACAATAACACCTACTAGATCGACATCTCGCGCGACAAGTACAACGTGAGCGACGTCTTCAACGTCAAGGATCTCTCGCCCTACCATGGTGATGAAGGTTTCGATCCGAGGTCAGATCTTTCACAAGTGGGGGAGATGATGAGGAGCATCCTACGGCCATCCCCATGGACCTACCTTCCTCTCCCAAGACACCATGTGGACCGATGACACGAGCTCGTGCGAGAGCTATCGAGAACGAGGTTAACTCTCTCCTTGTTGAACTCCCCATTGACCCACTTGAGACATGGCTACTACCTCAAACGGAGATGCTTTGTGTGCTTAAGTACCAAGGAAGCAACCAAGGAGAAGTTACGGTGCAACATTGACATCGAGAGCATGAAGAAAATCTTCCCAGCACAGAAATCCCGGTACGACCGCCCATGTACCGCCCAACTACCGGTCCAACTTCTGTGATCGAGCGGTGCAAGACCGATACAGCACCGGTTTATCCCCGTAACAGCCATCAGACCAGTACAACCACTCCAAACACCGGTACAACTGCCAAGCACATCCGGAAACACCTCCAGGAACCCGCACCTGGGCTCCCATCGGTACAACCGGCCCCATGACCGGTACTACCGCCCTGCCTGTGCGCAGTAAAAGGGGTTTCAGCCCATGTATCCCCAACTTACCACTTGTACTATATATACTTGTCCCTTAGTTCCGTACTAGGGTTAGCAAAGGATTAGCTAGTGTTAGAGATAAAGCGTTGCTCATCCATCCGGATCTACTCCTCCGAGAGAGACTGTACCTCTACGGAGAAGATCCACTTGGATTCAAGACCTCCTCACGGAGAAGAACTCAAGATCTCCTCGCGGAGAAGAACTGGTTACCCTATGTATCATCCCTTGTTGATCGTGGATCGTGTATCTCTTTTGTGTTTCGAGGATCTAGCATACGTGTGACCATATCTTGTTGGTTGAGTGATTTCTCTCGCGTTTTCCCTCGTGTTCCCCTCGTGTTCTTCGTGTTCTTTGTAGGATCCCTCCGTTTCGTGAAAGATCGGCCCCCTAGGGTTCTACCCTACATCAACGCCTCTCAGTCAGCCTGCGCATCAAACTCCGCTCGCACACCTCCCATTCAGTCAAGGTCAAGCAGCTGTCCGCACGGCACCTCCTATAGCCATGAACGCACACGGTTTAAATTATACAAACGTTTGAGATATTAAAGTGGCAGCTATTTTTTCAAAATCCCTTTGTTGGCTGTCATTCGAGTGGGCCTTCTCTGAAAATGACATGAGAAATACCACAGCATGTCGGGTGCCATTCCAAGATAGCATGCCAAGTTTCATGAATTTCAGACGAGTTTTGGATTTACTAGAATTTAAAAACAAAGTATCTCAATGTTTTCCCAGCAATCAACGGTGCCCTGGTGTTTGAAATTCATTCCCATTTCTTGGATGGGACCTAAGCATGCACCCAAGGACACAGATTTGATTTTTCAACCAATTTATATGCATTAGAGCATGTGCATGTAGTTAAATTTGAATTATGCACATAAATGCATTGAAAACTCAATTAATGCATAAAAACGTCCAAACAAACCCCAAAAAATCCGAAAAATTGACACAACACTCTTGTTGTTCTATGTTGACACGAGAAATTTTTTGAAAGCAATAGAGGCAATGGATATTGTTTCGTCCCCAAAGGTGGGGCATTCCCTACCGAAACCATCAGGCTTGTTGTGAGAAGCTCTAGTTTGTGAGAAGCATATCCCCAAAGCTGCCCCAAATGGGACAAAAAATTTACCACGGCATGTTGATGCCGCTCCATGATAGCATGCCAAGTATCATGAATTTCAGACGAGCTTTGGATTTACTAGAATTTAAAAACCAGGTATCTCAATGTTTGCGGCCGAGTGACCGTGGCAGGATGTTTGACATTCATTCCCATTTCTTGCATGGGACCGAAGCATGCAACCAAGGGCACAAATTTGAATTTTCAACCAATTAATATGCATTAGAGCATGTGCATGTAGTTCAAATTTGAATTATGCACATAAATGAATTGAAAACTCAATTAATGCATAAAAACGTCCAAACGAACCCCAAAAAATCCCAAAAATTGACACAACACTCCTATTGTTCTATGTTGACACGAGAAAAATTCGGAAAGCAATAAGAGGCAACGGATATCGTTTCGTCCCCAAAGGTGGGACGTTCCCTACCAAAACCTTCAAGCTTGTTGTGAGAAGCTCTGGTTTGTGAACAACATATCCCCAAACCTGCCCGAAATGGGACAAAACATTTAGCATGGCATGTTGATGCCGCTCCATGATAGAATGCCAAGTTTCATGAACTTCGGACGAGCTTTGGATTTACTAGAATTTAAAAACTAGGTATCTCAATGTTTGCGGCCGAGTGACCATGGCAGGGTGTTTGACATTCATTCCCACTTCTTGCATGGGACCTAAGCATGCAACCAAGGGCACAAATTTGAATTTTCAACCAATTTATATGCATTAGAGGATGTGCATGTAGTTCAAATTCGAATTATGCACATAAATGCATTGAAAACTCAATTAATGCATAAAAATGTCGAAACGAAACCCAAAAAATCGCAAAAATTGACACAACACTCATGTTGTTCTATGTTGACACGCAAAAATTTTTGAAAGCAATAAGAGGCAATGGATACCGTTTTGTCCCCAAAGGTGGGACGTTCCCTACCGAAACCATCAGGCTTCTTGTGAGAATCTCTGGTTTGTGAGAATCATATCCCCAAACCTGCCCCAAATGGGACAAAAAATTTACCACGACATGTTGATGCCTCTCCATTATAGAATGCCAAGTTTCATGAATTTCAGACGAGCTTTGGATTTACTAGAATTTAAAAACTAGGTATCTCAATGTTTGCGGCCGAGTGACCGTGGCAGGGTGTTTGACATTCATTCTCATTTCTTGCATGGGACCTAAGCATGCAACCAAGGACACAGATTTGAATTTTCAACCAATTTATATGCATCAGAGCATGTGCATGTAGTTCAAATTTTTATGATGCACATAAATGCATTGAAAACTCAATTAATGCATAAAAATTTCCAAACGAACCCCGAAAAATCCAAAAAAATTGACACAACACTCCTGTTGTTCTATGTTGACACGAGAAATTTCTTGAAAGCAATAAGAGGCAATGGATATTGTTTCATCCCCAAAGGTGGGACGTTCCCTACCGAAACCATCAGGCTTGTTGTGAGAAGCTTTGGTTTGTGAGAAGCATATCCCCAAACCTGCCCCAAATGGGAGAAAAAAATTACCACGCATGTTGATGCCGCTCCATGATAGCATGCCAAGTTTCATGAATTTCAGTTGAGCTTTGGATTTACTAGAATTTAAAAACCAGGTATCTCAATGTTTGCGACCGAGTGACCGTGGCAGGGTGTTTGACATTCATTCCCATTTCTTGCATGGGGCCTAAGCATGCAACCAAGGACAAACATTTGATTTCGCAACCCATTTTTATGGACGGAGCACGTGCATGTAGTTCAATTTTGAATTACGCACATAAATGCCTAGAAAACTCAATTAACGTATAAAAATGTCCAAACGGTCCCCGAAAAAATCCAAAATTTAACACGACACTCCTGTTGTTCTATGTTGACATGAGAAAAAATTTGAAAGCAATAAGAGGTAATAGATATCGTTGCATCCCCAAGGTGGCACGTACCCTACCGAAACCATCAGGCTTGTTGTGAGACAAGCTCTGGTTTGCGAGAAGCTTATACCCACACCTGCCTCAAATGGGACGATATTTTTACCACGGCATGTCGCTGCCGTTCCATCATATCATCTCAAGTTCCATGAATTTCAGACGAGTTTTCTATTTACTAGAATTTTAAAACCATGTATCTCAATGTTAGTGGCCGAGCGATAGTGTCAAGGTGTTTGACATTTGTTCTCATAACTTGCATGTGACCTAATCTTGAAACCAAGGACAAACATTTGATTTTGCAACCCGTTTTATGGACGGAGCACGTGCATGTAGTTCAATTTTGAATTATGCACCTAAATGCCTAGAAAACTCAATTAACGTATAAAAATGTCCAAATGATCCCCAAAAAATTCAAAATTTTAACACGACACCCCTGTTGTTCTATGTTGACACCAGGAAAAAAATTGAAATGAACAAGAGGCAACGAATATTGTTTTGTCCACAAAGGTGACATGTTTCCCTAATGGAACTGTGAGGCTTTCTTGTGAGAAGCTCTGGTTTGTGAGAAGCTTATACCACAACCTGCCCCAAATGGTACAATATTGTTTACCCGAGCATGTTGATGTCGTTCCATGATAGCATGCCAAGGTTCATGAATTTCAGACGGGTTTTGGATTTACTAGAATTACAAAAGCAAATACCTCAACATTTGCCGGAGAGCCACGGTGCCGTGGTGTTCGAAATTCATCCCCATTTCTTGCATGGGACATAAGCATAAACCCATGGACACATATATGATTTTACAACCCATGTTGGTGCACCAGACCATGTGCATGTGCTTTAATTTTGAATTGTGCACCTGAAATGGCTAGAAAACCAATTTAATGTATAAAATTTCCAAACGAACCCCGAATAATTCTAGTTTTTTTACGACACACATATAGTTGCATGTTCACTGCAGATAAAAGGTCTAGTAATTCAAACATCGTCCATTGCCGCTGTGACACCATTACGTAATAGAAATCAAGACGAAAAATCAAGTAGATCCCACAAATTTTATTATCACCAAACGTGTGAGATGCAGCACAAAATATCTTGGAGCACCTTCACATTATAGTACGCATACGGCTTACGCGAGAAGCTGCGACGGCTATAGTCCACAGCCCACTCTGAATAAGGGACCGTGTCTGATGACACTTTGCACGCTAGTTTTTTCACTGAAGCGATTCCAAATTTTCGGCTTCCATGGAAATATCTACCTCCCCGCCCCTCCCTCTTACCAAAAGCCACATTTCCCCTGTTTGTGCCTTCCTTTCCAATTTGAAACCTTCACTCGTTGCTTGTAGCGCCGCCTCCTCACCGGCGACCCTCCTTCACGCTACTCGGCCCTGCCTATCCAGGCAGGTAATCCACACCCGACCCCCACCCTCCTCCTCCTTCCACATCCCACATGCCCCAACCGCCGGTGCGAGCGCGACACCTACCACCCAAATCACAGACCCCTCCACCAAATAAGCGTCGCCCTAAGCCATGGTGCACGCCGTATAGCCAGGATCTCAAGGAGCATTTGGCAGCGTAGAAGCAAATCGTGGCCGCACGCGCGGATGAGGTCGTGATGTCTGCCATTTGTGCCAACCCCCAGATCTTGGAGGAGCACCTCGCCGTCGAGGCCACCGTCGAGGCCTCGCACGCCGATGCCGCGACACGGTTGGCTACTTTAAACGATAGTTCGTGGCGTTTTCTCGAGGCCACCGTCGGTGCCTTCGACGAAGACTACAAGGTGTTTTCTCAGCGTGCACGTGCTTACCTCATCTCGAGAGCCAGCAGGTTGGTGCCCGGAGCGGCTCAGGCAACTCACCACTACAACGAGGGCACCCACAAAGCGGAGTCCTCGCCCTCTTCCATGTCCAAGGAGCCAATGGTCATCGATATCTCCGACAATGAGGAGTAGCTTGTCTTATTAGCTCATATAAGGACCCATGTTCAGTTTGCTAGCTACTGCTTTCCTTAAAAAATTCTAATGAATTGTGCTATCTTCTTTTACCATGCAATCTTCTGCTCTAGAGTGTATGTCCTATATGTCATGCAATGTGGTGTTTAGTTAACTATTTGGTTCAAATCTGCAAATGTGATGTTCAATTCTTCAAGGTGCAATTTTCCAAGTTGGTAAGCTTGCTTGGTTTGGTTAACTGTCTGATCTTCTATTAGGAGTATTTATATTGTGCAATGTGGTGCTCAGTTAACGTTTGGTTCATTTGTTGTGGTGTTTGGTAAACTGTCTGGTTCAATTCTGCAATGCGATGTTCAATTGTTGTGGCTGCATTCTGTTATTGTATACCATGTGAGAAATAAATCGAATTTGACTGTACTAAATACATGAGAAACAAATACAATTGCTATATTTCCAAGTTGTTAAGCATGCTTGGTTTGATTAAGTGTCTGATCTTCCATTAGGAGTATGTTATATTGTGCAATGTGGTGCTCAGTTAACATTTGGTTCATTTGTTGTGGTGTTTACTTCACTTCATGGTTCAATTCTGCAATGCGATGTTCAATTGTTGTGGCTTCATTCTGTTATTGTATACCATGTGAGAAATAAATCGAATTTGGTTGTACTAAATACATGAGAAACAAATACAATTGCTATATTTCCAAGTTGTTAAGCATGCTTGGTTTGGTTAACTGTCTGATCTTCTAGTAGGAGAATGTTATATTGTGCAATGTGGTGCTCAGTTAATGTTTGGTTCATTTGTTGTGGTGTTTAGTTAATTGCATGTGCATGGTCCGTTGTCTAATAGCACATTATTATGCAATTGCAGGAACCGTTCTAATATTTAGGTTTTTAACAATTTGGTCTTGCACATGTAGGTCCTGCTATCAGAGGTTTTGACCCATTGTTCGACCCTTTTTGCATATGGGGAAATGAGTTGTCCATGAATATCAATCAAGTCAAGAAACTGAGAAAGATTGTTAGGATAAAGAAATTAGTGACCAAAAACAATAAGATCTTTGTCTGCATAATGAAGAAGACATCAGCTCACTATAAGATGGTACTAACTATTATACCTTGCCTTTCTTTATTCCCTTGCCCCATTTCCAATATAGAGAAGATATTTATGCACATCCTTGTTTTCAAGCCTTTCCAAAGAAGTCCACTGATGATTACCTCTCAAACCACCTCTATGGTCAGGAGGCGAGGAAGGTTTTCATACAACACCCACGGTTCAATATTAAAGTGTTTCTGAAGAGGACAAAGGACGAACGGTCAATCATCCACAGGCACTGGCCTAAAGTTGCAAAGGCCTTCAACATGAATGAAGGATCAATATTGGCCTTCCGCTTCAGAAGTTTTCCAGATGAGATGCATCTGTCTATATACCATCTATGATGCTAAATTCGAATAGTTCTACATGTCGCATGTGAAACTTGGTGCTGGTGCAGTTGTGTAATGGGGTAGCTGAGTGCTGAAGCTATATCATGTTGTACTCTGATGTATTTCAATTATGAAATTCTACTTCCTTAATATGGAAACGAAATATATTATGTTTTTAATATGAATGTCAATTAGATTGATAAATGCATTATTAATAATAGGGCAATTAGCCTGCTAATGGCAAATTAGTCTGCTAATTGGGTATTGCTATTGCAAACGGTTATTGAACAAATACCGTGGGCGATGACCTCAGGCAACGCACACAGTTTCTAGAAATAAACAGTGTTGGATCAATGAACAATCACACACGACTTTCTCTTGAAAACTGTTTGCGTTAGGCCACCTTGCGCAAACGTTTACCACATAAAAACTGTGTGTGATGGACAGCCTTGGCCACACAATTTCTTCTACGCACCGTGTGTGATGCATTCAATAACGCAGACGATAAAGTTGTTAATATCGTGTGCAATGGCAACGCTATCACAAGCGATCTAACAGAAAAAATTGTGTGTGATGTACCTATGAACGGAAACATTTTCCTTGGAGCGACTGTGTTGGATGTACATACGAACGGAAACGTTTAGCGGGAACTGACTGTGTGGGATGTACTTGCGACTAGAAGCAATTTCGCCTGTATAATTATATTTTTTAGCTCTACTATACGTATTTCCGTATTTGAGCTCTCGCCGGTCGCACACGACCTCATTTTGCAAAGCGTGTGTGCCAGGAGGGTATATCCCCGATGGTTTCTGGGTCGTGTGGGAAGGAGCCCCCTATCGCCGGCACTCACTATGCGACGGTTCCAAATATCGTCGCGGAAAGGGGTTAAAACTGTTTGTATAGCACCGACGGGTACCAGTGTGTGATGAAGATGGAGCATAGCCAGACTATATGATTTTGTAGGGATAGCTTTCTTTGGCCATGTTATTTTGAGAAGCCACGATTGCTTTATTAGTATGCTTGAAGTATTATTGTTTTTATGTCAATATTAAACTTTCGTCTTGAATCTTATTGATCTGAACATTCATGACACAATAAAGAAAATTACATGGATAAATATGTTAGGTAGCATTCCACATCAAAATATGTTAGGTAGCATTCCACAAGCAGCAATTAAGCTTGGGGATGCTTGATAGGTCTCCAACATATCTATAATTTTGATTGTTCCATGCTATTATATTATCTGTTTTGGATGCTTTATATGCATTAATATGCTATTTTATATTATTTTTGGGACTAACTTATTGACCTAGAGCCCAGTGCCACTTTTTGTTTTTCCTTGTTTTTGAGCTTCGCAGAAAAGGAATACCAAACGGAGTCCAAACGGAATAAAACTTCACAATGATTTTTCTTGGACCAGAGGACACCCAGGGGACTCCTCCGACCTAGCCCTTTGCCCTATATTCACATATATTCCAGAACCACCAGAAGCATCCACGAAAATAATTTTCCACTGTTGCAACCTTCTATTCCCGTGAGATCCCATCTTGGGGCCTTTTCCGGCATCCTGCCGGAGGGGGGTTCGATCATGGAGGGCATGTACATCAACCTATTTCCCTTTCGATGAAGCGTGAGTAGTTTACCACAGACCTACGGGTCCATAGCTAGTAGCTATATGGAATCTTCTCTCTCTTTGATTCTCAATACCATGTTCTCCTCGATAATCTTGGAGATCTATCCGATGTAATATTCTTTTGCGGTGTGTTTGTCGAGGTCCAATGAATTGTGAATTTATGATCAGCTTATCTATGAATATTATTTGAATCTTCTCTAAATTCTTATATGCATGATTTGGTATCTTTGTATTTCTCTTCGAATTATCGGTTTGGTTTGGCCAACTAGATTGGTTCTTCTTGCAATGGGAGAGGTGCTTAGCTTTGGGTTCAATCTTGCGTGATTTCACCCAGTGACAAAGTAGGGGTAGCGAGACACGAATTGAATTGTTGCCATCGAGGATAAAAATACGGGGTTTACATCATAGTGCATGAGTTTATTCCTCTACATCATGTCATCTTACTTAAGGTGTTACTCTGTTCTTTATGAACTTAATACTCTAGATGCATGCTCGATAGTGGTCGATGTGTGAAGTAATAGTAGTAGATGCAGGTAGGAGTCGGTCTACTTGACATGGACGTGACGCCTATATTACATAATCATTGCCTTGGGTATCGTCATAACTTTGCGCCTTTCTATCATTTGCTCGACAGTAATTTATTCACCCATCGTATTATTTGTCTTCATGAGAGAAGCCTCTAGTGAAACGTATGGCCCCGGGGTCTATTTTCCATCATATTAGTTTCTGATCTACTATTTTGCAATCTTTTATTTTTAGATCTATAAACCAAAAAAACCCCAAAAAATTAGCTTTTATTTATCCATCTCTATCAGATCTCACCTTTGCAAGTGACCCTGAAGGGATTGACAACCCCTTTATCGTGTTGGGTGCAAGTGTTTGATTGTTTGTGCAGGTATTGGTGATTTGCGCATTCTTCTCCTGCTGGATTGATACCTTGGTTCTTAACTGAGGGAAATACTTATCTCTACTATGATGTATCAACCTTTCCTCTTCAAGGGAAAAACCAACGCAAGCTCAAGAAGTAGCAGCGCCTGACACAGGAGCTCCAGGCCAAGGATGTGGAGCTCAAGGCGAAGGACGTGGAGCTCCGTGAGCTCAAGGAGGAGAGGAGTGCCATGATCCTCCTTTATGTGTGAGAGTTCACGGAACTTCAAAAGCGGCAGGCGTCCACCACAAATATGCTCGAGGCGTCAGCGACATTGCTGCAAAAAGCGGGAGATACGATAGGCGGCCAGGCCAGCCGACTGGAGCGCGAGCGGGCCAATAATGACAAGGTCCAGGATCGCCTCAACCACTTGGTGGACCATGTTGCCACGCACGTGTTGCGGCTGCGCAATGCCTACCATCGTGCCAGCGCGACCATGCCGGCCGTCGGGCTAAACCCGTTCGACCACCTCGTTGACGTCAATGATCTGTGGCTTCCTGACCTGGTCTCCTTCTTCACCTATATCTTCGAGGAGCTGAGCCATCTCTGCGCGATGGTGGGGGCAGAGCTGGACAAGGAGGGTGATAGAGGCGAGGGTCCCGATCTTTTTGTGAGATGATAACTATCGATTTGGTGGAGACGACTTTGACGATCCGACTACAAACGTGCAAGACATTGCGCGTTAGCAATCGTTAAACCAACTCCGAGAGGTTATTGACCACGCCGGAGCATGATCAACCTGACCACAAAGGTCTATTCCTGCAACCAATCGAAGAATAAGCAATAATATGATAAAGTAATCTGAATATTGCGAATATATATGAAGTATTGATAAAGGTGGGGATCCGGAAGCGGTCTTGGTCTGGTTGTTGGACACAAAAAAGTACACGAAGTTGCAATGGCTAACTTTTAACTAAACAAATCCCAAGGAAAAAGCTACTAGATGAATCTACTTATATAGGAGCAAGGGGTGGCGGCCAAGGAGGTGGAAGGACGTCCCAAGGCAGCCTAAAACTAACCCTACGTCGTACAAGGCTCATGGGCCCAAGTGGAGGTGATGCAACACCTTTGTACTTATTGTTTGACTCTGATTCTGTTGCAGCGTTAGATTGTTTCGTTGATATCTCAATGCTCCGGCCGAATTTGAAGGTGAACCCAATTGGGTTGGAAAGAGCATGAAATCTACTTTCCAACAAAAAAAGAACGGATTGTCTAATTCACATCTAGATGTTTTTTAAGAATCTCACATCTAAGCTTCCACAAATATATAATGCAACAACAAGAAACAAATAAAAAAATCAAGAAAAAAACAGACCACAAACAGAGTGGACATCAGCTTAGATGTGACATAGTTATGTCACATCTACATATGTCCTAGACATACCCAAAAAAGAATCACCCAATTCAGAGTCCATATGAAAAAGTTGTTGGCGTTTTGAGTCAGGTATGTGTGTGCAGTCTGTATCTGAATCCAGAACGTGAGAGACTTGGACTCTATCTTCTCTTGGCCCAAAAGTGACGTGAGAGGACTTTTTGAACAGAACCTAAACTTCTCCTTTTCCCTCATCTTCATACGTGGATTGTACAAATGTTCCATTCACCTGCAATTAGACAAAACACAAAAGTGTGCGAAGTAATTTTGTTCTGGATAACATAAATAGATTATTGAATAGTTTGCACTAGAAATCACCTGACAAATATGCATGTATGCAATATTTTTTGGCCGTATCCAAGGTAGTCATGTCCTCATCAGAGGGGTTGCGGGCGGCCGTCACCATTGCCAGGCGAATCCTCTCAGGGTTTCATCACCGGAATCCATTCGCGCCATTGGACGCCATCTTTGATGATCTGGCTCCCATCGACCAGGAACGGGCTCCGCGGGCGGTGGCACATGCATCACCAACATCGTGCGCCTCAAGAAGTAGAGGGACTTCGGTGGTGTTTAGGCATCCTCTGCATGGGCATGTCTTGGCGCAACATGAGCGTTGGATCAAACTCAGATGGCGCAGATCATTCACTATAGCACAAAGCGTGTGGGTAGGGTCGGGCCGATAGTTGTACATACTGTGCGGTCCGCATAGGGCCCATCAATTTAGGAGGGCCCAAACTTTTTATATGCCTTTGTACATATTTTTCCAGGCTAGGTGTTGGGCCGCGCATAGAGCTGGGCCTCTGTCCGCTGGTGCATGACTCCCCCGCGCGAGTCCACTGGGCCGCTGCTCGAGCATCCCATGCCACGGCTCGATGCCTCGATTCGATCCCAGCCGCCAGTGTGCTAGGGCATGCTGATCTGCTCGATGCCCCGATCTCGCCTAAAAAATAATAAACTAATCTGCTCGATTTAACCAAACACTAGTATGCGTCGGTGCTATACAAACAGTTTTTAACCCCTTTCCACGACGGCATTTGGGACCGTCGCCAAGTGAGTGTGGGCGATAGGGTGTCCTTCCCACACGACCCAAAAACCATCGGGGATATGGAGAAGTGATCCAGAGGCCTTCCAAAATGTAATCGTGTGCGATGCGGCACACACTAAATTCTTTCGCACTTGTGGTATCGGTGATTAAACATTTCTAATGACGCAGTGAAACCATACGGTCTATCGTAATGAACCGTTTGGGAAACAGTATGTAAGGCACACGGACCAACATATGAACTTTGTGTGATTTGTGCCCCATCGCACACGGGTTTTTTGCGTAACCCGTCTGCCGTGCAAGACTCCATCGCACACGTTTCCCAACAATTACCCTCTGCGATAATGTTCTATCACAAACAGTTTAGGAGCCCCTTCACACACATACAAGTGTTGCAGACCGTTTGTGATTTGTTCGGTATCACCGACAGTTGTCGCAAGAGGTACATGTGCTTTTCATTTGGGATCCCACATGTTTCCTGAAAAAATTGCGACTAGGATTGTATTTTACATTAGGCACGGTTTACTCCGAGTTCTCGTGTGCGATACCGCGATATCACAAACGGTTCCGGAGACCCTACGCACACGTAGTAGTGCTCCAAATCATTTGCGATCTGTTGTGTATCACCGACGGTTCTGCTACGATTGACGTATGCTTTCCGATCTGGACCGCACACACTCATTTAGTTGAACCGTGTGTGGAGCAATTGCCAGGTTAAAAAAAATATCCCATTTTGAATCGTCATGCAAAAAGCAAATTCGCCACAATATTCAATTGAACAAATAAACAAAAATATCGCATTTTGAATCAGCACGCAAAAAGCAAATTCGCCACAATATTCAATTGAAAAAATAAACAAAAATATCCCATTTTGAATCAGCACGTAAAAAGCAAATTTGCCATAATTTTCAATTGAACAAAGTGTCCACAGGAAGAACATTCATCAGATTTCACAACAATTGCAATTGAACATATGGTAACTAAATTCCAATTGTCCGCACATATATGCATTACATAATTAATCATAGTGTACGAAATACGAAGACCTCATCAGATGGAAAACAATGGATCCATCTGTTATATGTTTAGAGGCTAAATCTTACTCAATGTTTCAGGAGAAGGCATGCTGAAATCTTCATTATCACCAATGGGATTGATGTAGTGATCCAGGAAGAAGTCGCTGATAAATCTCCGAACCATCAGCAATTCACCAGCCGGGAGCGGTTCAGGGGTCCTCAGTTTTAAGATGAGCTGCAGTATTTTTAAGATCAGAATGTGCCATATGAGTAGAGTAGAAGATATGAATTAAGATAGACTTACTGGTACTAATTCGCGAGGATCGTCACAACTATCAGCAAATTTGCAGATGGAGATCTCGTGTCTGCAAACATAGTATCCACAAAGGTTGGTCCCTGCTTCTTGTTGAGGACACTGAAATTTTTTGTGGAGTAGAAGATATTAATTAAGATAGACTTACTGGTACTAATTTGCGAGGATCATCACAACTATCAGCAGATTTGCAGATGGAGATCTTGTGTCTGCAAACATAGTATCCACAAAGGTTGGTCCCTGCTTCTTGTTGAGGAGACTGAAATTTTTTGTACATAATTAGTCGGGACATTTACATCTATGCCCTTAACTCGAACCTACTATTCAGTTTTGCCCCTAATTTTTAGGTATGCTCAGTTTTGCCCCTCCGCCGTTAGTTTCACTTATAGAAATGCCCTTCTCTGTCGTTACCATCCGGTCAAAGGTCTTTGACCGTCCTGAAAAAATAGCAAAAAAATCAAAAAAATATGAAATTTGCTGGGATCGAAGATATTCATGTCCGCAAGGCGCGTGCTCATTTTCATGCCGTTCGGACACTCCAGGAGCTCATGTCGAAGGAAAACATAAATTTTGTACGCATGTGAGCAGTAAATTAAAAAAAATAGAAAACAAAATCAAAAAAATATGAAATTTCGTGGGACTGAAGATATTCAGGTGCGCAAGATGTGTGCACGTTTTTGTTGTGTTTGGACATCGTAGGAGCTCGTGGAGAAAAAGTAAACAAATTTTAGCTCAAAAAAACTTTGAAAAAAATCACTATTGTGTTTTTTTTCTCTAGAGCGCCTCGTACGTCATTTGATCACCAAAACTTGCAAGCACCTTGTGCACTCAAGCCTCTTTGACGCCAAATAAATTCAATTTTTTTGAACATTTTTGCTATTTTTTTCGAATTTACTGTTCATAGGCATAAATTATTTTTCTTTTCCTTTGCCACGAGCTCCCGGAGTGTCCAACCAACACAAAAATGTGCACGCGCCTTGCGGACATGACTATCTTCGATCCCACCAAATTTCATATTTTTTTGATTTTTTTTGCTATTTTTTTCTGGATGGTCAAAGTACTTTGACCGGACGGTAACGACGCAAAAGGGCATTTCTATAAGTGACACTAACGGCGGAGGGGCAAAACTGAGCATACTTGAAAATTAGGGGCAAAACTGAGTAGTGGGTTCGAGTTAGGGGCAGAACTGGAATTGGCCCTAATTAGTCATGTATTTGTCCTATTAGGAACAACCTAACCGGTGTTAGATGTATTATTTTTTCTTTGGACAAAATAGAAAGGGGTTTATTAAGAAGCTTGAACATTTGACTAGCGTAAGGAAAGGTATTTGCAGACTGTTGGATAAATTTTCCAAAAATAACGGATTTCGGTGTGTTACCGAAAAAAACGATCTCGTGCTGCAGAGGTAGTTCCCTCTTGAACAGGGTCCCTGCTTTAGTTTTCCACAATGCGAGTACACTGCAAATGATGATGAATTTTGACAACATCAATTATTGAACCAGATATGAATGCAAATTAATTCCAACATCATAGAATTCAATACCTATCCATGGATTGCTGAGGATGCGTCAGATCTTGAGCGTTTGTTGACTCTCTAAGAGAGTCGATGTAGTAAACTGTGTTCTTGTTTGGAACAATGAATACCAATATCCAGTGATTTCTACATATTAAGAAAGCCATGAACTTACGAATTATGTCATAATCTGAAAGACAATAAGTGTATGCGTGGTTGTTTACTTGACTTACCGTTCATGATATGGCCAGAGAAATGATTCTGCATGGGATGTGTTTTCAAAGAGATGGACGGCCGTGTTAACGCCCTAGTCCCGTAGGTCCTTACCATGTATTGTTGTGCCATTTGCTAATTCAGGACCTATGAAATACACACTCTCCCTTTCTCTTCTCTGCGCGTTCAATCCCCTGAGAGGACTAAAATGTAGTTGTTTATCAATTATAGCCTTGTATGGAGAAGTTGATCAGATTTTGTTAAGTACTTACAAAATCAGGCATCTAACAAGAGTGGCATCGAGCACGTTGAAGTTGAAGAAGAGATGTAAGTCCTCGAAACTCACATCGATAGAACCAGCATCGTGTCGGAAATGATCTCTGTTGTAGTGGACTAGCAAACCATGATGACCTGCTGACATTAGATCCATGCAATATTCATGTAACTCGCGGCAACTGGAGCTGCACTCATCAAAGTATTCGCCAACAATAAATGGCTGGCCATGGACATAATAGTGTGCTTGAAGTACATCTGCTTTACTTTTAGCAAGCAACAAACGTACTTCTTCATCATCCATGGCGTCACAAATAATATTACTCCCCGATTCGAACAAGCTGTTATTAATTTGGTTCTGGGCGATGAGTGCTTTAAGTAAGAGGCAATCGTTCTCTTTCCTCTTCACTTTCCCGTTGCGCTTCCTAGGGGGTGTAGCCTTTTTGGCCACTTCCTTCTTGGTACTTGAAGCATTTCTGGCAGAACGTCTAGTTGCCTGCAAGGTAGACTGCCGAGCAGACGGTGAAGCTTGGACGGACTGCTTAGCAGACGGTTTATCTATACCGGACCGCTGAGTTGGCGGTGCTGCTGTGACGGACTGCTGGACTGTAGGAGCAGAGGCATCAGAGTGCTGACCATGCGTTGAAGCTATGTCGGGTTTCTGCGCAGGTGGTGCGAACTTGTCGGTGTGCTGAGGAGGTCATACCAACGCGTTGGTTTGCTGAGCAGGAAGTGCTGACACATTGGTATGCTGATCACGCGACTGCGGACCGATGGACTGATGAACAGTCGGTTTTGGACCCACAGACTGCTTAGCAGGCGGTTCCGAAGCATCAGACTACTTAGCAGTCTAGTCCACCAGGTTGGTCTGCTGAGCATGTGCTGCAGCTGGGTCTCCCCCCGCTGCTTTAGCGGTCGGCATCTGAATCGGTGGTGCGTCTTTAGCAGTTGTAGGCCTTTCCACTGGATGCTTTGTGGCGGAGGATGAGATGGCATGTACGCCACAAAGTTGGGCCGACTGATCACAGGTTGATGCATCAGCCCGCGAGAGCTGCTGTGGCAAGGAGAGCATCACCGGTTGAGGGGCGACGGTGGTTTCTCTTGGCGGGGCTTCGGGGATCTCATCGATGAACTCTATTTCCTTTCATGGCCATTGGATGTGATGTAACAGTGTTTCTCCCATGGTCATTTGCTCATCATGGTCTTCTAGGACATTCTTCAGGGCAAATTCATTGAATCCAGGCTTTACTTCAGTCACGTAGCACTTCACACAGCCCGGCTTCAATGGCACATTGTCCAAGAAGAGGCCATCTTCCAAGAAGGGTGGGCAAACCCAGGTTGTTGCACATTTTAATGTACCTTCATAATGTGTAAGCACGCCCTTCAGTCTGTCTTTCATTGCAGATAGATCAGATATAGCATCATCATGAGCAGCTGTAGTCTCAGTGTCGCTGGGGTCAGCTGATGCACAACTACTATTGTGCAGCATCCTCCATGCCCGCCTCCCCTCCTATCTGCTGGCTATCTGTCAGTGTTAGAGTCTTCTGCATGATCATTCACTCCTCAACATCCTTTCAAATAGCCGGATAAATCTCCTTCCTCAACCTTTCATAAATGCATTCTGCTTCATTTCACTCCTCGCTTTTTTCTTGTTGAGCCTCTCTTCTTTGCTGAGTGTGAAAGCCCTCTTGTGCGGGACATTAACACATATACCCCTTGCACAACCAAGGGGCTCTTTTGTTTCCAGAGCAATGGACAGAATGTCACATGGCCCTGAGTTCCTGTAGAACCTTCCAGGGATCTTGGAAGCCTCTAACATCACTTGATACAGTTCGGCGTCACGTGAGTTTTCAAAGTAATATGTTCCGTCATCACGCCTATTTGCACATGCCCGCAAGTAGCCTCTGGCGTGTTCGCCCCTGATTTCACTAAAGGCCGGATTCCCACCCGCCGCTACTGCTTCTTTGTCCTCCTGTTCCCATATCAGTTTCATGCCGTAGTATCCTGCCACACGCATACGATGGGGGTGTACGTTCTTCTTCTGAAGTTCCGATTGCTTGAAACTCTTCTGAGCAAACTCTTTAGTTGCCCTGGCCCTTTTGAATTATGCCTAGTCTGCCTTTGTAATTTGGGGGTATGCGGGGATTGGGTCCTTTCCTTCACTCAAGTACTTCTTGTACAACACATGCTTCCAGTTTCTCCAAGCATCCCTAGCCTTCTTTAGTGCAGCGTGTTCCACCTGCATTCTCCACTGCTCTGGAACGTTGAAGTTATCCAGGATCTCCTAGACTATACTTTGCCGTGTTTCTGTGTCAGCCTTCCGAAACCCCAGTAGATTAATGGTGAGCCTTGCCCTGCCAACAAATCCACACAAACTCCTGAACCTCATGCATGCTTTATCTGGTTTAGTTGGAGCCCAAGACTTTAAATCAATCTTGGTTACTTCATATACACCTTTAGGATGGTGTGTGGGCTTCCTTGGAGCGTTCCTCCGTGTCCTGACAAAAAAGGTAATTGTTGTAGCTCTAAACCGTTCAAGATTACTTGATGCCTCACAATCTGCTGAAGACCTAGGGTTGTCCGAATCAGATGAAGATACATCGCCTGAAGCATGAGTGTTGTCGCTGCTACTTGGCATCTATAGAGAACACATGCGAAACTCAGGAAAGGAGGATAAGCATAAAACTAACAACTTGGTATCAAGCTTTCTAAACATGACATGCAATAATTTAGAAAATGTACGGCTAATTTGTTAAGTTTGTGTGACTCGGGCACCCGCGATCTATAAATAGGCAGTAAATTATTGGAACAAATGCAGCTTATATGTAGTAAGGAAGGTAGATGATGCGGAGCATCCCACGTTCATCCCCATGTACACTCCGACTACTCTCCAAGCCCCAAGGATACATAAGATGAGACCTCGACTATACACCATTGGACACAAGGTGAACTCGCTCCTCTTCGAACCATCACCTTCCATCTTTGAACCATCACCTTCCATATGTGAGACATGGCTACTACCTCAAATATATGTGTTATGCATGACCAGGAATAAATAGGAAGACCATGGCCAAGACGGCGAGGACACCAAGTGCAAAGGACGAGAAGAAGAGTTGTCACGGAAGCTGCAGGCTCCGGACGACCGGCCCAGTCCGGACGTCCGACACCTTCCAGGCTCCGGACGACCGGAAACCTATGGACGTTCGACATTGCGACGACAGAACCTAATCTACGGAAATCCGAGGAAGACCGGACGACCGGTGACCGGACGACCGAACATCTATGGATGTCCGGACCCCCACGGGCTTTCGGACGACCGACGTCTCACGAACGACCGGACCCTGGTTGTGTCCAGTTGTGGGCTGAGGCCCATGTACCCCTTCACTTCGTCCCCCATTTACACTAAGACTATAAATATACCTCTCCCTCCTCCTAGTTAGGGGTAGCAAAGGATTAGCTCATGTTTGTGTGAGAGCTTTGCTCATCCACTTGGTTACCTTCTCCTCGGAGACGTGCCTCCATCGGAGAAGATCCTTCCAAGCGGATTCAAGACCCCCTCTTGGGTGGCCCCATCAAGACCTCCTCACGGAGAAGAACCGATTACCTCTTGTATCGTCCTTTGTTGGACTTGGATCTTGTAACTCACCTTTGTGTTCATCGATCTAGGGCATGTGTGATCTGTTCTTGTTGGTTTAGTGTTTCCTCTTGTGTTTCCCCATGTGTTCATCGTGTTAAGTTGGGAACCGCTCCTTTCGTGAAATATCGGCCGCATGGAGTTCCACTCCACATCATCTTGGATCAGAGCAAGGTTGATCACGAATTTGGAGCCCCTACCCCTCTTTTTCTAGCTTGATTTTGTTGTGTTCTTCCCCAATTTTGAAAATCCCCACCAAAATAGCCCCAAATTATTTTGTGATTTGTTGGTGAGATGAAGTTTTGTTGATTTTGATCCATGGATTTGCTTGGTATCGAGTGGATCTAGCATTTCCCCAAGTTTCCCCATTTTCCATCCACGAAATCTCCTCAATTTTGACCCCAAAATCCCAAAATTCCGCCCAAAATCGCGTCCCGGAGCTCAAATCCCGCGTTGACCCCCGACCCCCGCACGTCCGCAACTTTCTGGACGACCGGAGCCTGCCAACAGAATGAAATTCATCGATTTCCGAGCCCTCAAGGATGTCCGGCGACCGGACATCCGTCCTTTTACGGACGTCCGTAACCTGTAGTGTCAGACTTCGACTGATTTTTGTTTTGTGCATAAATAATTCATCCGAACTCCGATTTTGACGCTCTTTAGCTCGTTTCGAAGCTATTGACATCCCCCTTCCCACAAAAATACCACCAACATCATTTGACTCCATCAAATTTTGTGAATTTTGGCATCCTTGCCTAGGGCTTCCACCTCATCATCCGCTACACCACAACCGACTTCCGCACCATAACCAATTTTGTTCCCCATGGTTGTTTGAGTAGTGATTCGAGTCTCCTAAGGTGTTTCAGCTACTTAGGGACGGTTGCTTCTTCATCAACCACCACCACTTACGCATGGGCTTACCAATCATACACTTCCACCACCCCAACTTAACCCAATTTTGTTGTGAGTTGTGTCTCCTAAGGTGTTTCGGCTACTTAGGGACCGTGCTTCCAACTCCGACACCGTGTATAGTTCACCACCTTACCCTCCATTTCTGCATTGCGTACTCCAAAACCACCATTGCAATTCCGCAATCCCATTGAGCTTCCGCAACCACCACCGCATTCCGCTTCCACCATTTGATATTGTCATTTGAGATTTTGAGTTCGCGGTTTTTCCGTTTCCTAAGGTGTTTCGGCTACTTAGGGACGACTCTCCATCATCTTGGTATCTACATCAAGATCACCGCCACTCATCATCGCCACGAGGTCATCATCGACTTTGACCACTTCACCATCATCCGTCCTTTGCATACAAACTAGAAATTCTCGATGGTAACCTCGACGACATCAGTGTACATTCCCCTTGCAATTGCATTGTTAACCCCTAGCCCATTTTACGTTACTTTCCTATCGAGACTAGCCATTTGAGTATTGCCGGCAACGATACTTGTGCACATGAGTGATCTATACCTTTCATTGCATACATACCATATCATCTTGGTATCATATCATCCTTTGTGCCTCAAGTTTGTTCCCGCATATACACATTTGCTATCTTGGTTTGTGCATTGTGCAAAAGTGGCCATACAAAAAAAAAGCTTTTAAGCAAAAGAAAAAGAGAGCAAATAGCTTGTAAGCAAGTGCCATAGCATCATACCACATTGCATATAACATTGTCATATCCGATCATCTTGGATCAAACACCGAGAACCATACATATATAGCATACTTGGGATAGAAAGTTTATCCATTTTGCATCTTATAGGTTGTGCACAAGTGTCGTATCCGCCTATAGAGCAATTGTGCTAGAGTATCTCTTGAGTTGCGCAACACGAGTGTTTTCCGTGGATTCCACATTTTGTGCTCATTCCTTGGTTGCACGACCCCATTTATCTATCTGTGTGTGTGTTTCCGTGTGCCATTCTTTGCTATTGGTCTACTTGTTTCACTTGCGAATTTGTGAATCTCTTTCAACATTATTGACTCTTGCTAACATTTTGCATCAAATTTTTGTGCCACTATCCTCACCGAGCTCCACCATAAGCCTTACTTGTGTAGGTGTGAGAAACCGATAAGAATTGGCACCAATTGTGCTATTTCCTTGTTACACATTGAGTGACCATTGATGCATTTTCAACATCAGTCAAGGTACATTTGGTATAGTTTTTCTCTTTCTCCCACTCATATTTGCTCGAGTCTTGTGATGGATAGGAAAGGCATTTCATCTCCGGTCTACGACAACAACGACGGCGTGAACAACTACATCACCAAAGCGTCCATCTTCGGACTACAATGACAAATGCAAGGTGCACAATCTACCTTGCGAGAGCGCCTCGACAACCTCGTCATCGACGTATGACACTCCGAAGCAAGGAAAAGGGACTACATCAACACCAAGTTGGGAGAGCTAAAGGATCAACTATGAGACATGGTGGCCGACTACAAGTCTTCTTCCCCTTCATCATCCTCAAGGCGGCGGCGAGCAAGTCGATCATATTCGGAGCGCCCATGCAATGCAAGCACAATTCGTCCTCGTCCACATCTCCATGGAGATCACCATCACGTTCGTGATCCACATCGTCATGATGGGCAAGTCACCTCCAAGCATCATGTGCACGATGACGACGAACAACATCTACTACGAGCTCAAGCATGACAACGACACCATCTACATGAAGATGCTTCACAAGTGCAAACATACAAGTCCCAACAAGCTCTACTTCACGTCAAGTCCAAGCTTCATGAGCATAAGAGAAGACCGCGAGACGAGCACCACCACGACGGAGCTACGGCTACACCAACCACTTCGGCATCTTCGCCAAGTGTTCTCAAGGCATCTTCGCCTTTGGACGTACGGCATCTTCGCCTACTTCCCGTGAGTTCGCCTACATCGACATCTTCAACAACAAGGCGACCACCTACGAGCGAGGGTGACACTTCCATCTTCGGAAGCCCCTCAAGGAAGATGGCCGAGCATGGGAAATTCCCTTCGGTCATGGAGACGAGCTACGAGGTGCCACATCATATGGGCCTCCAACAACAAGACAGTGACAAGAAGATTGAGCATGGGACTATCCCTTCAACCAAGGCGGCGATAGGTGTTGAGCATGGAGACATTTGCACCTACATCTCTCCGACACCCACATATGAAGAGATGCCCCAATTGCCATGTGAGGAGAGCCACCAACCCATGAGTGAGATGAGTGACTCCACCCTATATGACATTGAGTGCATTTCCTATGAGAGGATGAGTGTGACCACCACTAGCCGCACACTTGAGAGCATGCCACACATCCTATGTGAGGTTGAGATCCATTTGAGTGACTCCAGCAACCTTATGAGTGAGCGCATCCTTGAAGGAGTGAGTGAGCTACAACACTTAGTGAGTGAGGTAGTTGACACGGCACATGAGGCCACTATGATTTCTAACTGTGGTTGGTGTAGCCGTAGCATGTTGAGGCCGGCGCCACCGTCGATGAGGGTCTTGGTGACGTCCACTTGGCAGATGGTGGGGGTGCATAACATTGGGAGCGCGCCCGGGCCGGAAGAGTTGAAGGGGAGGTCACCCGAGCCGAAAATCAGATCAGCCTCGGGCGCCGCCCAGCCCGGGGGAGCTTCTTGACGTGTGGAAGCTGCGCGGATCTGGCGGGTGAATGGCTTGACGTGGTGGCTCGAGGGCGGCGCTTGGGAACCTCCCAGGAGGGCCGCGACGACGGGCGGCGCTGGCGCGGCGAAACGGGCGAGGAAGAGGCCGCACAACTCTTCCCAAGAGGTCACTGAAGACGTCGGTAGGTGGAGGAGCCACATGCACGGGACACCGGTGAGGGCCATGGGTAGCCAGTTGGCCATTACCCGGTCGTCACCCCCGGCTCTGAGGACGGCCTCCTCGTACGCCAGCTGGAAAACCAGCGGGTCTGCCGCGCCGTCGTAGCACGGCGGCATCTCGGGCTTGAACTTGCACGGCCATTGCACCTGCCGCAGGGCGGGGGCCAAGGCCGGGAGCTACCTGGCCCCTGCGCTGGTGCCTCCTGTCGGGGCCGGCAGCGCGTCGTCCGCCATGGATGTGGAGCGCAATGTTGACGGAGAGCAGATCGTCGGAAGGAAGGAAGGATTCCGGCGCACCCCTACCTGGCACGCCAAATGTCGGATTTCGGGTTCCGGCAAACCCTTGAGGTTCGAACACTGGGGTGCGCGCGGAGATCTTTCCCCTACCGACCTAGTTTGATCTTCTCGCGCGGACTAAGATGAAAACGATGAACAACTCAAGGGACACGAGATTTATACTGGTTCGAGCCACCGTTGTGGTGTAATACCCTACTCCAGTGTGTGGTGTGGTGGATTGCCTCTGGGGCTAATGATGAATAGTACAAGGGAAGAACAGCCTCGCGAGAGGTGTTCTTGGGTTGGTGCGGTTGTTCTACTTAGTCTCTCCCCGGTTCCCCCTTTCCTTTGGTGGCTAGTCCTATTTATAGAGGCCCTGGTTCTCTTCCCGGAATAATTGAGCGGGAAGGGCGCCACCAATTGGCCATTTTGAAGGGGAACATATGGTACAAGTTATCCTGACCAAAGGTGGTCTTCGGCGGCCAAAAGCTCCGGTGATGACGCCATCTTGGGCTCCACGGTGACCTTCGTCCGCCCGCCTGGCTGGTCTCGGTCTCGTTGCATCGGAATGGTAACCTTTGCCTGATACCTTGCCCTGTGCTTGCCCCCTTTGCACCAAAGGGGAAACAAGGACTCTGCCCAGCGGGCGCCCGCCTGGCCTTGATCGTCATGGCTTGCGTCACTAGATCCTCGCGAGGTACCCTTGCATTGATCTCTTCGCCTCCTCGCGAGCCTTGCCTGATGAGGATGTACTTGAGGAGGTTTCCTATCATCCGCCCCGCGAGGCTAGGCCCATCGCGAGGGTCTTGAGCTTGTGTCGATGGAGATGGGCCTCGCTGGGCCCCCACTTGAGCCACGCCGCAGGCCGCAGGCAGGCAAGTCTGGGGACCCCCGTTCCCAGAACGCCGACATATGAGGAGGAAGGTAGAGTAATTTTCGGCTAGGTAGTTCCCCTTTTTATAACCTAGTACTAGCACTAGTACTAAAACCTGCATAGTGGGAGGACGTTCAGGTTTGATACGTACTAGGTGTGAGCAGGTTTGCACTTAATTATAGTATGCTAGTACTACTTCGGAATGTGATGGGAACAAGCTAAAGATTAATTGATGGTTTTGTTTTATAGGCCCGGCACAGCTCCCGATGAGTTACTTGGGACACAAATTTCAAGAACTACTGCTCAAATGCGGTCGTACAAGTTAGTGATGTAACTGGTCGTACATGTCAGACCAAGCCGTTGTGTGTCCCTTCGATGAGACGCGGGTTCGACCGACCGTCTGTTGGTACGACCAACCGTAAGTATTACACGATGAAGACTTGTGGTTGTGGCTTTGGGTGATTGTCACGACCAAGCATTCAAAAACTAGTGATAAATCAATTACCATCTTTTTCCAAATGAGCAAGTATTTTCACAGGAATACAATACATATAGATGGAGTGATTTTCACGGTTGCAAACCGCCATGGCGCCGCAAGTTCACTACAACAGCAACCGAGTAGGTCACTATATCGCTGGCGGGGAAGGAGGGTAGCTCCTCGCCTACAATGCATGCCCAGTGGTGCCGCCGCAACTGGTCCTGCAATTTGGCTTCTCCTACCGCCCATTTGAACAGTTGCACCGGCTGCTCATGCCATTCCGAAGGCATGCGCGTTCTTTCCTCTACAGCCGACTTCGTGAATATGATCTCTGCCATTAGCCCCAGCTCGAAATCAACGCGACATTGCCACGTGCTGACATCCCTCAGCATCTCTCCCTGAGATCGACTTGCACCTCCGCCTTGTGCTTCGTCACGCGCAGCTCCTTTGAACTTGTCTCCAATCGATGCAACGCCTCCTCGATCCGATTTGCCCTTGTTGTCCACCACCTGAAACGCAGCCCTGGCATGTCCTCCGGCGCCACGATCTGTGATTCCAGAGCAATGGATCCCCTCTAAAACACATGTGGGTTTTTCTCAAAGGCGGCAGTGCTGCGGGCCGCAGCGAGAGGGCAGCCCGCGGGATCCTGGGATCTAAGGGATTATCCATGGCGGGATCCGGTGGGCGAGGTGGGGAGGTGAGCGTAGGCGCTGGGAGAGCCGTAGGCTAAGATAAAGATATTACTACTCCACTCCGTGCATATTTAAATACAAAGGCCACCAACAGTAACCCACGCAAAAATTGATCATGTTGCCTGCGTCCTGGTTTATTGGCCCCCTTTTTATTTTGTGCCAATTTTTGACCAAAAATTTAACTAAGAAAATGTTAATGCATGTCACCAAAAATTATATCATTGGAATCACATTTGAACATAGTTTTCAATGACATTACTTTTTATGACATGCATAAATATTATGTTACTTAAAATTATGGTCAAAATTTGGCACAAAATACGAAGGAGACCAATGGAAGTAGCAACCCATGATTTAACTACTTGCATGCACGCAGTAGAGTAGTAATGTTATTCTCAACTACTTCCTCCTTCACATGCACTCAATTTGCATGCGTTGTATTAATTGACCATCACTGAAGTGAATGACTTTACACACGTCAAATTATCACATGGGGTGGATCTTCATACAAAAATGCGTCCCACCATGTACCCGCGTGTGCGTGCGAGGGAATGAGTGCGTGCATGCACATCTTCGCTTCGTGCACGTACTGCCAGTGTACGTGAGAGAGGACGAGTACATTCCTCCGGAACCAGCAGCACGTCACTGCGATCATTCCACACAAGTAGGTCGCAACAACGCCTCCACATGTGCCACGTGGGTTCATGGATGCCCTCCACATCATTTTAATCATAATATATTAACTTGAAAAGGGAGAGACACTTTGTAGCGTGCCATTGAAATTCTAATTCAAGTGTTTTGCACATACTGGAAGTACTAGTAAGGTACACATGCATTGCACACATGAGATTTGGCAACCAAATTATGAATAAATACCACACTACAACATGTAAGCTTTGAGTCATATATGCATGATGTAGATGTTCGTTTAATTCTTATAGTTCATCTCATTCAAAATCAATTATCTTTTATAAAAAAGTTAATCTATTTTATGATTCATGGAATTGTGCATTGTAAAGCATAAAGTAAAAAACAAATAATGGCAATTCAACTAGAAAAAAGGTTGGGCAATTATGACAGAAGATTCTAGAACAAAGGAGAAGTACTTGTGTTTTGACGTTTGTGCATTATGCTTACTAGTAAGGTACACGTGCATTGCACACATGACATTCGGCAACCAAATTATGAATAAATACCACACTATAGCATGTAAGCTTTGAGTCATATATTCATGATGTAGATGTTCGTTCAATTCTTATAGTTCATCTAATTCGAAATCAAATAGTTTTATAAAAAAAAGTTAATCTATTTTAAGATTTATGGAATTGTGCATTGTAAAGCATAAAGTAAAACAAATAATAACAATTCAACTAGAAAAAAAAGTTTGGGAAATTATGATATGGAAGATTCTAGAACAAAGGAGAAGTACTTGTGTTTTGAGGTTTGTGCATTATGCTTAAGTTCAAGCATGGAGTCTTCTAGATTGTACATGTGGCAGAATCTGGTGGCATGTAGATGATATCCAACGGCCAATAGTGCTCAGATTTTCCATCTCTGCACCGTCGGATTGGCTTCATCCAATGACCATCTTTCAAAGTTATTCGCAAAGTATATAGGTGTATAGAAGTTCAACCATGAAATCTTCTAGATTGTACATGTGGCAGAATCTGGTGGAAAGTAGATGATATCCAACGGCCAGTAGTGCTTGGATTTGCCATCTCTGGACCATCGGATTGGCTTCATCCAACGACCATCTTTCAAAGTTATTCACACACTATATAGGGGTATAAATATCTCTACTCCTATAAAAGATTCAGTTCGCGATGATGGTGTGTCTGCCATCCGTCATTTCAGACCATCAGATCTGCATCTAACGGTTGTGAGGTAGGTTGTGGCATTTTTGCAACAATATCCCACTTGATGTAGGGTGGAACCCTATATGGCCGATCTTTCACGAAAGGAGCGGATCCCAACGAGGAAGACGAAGAACACGAGAGGAAACATGAGGGATAACACGAGAGAAACACTCAAACCAATGAGATTAGGTCACACATATGCTAGATCCTCGAAACACGGGAGGAGATACAAGATCCACGATCAACAAAGAACGATACAAAGGTAACCGGTTCTTCTCCGTGAGGAGGTCTTGAGGTCTTCCGACTAGGGTCTTGAATCCAAGATGGATCTTCGCCGAAGAGGTGTCAGTCCCTTGCGATGGAGTAGATCCGGATGGATGAGCGAAGCTCTATCTCACATATGAGCTAACACAACGCTGACCCTAGCTAGGAGGAGGTGGAGGATTATATATATAGTCTAAGCCACAAAGGGGTAAGTGGGAGAGGGATACAAGGCCAAAGGCCCGCAGCTGCGCACAGACAGGTACCGGTCGTCCGGTTGGGGTCGGACTTCCCGTGGCACGGGATGGTCCGGACGTCCGCAAGTCTTCGAACTTATGCTAATATTGTTCTATGAAGGTGGCACCATTCGTCCGGTCGGCGTCGGTCGTCCGGGCGCTGAAGGGTGTCGAACGTCCGGCGGCTAGCGGTTGTTCGGCCGCTGTAGAGTTGGGGCTAGGCCTTCTGGGTTGTGCGGCTTCCAGGCATCGGACGTCTGGTCCAGACCGGTCGCCCGGTGGCTGTAAATTTCAGATAGCTTCTCCGTTTGGTCCTTGTACTTGGTGTCCTTGTCGTCTTGTCCATGGTCTTCCTCTTTGTTCCTGGTCATGCATAGCACATATATTTGAGGTAGTAGCCATGTCTGACATGTGGAAAGTGATGGTTCGGAGACGAGCGAGTTCACCTTGTGTCCAATGGCGTATACTTGAGGTCTCGTCTTATGTCCTCATGGGGCTTGTAGAGTAGACGTAGTGTACATGGGGATGATCGTAGGATGCTCCGCATCACCACTTCTCTGCTCCAATTTGCATAAAACCCCTTATTATCTTTAAAGCAATCACATCCCTCCCTCACCTCATCAAAACAGCCCGACAAATATATTTTGAGTGAAACATAATATATTTTTAGTGGTATATGTATATCAAAACAAGAGTGCTTTCTTTCAAGTTTATGAACGGTATTATTCTACTTTGGATCCGTTGCAACGCATGGGAACATTGCTAGTAGATATAGATATAGATATAGATGTATATATATAGACTAGTGGCACATCATCTAAAGCTTTTCTACACTCTCATTTTTTGTACAAATGTGCTCCACCGTGCACCCGCGCGTTTGTATGTGGGAACGAGTGCGTGTGTGCACATCTTCTCTTTCGCAGACGTAGTTCGTGTGTGTGAGAGAGATTCTAAGATATGGTGAGGGAATACGTGTCAATGCAATTTGTGTGAAGGAGAGGCCTATATACATACATGTATGTGCATGGGGCCGGGTGATATACGAGAAGGGAGGGGAGGGGTCGACCGCGCGAGATATCGATAGAGACAGATAGAGGGAAGAGCTCTACGAGCATACAAGCACTGGGATATGGGGGGGCTGGAAGATGGTGCGAGGGACCAAGTGGAGGGAGACTGCGAAGGAGTGCACAAGTGCGAGATCGATATTTAAAGAGAGGGGGCGAGGACGTGTGCGGTTGCGCGCAGTGGCGGAGCCATGAAAATTAAATGAGCTAGGGGGCCAAGCATTGCTAATCCTTTATGGGGAGGGCCAATTCATCAACTTGAACCATTTTACCAGCAATTGATCTGTGATCACATTCATATTAGCCTCAATATATAGTGATGTTACGGGGGGCCAGGGCCCTTGCTGCCCCCTGTCTTCAACACTGTGTGCGCGTGTGAAGGATGAAGAGGAAGGCATGGATGATGAGAGGGAGACGATGGATAGATAACGTGGGTGTATTAGCTATGTAGTCCTATATAGAGAGGTAGATTGATCGATGTGTACGTGGGAAAGAGGGTGAGAGCTGACTAGATATATAGATCGATCGGTTTGTGTGGAAAACTGTGAAAGACCTAGATATATATATACACACATAGAGGAACATCGATCATTACGCATGCATGTGAGAGATAAGGAATTTTCGAAGTGATGAAGAGGGGGAGGTGTGTGTGTGTGCATGCAAGGGAGATTGACCTGAAGAAAAAGATTGCATGTGTGCGATGGATAATGCCGAGTGGTAGTGTGTGTGCATGCATGCACGAGAGAAAGTTAGTGGTACAACTATAAAGAGAAGATGACTGTGTGGGTGTAAAAGACTAGGTGAGGTCATAATCAATGTAAAGTTGAATCCAAATATTTGAATAAGAGATCATGATGTTTGAAACACATGCATGCATGAATATAACTAAGATATGCATGGTGTGGTTTGGAAACAAGCATGCTATATTGTATACACATTGAACAAGGTCAGACTGATTTGAATTTGAGATACCGATCGCAGGCATCGTTTCAACACATTGCATCCATGCATGGACACACTATTCAAATTGGAGATGATGGGTGGATTTCGCATCACATACCTATATCTATACCCCTATATACTGTGCGAATAACTTTGAAAGATGGTCGTTGGATGAAGCCAATCCGACGATGCAAAGATGGCAAACCGAGCACTACTGCCCGTTGTATATCATCTACATTCCACTAGATTTTTGCCACATGTATAATCTAGAAGACTCCATGGTTGAACTTAAGCATAATGCATAAACCTCAAAACACAAGCATTTCTCCTTTGTTCTAAAATCTTGCGTATCATAATTACCCAATTTTTTCTAGATGAATTGCCATTATTTTTTTACTTGATGGTTTACAATGCACAATTCCATGAATCTTAAAATAGATTAGCATTTTTATAAAAACTAATTGATTTTAAATGAGATGAACTATAAGAATTAAAGAAACATCTACATCATGCATATATGACTCAAATCTTACATGCTATAATGTGATATTTATTCATAATTTGGTTGCCAAATCTCACGCGTGCAATGCACGTGTACCTTACTAGTCTAAATGGTGTGTGTGTGTATGTTGTACGTGTTAAACACATTGTACATAGTATCATACATGGTTTAGATTACGAACATCTAGCTAGAGCATACATGTACTATGATTTGAATTCAACATAAAATGGATACATATATTTGAATTCGAGATCGTATGTACATGTAGTTCGTATTTATATGGGAATTTACTACTCCAATATTCATGTCATGTGTTGTGAAGATAATATTTAGATGGTTGTATAACTAACCCGACTACAATCCCATTCAAATAGGGAAAATGTACTCAAATTTTGTCCATATGCTAGACAACACGAATTGTTTTTTTATTGTTGAGGGAAGTGAAAATTGATTTGGTATTGTACACGTTAAGCTTGTTGTCTCGGTATTTTTAGTTTTTTTTTTGTTGTGTTTGAATGCATTTCTAGTAATATTGTAAAACAGGGCATGGCTCTCTCTAGTAGGGTGCGAATTGTCTTTTTTTTACACGTTAAGCTTGTTCTCCCGAAATTTCAAGCCGCGCCTTGTTATGCCAAAATTTCAAGCTAGCATCTCTATCTATGGTGCTGCGAAACTCCCGCCTCTTCAACCCGCTCCTTGTTACCCCGAAATTTTAAGATATCTCTTTGTCTCATTGTGCTCCGAAAACTCCCTCCATCTCAACCAATGCCTTGCTATCCCAAAATTACAACGCGCGCAAAAACTCCCACCTCCTGCGAAATCCCGACACGCAAAATTCCCATGATACCCCTAAACCGAAAGAACCGCCTAGCTCAAATCGGTGGGCGTACTTTCGTAAATTACCCCACATTTTGGACAAGCGCATCCCTAAGCCATGGTTCCCCCTCCCATCCCCTCCGCCCCTCCGCCCCCATTCATGCATCGAGGTCGCGAAAACCCGTGCAGCACCACACCCTCCTCCGTCCGCCACCCAACCAAAGCCTCTTCACTGACGACGTCGTCCACAGCAACACCTCGACATCCCTCATCCACCGCACCGGATCAGGATCCATCGTCGATCTCATCGTCCTGCTGGTTCTGCCACACAGTCCTCCACCTCCAAGGAGATGCCCCGACATTCGCCTCGTCTTTCGCGCCACCTCCATACCCACGCGTCGTCTTCACCTGCACCACCAGAAGAGCAGCACCATCACCGATTCCTCGGATGAAACTGAGACCTAATCGGCGCCACCAAATAGGTTATACACTAATCACTGCATTTTCTTCTTGATTAGATCTCATGGTGCTACCGGCAGTCGGTCCTGAGCCGACATGGCGCGACTCCATCTACGGTGATGTCGCTGGCCACTTCCTCCACAATGTCGCTCCCTCGGCGGCGACCTCCACATCAGTAGGAGCTGCTGCTGCTTTGGCTCTCGCTTGCGCTGCTGCTCTGCTCTTGCTCTCGGTCCCCTGCCTAGTCTACTCTTGCTCTTGCTCTCGCTGCTGCTCTTGCTCTTGCTCTTATTTGCGCTGCTGCTCTACTCTTGCTCGTGCTGCTGCTGCATGAGCAGCAGATCCTGCTCTCGATCGAGCCCCTGCAGCTGCTACTCGAGATGCTGCTACATGACTAGCTGCCCCGGCTCTCGCATGCGTTGTTGTTGCTGCTGCTGCTTTTCTGCTACTAGTGTGTTCAGTTTTGATAGGAAAATTCAGTTTCGACAGTAAAATTCAGTTTTGACAGTTAAATTCAGTTTCGGCAGTTAATTTCAGAGATGAGCGGTTGATGTATTTTACATCTAGCACTTTGTGGTTATGTATTTTACATTATCTATTGGAGATGCTATTGGAATTCCACTCCGGTTAACATTATCTCTCTTGTCCTACTTCAGCCTCGCCGTCATACAACTCACCGGAGCTGCTCCAACGACAAAACCCTCCATCACAGCGAAGCAGTACCCTCAGCTCTATCTCTAGACGCCTAAGATCTTCTTCCCCTCCTCCGATAGCCACATCAGCCGGAGCATCCTCACTGACTAACCCAATCATGCTGAGATCGACATGGCTTTGCCAAAGAGGTTGTACACTTGTTGCGTCGCTTTTTTACCTTACATGTTATATATATTGTCCACTGAGCAGACGTACTAATGTGAAATACGATTAGTTTCTCCTACTATATGACAAGCAGTGAGGTACTAGGCAACTTAGCTATCCGTGATGGACCCTCTCAAACGCCATCATTATTTATTTCTGTGTGTTTGAGTTGTGCATTTGTAGATGGGCCTGGGAGTGGAGCTAGTAGGGCAGTGGCCTGGGTCCAAAGTGGTAGAAGTAGCACAAAGAACATTTTTGGAGTGTAGGATTTTCCCTGTTCAAGCCTGCCTACTAGAACCGCCAGTGCTTGAAAGGAAAAGTGAAGGAAAAACATAGGAATTGGGAGGTTTCCTATGGTACTACTATTCATGTATTTGGTTCAAAGGAATGGAACAAAGGAAAATTGTAGGATTTGTTCCTTTAGTTTCTCCTTGAAATAAAAACTATAGGAATTTTAATATCTGCTTTTCCTCCTTTTCAAATTCCTATTCAAGAAGCACAAGACTAAGAGATAGTAGCATAATAGCATTATAACCGTACATTTTCTTGTGGTTTGACTTAATCTCACCATGCTTCTTTGCATTCTTGTGATCTTCCAATTCTTGTGAACCAAACACCCAGATTGGCAGAAATCATGTGTTTCTAAATTCTCTATTTGCACGCGCATTCCTATCCTATTCCTGTGTATTTTCCTATCCCTGCATTGTTAGAATCCTCCAATTCAAACAAGCCCTTACAAAATTACTTTTGTTACAGATATGTGTCAAACAAAATCTTGTGTGGTTTGTCCTGCTCCTATTGCGCTATGGTCCACCCCATCTCAGCTACTCCAACGAAGGAAGGGTTCACCACAGCAGGGATCCGCCCTCCAGACTGTCTTTTTCTGCCTCAGATCTTCTTCCCCGCCGCCAGCAGCCACGACAATTGCATTACCATCATCAACTGAGCAGATGACCTTGAGGACTACATGGGTCTGCAAGAGAGGTCACACTCTTTCGTGTCTGCTTATGTTATGCATCGCTTAATATGATGACATGCTACTTTATTGTCCTGTTCACCGATTAGACTCCGAGCCAGGTCCAAGCTAATGCTCAAACTTGAGTTTTTTAATGGTTGTGGGGTACATATTGGGGCAGTAATCAATACTATTTGTCTATTGTATGGTTAATCTCGGGTGTCTACTATGAGTTTCATTTTGGGTAGAAACAAAATTAAAGGAGCCATTATCCGTATTTTCTAACTTAAGCTATTGTCTGCCTACTATCATTGGTTTTAGGTCTATCCACAGTTTTCTACCATCACTCTGGATTTCTGCATGAACTCCTTACATAATCTCACTATGTTTTATTCCTATGCATGTCAGTTATTGTACAAATGGTACTGAACATGTAGAGCAAAAGAGACGAGCCTTGCGTTGCAATAAAATTTCATGCAGACGTCGATCCATGGTGGGTGCAAAAACAACCCCCCTCCCCCCATTCCAGTCTATAATCAAGAGGAAGATAAATGTTCAGAGGGGGATTCAGAGGGAGCAGACCACTCCTATTTACCCCCTGAGGTCTTTGCTCTAACTTGGCATGCTGATGTTGGTCATATCATGCATACGGTGCCTTGCATTGCTTACTTTATACATAAGATATGTCATCTGCTTAGTTTAGACATGCATTGTGTGAATGCCATTTGTTTAGTTTCTATATCATATATGTGAGTCATGCAATGCCATCTTATTTAGCCAAGCATCATATATGTGAATTTTGCAATGCCATTTTAGTTATCCAGTCATCTTATATGTGAATTATATCATGCCATCCTTTTTTTATTACGTATTAAATTTGTCGACAATTTTAGTACATTCAATTACTCTTCCTGTGTGATGAGGACATCAATACCATTGTTACACCCATAGCCCCTGCTACTATACATACTGGACCGATTACTAGAGCTCGCGCACGCCAATTATATTATCAGGTACTAATGAGGACATCAATACCATTGTTACACCCACAGCCCCTACTGCTACATATACTGGACCAATTACTAGAGCTCGCGCACGCCAATTAAATTATTAGGTACTTTCGTTTCTTGGTAATGATTCTAATGTTCATGAGAATATGATGCTGCCTAAATTGGATACATTTGTTTTGCTTACAAATGAAGGGCCTGGCATGGATAAGAGGGATGAACATTGGAGCAAGAACAAGCATGGAGTTGATGGCATGCGCAAGGGGAACAAGAACGAAGTCAAGTGATGATTTCAGGACTTTGAAGCCACCATAATGAGTGCATGAAGCCTTGGAAGAAATATACAAGATGCCACTTCATAAAATTCGTCCAGAGGCTATTCTAGGTGCTGCGTCACCTTATTATTGGGCCAGGCCCATGTAATTTCGAAATACATAAGTATAGGCTGTTTTTAGAGTCCGTATGTGTGGGAAAACAAGAGATAGGGTTGGTTTCGGACCCCTTCCCCAAGGGCCACGAAATTCCCCCTCTTCCTCCATATATACAGCCCTTAGGGCACCGTTTAGACTTTGGGTTTTTGTTTAGATTAAAATTTCGCTATAGCTGCAAATTCGTGTACTTCGTTTGTGTTCAACGACCAGACCAAGGCATCACAGAACCCCACCTTGATCAATAAAGCTTTCCTCTTATATTCGCAATATCCAGATTGCAATCTTAGTTTCTTGCTTGTTCTTCGTTTGCCTGCAGGAAAGAGACCTTCGTGGTCAGGTAAATCATGCTCCGGCGTGGTCAATAACCTCTCGGAGTTGGTTTAGCGATTGCTAAGGCGCGACGTCCTCGCACGTTCGTAGTCGGATCGTCAAAGTCGACTTCGTCCAAAACGATAACCACCATCACATCGAATGACGGGACACCTTTGCCTCTATCAAGTGGTATCAGATTTCCAGATTGCTCAGTGAGGTTTTACAGTTTTTCCTAGTTTAGATCGAGTCTGTTCTTCATACCTACAGTCCACGAAAAAGCCACAAAAAAATTAGGGTTAGTTCATCATATCCGAACCAATCTGAGCCATTGCATGACCTTTTTAGTGTTTTTGCTTTGTTGAATTTGCGGTTGCATCATCATGTCAAGTTGCTAGTCTTAGAGTCTAGTCTTTTAGAGTTTCGAGTTATGGTCATAAGTTGTCACACCGCCGCCGCACCGTCATCATCGCCTTGCCATCTACCACCACTGCTTATCCGCCACCGCTCTGAATCCGTATACATAAACCACCACCGATCCATATCCATATACCACCACTGATCTGTATCCATATACCACCACCGCTACCGTATACCACCACCGCTGCCATATCCTACCACCATATATCCACCACCAATCCGAGTTCTTTTCATATTAGGTTTGTTTTCGAGATCCATCTATTTTCTGTTTCGTGTTTCCTTGCCTGAGTAGGTCTCGAAAAAAAAGAGTCTGGAGACCCCCAGGCAGTTTTTAGGCCAAAATTTTGGCGACCAAAAATATTTTTCCCTATCCTAGTTTTAGGTTTTTCTGAGTCTTTTGAGACACTCGCCATCATAGTGATTTTTTGTCGCACTTTTTCATCATCGCTGCCCTGATTTACGAAAAAAAATAGTAAAAAAATTCCATGCCCATCCTATCAGTTTGACCTCGGAAGAGTTTTGAGACACTCGCCATTATAGTGAATTTTTGCAAAAAAAAAAGAGGAGCGCAAAAAAAACAGAGCGAAAAAAAAAAGTTCCCGGAGTGTGCTTTTCCCTTGTTTACGTGCAGCGCCGTGATTTTGTTAGTGTTCTAGGCTCGCGTCTCTAGCATGGTCTAGCCTAGGACCAGCATAGTACCATCGTTGAGCGTTTATTCAACTTTGCATCTCTGAACTGATTATTGCTGACCCTTTTTGCTACCATATTATAAGCCTTCCCAGCTCCACATACATCTACATCGTGTGTTTGACTCTCCCTGGTAATCGCTCTATCCAAGCTTTGAGAGTTTTGACTACATCGGTTGCCGATCACCGCCTGCTGCTGGGTAAGAACTGGTAAGAATTTGAGATTTGCTTGACGGATTTGTGACACCTGCCACCACCACCACTTGTTAGTAGTCTGTAGGATCATATTCTTGTGTGTTTCTATTAATGCTAGCCATGCCAGGATCACAAGCCGACGAGACTGACTGGGAGAACTTGACGAACAAGGAGCTTCATGATAAGTTTTAGCAAATGATGAGTGGACAGGTGCAAGATGTGCTAAACAGATTTGACGAGGCCATGGAGAAGATAGATGGCATGGAGAAGAGGTTTGAAACAAAGCTCGATAACAAGTTTGCTGAATTGCTTTTGCGTTTTCCACCACCACCACCGGCTGCACCTGCCGCACCTCTGCAACAACAACAACAACGACTACCTCCACGTCGGGAAACAGCCCTCCGTCGAGCGAGCCGTGTCCCTCTTCAGCCTAGCCAAACTGCTGGTGCTGCTGTTGATACTTATGTGGCTCCTGCTGCTAATGTGGAGGAGGAGGATTATGCGGGAGATTACAAGGATGAGGTTAATCACAACCACCAGGTCGTCCACATGCAAATAATGGCAATGTTAGGGCTCCCCCTCAGGTACGAGATCATGACCATCTCCCTAAACTGAAATTGAATATTCCACCATTTGAGGGCAGATATGTTCCTGATATATATCTTACTTGGGAGTTAGAAACTGAACAATGATTTATATGTTTACAATATCCTCAGGAGAGGCGTGTTCCTACTGCTGTTTGTGCTTTCACTAGCTTTGCATGTGTTTGGTGGTCTGAACATTGTCGATTATATCCTATTCCAGCTACTTGGGGTACTTTGAAAACTGCTATGCGTACTCGATGGGTTCCACCATATTATCAACGTGAATTACTTCAAAAATTGCAGCGCTTAGGTCAAGGAAAAAATTCGGTACAAGAATATTATCAGGAATTACAAACTGGCTTGATTAGATGTGGTATTGTTGAGGAGAATGAAGCTATGCTTGCACGTTTTCTGGGTGGATTAAATAGAAAGATTCAGACCATTCTAGACTATAAGGATTATAATAATATCACTCGTTTATTCCATCTTGCTTGTAAAACTGAACGTGAAGTGCAGGATCGACAAGCATTGGCGCGAACAATTGTTGAATGTTGCCACTGTCAACTGAACACTCAACTGATCATCCAGACCTTCAAGAAACTTTTCTTGTCTAGCTGCATCAGTGTTAACATCATTAGGGGCATAGCGTGCAAGATTATTGAATTCCTCCACATATGCATTCACTGTGCGACCTCCCTGACGCAAGCTGCAGAACTCCTTCTTCTTCAGACTCATGGAACCAGCAGACACATGTGCAGCGCGAAAACCTGCCTGAAATTGTGCCCAAGTAATAGTATCAATAGGATAAGTGACCAAGTAATTGTCCCACCATGCTACGGCTGGTCCTTCTAACAAATGTGAGGCAAACCGCACTCTCTCTGCATCAGTGCAACCAACTGTCTCCAAATTCCTATTAACTGAGCGAAGCCAATCATCAGCCACAATAGGTTCAGGGGTGCTAGAAAACCTCCGAGGATTTAACCTCAAGAAACGAGTAAGGGCATCAACCCGGGGTGGTGGCGGATTATTGTTGTTGTTGTTGTTGTTGTTTTGGTTCTGAACAAGTAACTGGATCAACTGAGTCTGTCCCTGAAGCATCTGCTGCATGTATGGCGGTATGTCATTGCTGTTGTTGTCTCCTGAACCACTGCCTCTAGAGTTACGCCTTGGTGGCATCTGATGGGTAAGCAGGGGTGAGATATAGACAGAAATAGGTCTAAGGGGAAAAACACCACCCATATGCTCATGATAGCAAGTAAAACTCCAACAACAACAAAAACAAACACTAAATTCACACAAGTCACACAAGTCACCAAAACTATCCTAAAGTAATCACATCAATCAAAAGAGCACATATATGATCAATCAAAGCACCCAATTGCATAATACAAACAATCCACAAAATATGACAACACGGAAAGCAATGACTAACCAAACATATAACATATCACACAACACAAGCAAAACCTACAGGTAAGGTCATATCCACAAGAGATATGATCTCATCATACTACCGCAAATCGTTTATCACGCACAACTTAGTAATGGTGGTCTGTCAACTAAAACTCCTTAAATGACACTAATAATAATACCAGGGCCATCTATACTTTGAAAAGAAAATATATAAGTACAAGAGTCTGAACTAACAAGTAGACAACAAGTTGGAAAGCAGGTTTTTCACTCCTATGGCTTTTCTAATCCATTTTCTAGGGTCGCGACCTACAGTCAACTCATTGCTCTGATACCATCTGTAACGACCCGAACCTGATAAGATTCGATGTCTCTGTGCTCACTGTGCTAGTCCCTGGATCGACTCGCTAGCACACACAGTACATATGAATATCAAATAACAAGTGCATCATTTACTACAACGTATGATCCAGAATTCATAAATTATTACAAACTGAGTAGCACATAGCTAACTTTATTCAATAATAACAGCGGAAAGGTATCATAATAAACGATGAGTCCATCAATGCCCACTGGAGAACATGTTGAGTGAAGACTCGTGACCCTACTGTATCTCACTGGTCACCTGAATATCATGCAACATGATAAGTTGCAGCCACAAAGGGTCAATACATTGAATGTATTGGCAAATTACACATAATGATAAAGCAAACCTACATCTACCTGCAAAGTATGACAACAAAACACTCAAGTTGGTTTCGCGTAAAACTACCTTCACCTACCTCCACGACATAGGCAAGGTGCAAACAACATAGACGATAAAGACCTTCAAGATGTCTCAAGTGCGCTCAGCCCTGGCGCATTCTCTAGGGACAATACAGCGCTCAGCCAGTTATGCATTCACGTGAGAAAAAGTTCCGACAACCCAAGTGCGCTCAGTCATGGCGCATTCTCTAGGGACAATAGAGCGCTCAGCCATTGACGCATTCACCTGAGAAAAAGTCTCGAGCCTACAGCTATAAACACTCACCACTTCCAAACATCACGCGACACATGCCCACGTCTATCATAGCAAGTTGATCACACCACACATAACACAATCAACACCAAAACATGACAACATAGGATACACATATCAGGCCAATCATATATCATACCATTAAAATCACACATGCATAGCAGAATATAGGATGAGCAAAATCAAAAGTGCAAACTTGCCTTGACCACTGTTGAAGTATTCTAACGCTTAATTCTGATCCGCTTCACTCTCCGGACAATCTATACGTTTAATGAATGCACCGGTAAATAAACTATGCTCACATAACACTAAAATAAAGTAAACAACAAGGAATTCAAATAAAACTTAATTAACAGAACATATCATTAGTTATATAATATCTACATGCTAGTGGAAACACAATGCAAAAAGAATCAACTAAATGGAATAAGCGGTTTGAAAGATATGGCCTCCGGAAGTTTGAATTCAATTTAAACAAATCCAAATTTGAATAGTTCAAAAATGTGAAAGTTTGGTTCTGCGGTATTCTCCTGGTCTCTACGAGTACACAGGAAAAAGAATCGGTGAATTTGGAATTACAGGCTAAAAGATATACCTAATTGAACATTTGATATAGAATCTGTGAAAAATAAATTGTGCCAAAACTGTGTTCGTGGAAGAACTGTTGCGGCTGTGGATCTGCCATGTGTCGCATGCTGATTGGCTGGAGGTTGTTCGTTCTTTTGTCTAAACGGCGGACATCCGCAAATTAGTGCATACCGGTTCGGGAAAAAAAATAAATATGATCTAATCTGTGCGGTCCATCATGGATCGGATGGACGAGAAGGACTCACCGGAGAAACAGGGCTCGATGGCCGCCGGAGTAGAGGAAGACGATGCGGCCGGCTCAGACTTCGGACGTGCGCTCGCTAGAGAGGCCTCCCGAGCTCAGGAATAACAGGACGAGGTGAGAAAGAACACGACGAACTCGAAGATGTCCCCCTGGGCGACTGGGGCTTCTGCTAGCGTCCGCGACGACCGGCTGGAGCGGCGACGTCGGAGTTGTTCGTCGGGGCGAGCTTGAATCACTCGGATGGTTGGTTACCTACGAGAACTAATAGGTGAGGGAGGTAGAGGGAAACAATAGGAGCACTACAAGGAGAAAGGAGGTGCTGGGAACCCGCGGTGGCGACGATTTCTGCCGGCGGAAGAGCTTCTGCTGTGGCGGACTCCGGCGAGATCTTGGCGGCGCTAAAGGGCATGGGAGAGAGGGATTTTGCCAAAAATCGGCAGAGAAGAACATGTAGAATATTTATAGTGTGGATGACGTGGCCTAGGGGCAAATACTTGGCCGAATCGAAGAGGATTTGGGTCGGCAGGAAGAACTCGTGAACGAACAGGAGTTCGTCTTGAGGAAAGAGACGACCTGGCGGGGCCGAAGTGTCAGCGGCACACGAGGGGGAAAAAGTTGCGGGGTGAGCTGCGCCTGGGCTGCGGTCCGCGCCGAAATGGGCTGGCCCGCTAGCTGTTGTTGCTTCCGCTTCAGCGCGCGTAGGCGAGGGATAGAGGCGGGCTAAGGGGGTGGAATACTGTGCAGATCAAGTGCACATGCAAACTGGCCGGTAAAGAAAACTACAGGAATTATTGGCTAACAAAAAATGTCAATGAAATTTCTAAAACTAGATAATACCCCGCGCGTTGCTGTGGGACATATTACATGTATCTGATGCTATAATAGGTATATGAATATATGTGTAATTAGGGGTGCACTTGGTTTGCCAGATAGATTTAGGTGACTGCGGGTATCTGCAACCGAGGGCTAGAAATGTCCATTTTTCTGCTTGGTTGAGAAGATAAGAAGTGGCTATAGGTAGCCAAATTTGTATTTTGTGTTGAAAGCATAAAAGATGGATAATTTGTTGAGATGACCTCTTCACTATCATATGGTATGCAACTGGTTCATAGAGTGCCAAATACATAGATTAGACGAAGGTGTAGGATACAATCGCACATGCCCACTAAACCCGTCGCACACATTCAGAGTCTGGGATTCATAATCTGTTGATTCTTCATAAAAAATTAACAGATAGAAAGTTAATTCAGACAGGAGAAATAGAAATTTATGGAGAGTACATCGCCGCCTAGCTCCTGGTCGTGGCCTCACTTTCGTGCACCTGTAATCAAAGGAGAAAAAATAGTACAATGCCCAGCAATCAAAAGGAAGGGATTAATGGCTGGAGGAATGCATGGATCATGCACGTACGGTTCATCTAGTTTATCTCAGTCTGGAAATGGAAGCCGGTGCGCTGCCACTGGAGCATGGCTTTGCTCCAGGGGATCCCGTCAGCGTCGGCGCTGAGGAACCCCATCTCATCCGCGCGCCGCCCCGGAGGTCTTCTCCGACATGCCGGCTTCCCTGCCCAGACTCCGCGCCGTCTCCGCCAGCCGCAGGCCGCGGCACGTCCGCCGCCACATCGCCGCCCACCACCTGCACCACCACACACACGCACCACCTCGCCCCCGCTCCGGCGCTCCTCCATGGGGTCGGACGGGGCCAACGGCGGATGCGCGTAAGGCAGCGCCGTCTCGCTGGGACTAATGGCCCGGGACTCCATTGACGATGATCTTCGAGAAAAATAATATGAACCGATTCCGGCGGATCGACCGACGGGTGGACGGAATGGATAGGCATGGCTCGATCCCCCGGCGAGCGCGATTTACAGTTGGAGACTCACCTGGATCCTGTGCTGCCGCTCTCCATGCTATTGTGTAGCCGCCGCCTCCGCCGGCCGATTCCCTCCGGATGCCGCTACATCCCGATCTACGGAGGGGAGAAGCCGGGTTTGAAGCAGACTACAGAAGCCACCATCCTCATATAGCAGTATATAGTACATCAGGGTGAGGATGTAAAGGGAGTTTTGATTTCTAGACTTGAAGGCCAATTGAGTGGAGACTTATTGATTCACGGAAGATGAAAGGAACAATCAGGATAGGGAAGGACACAGTGTTTGTTTCAATAAAAAAATAAGTCAAAGTGGCTTTTGATCTGTTCGGGTGGGTAGAATTGGAGGAGACAGAGAATTGAAGAGAGGACGTACAGCCCAGCCATAATAACAAATCGGGAAGGCAGCGACAAATTTAAATCACCGGGCAGTAGAGCAAAAGAGGATGACATGGAGGCACGAATAAAATTATATTTGGGATCACAGATGATGTGGCTGTATGGGAGTGGTTGCTTAGGTGGATAGCTTGCATGTCAAGAGAAATAAGATAGTGGGGATGAACTATTTAGGTATTATAGATACATAAACACACAGTAAAATACTACTACTAATATATACTACAGGAAATATAATTCCAGCCCCAACGCAATTTTGTAAAACTATTTTATGCAATAAAGAACACACAAAGGGCAGTATAAAACAAGTCTAAAAATCATTTGGAGTTCATAAAATTGCAGAAATACATCAGGTGAACTCCAAATAATATTTTGATCATTATGAACTTTTTATAACAGGGGAGAAGTCATATTATCTCCACTCCAACAGTTTGCCTTAAGTTGCAATAATGATTTGAATATAAAGAAAATTCAAATATGCATAGAAATCACGATAAAAAGAATGATCCTATTAGCATTCCAAATTTTAGAAATTTGGGATGTTACAAATCTACCCCCCTTAAAATGAATCTCGTCCTCGAGATTTGAGTTGGCTAGCAAAGGTTAAAGATGGGTACTTGATATAATCCATACTCCAAAGTTTCGAGGCTTACTCATTGCATATTTCCAAATCTCCCTTGATATGACTAAATATGATGCATCAATGATGAAAGAACGGTCACAATACTTGATCTTAATTAAGAATCTTACCAAAGACTGATGCATTATCTTGTCTTCCTACCCTCGTGTGATTCACATGTCCACTCTCAAAGTGATCAATCTCCTTCTCTCTAGAATTCTCACTGTCATAATTGATGTTCTTCAACATGGGACATTTATTTGAATAATGCCCTAAGTTCCTGCACCTGTAACAAAGTAACTGACTGATATCCTTCGTGGGCGTTGAAGGGTTGTGGTTGTTGTTGTCATTCATCTATCCACTGTGGTTGTGTTCATTACTGTGGTGGTGATTATACCCATCATGGTTATGACCATTATACACATCCACTTCAGAATCATAGTACACAGAAGATGCTGGCGAATTATGGTGCTTCCATGGTCCTCCACAGTTGAACTCTGCGTCCCTTGCCTTCCTCTTGCGGTTCTCAACCTGTTGAAACTTTCCTTCAAGTACAATAGCCTTATCAATAAGCTCCTGACAATTGTTGAATGTTGCCACTATCAACTGAACACTCAACTGATCATCAGACCATCAAGAAACTTTTCTTGTCTAGTTGCACCAGTGTTAACATCATTAGGGGCATAGCGTGCACGATTATTGAATTCCTCCACATATGCATTCACGGTGCGACCTACCTGACGCAAGTTGCAGAACTCCTTCTTCTTCAGACTCATGGAACCAGCAGACACATGTGCAGCGCGAAAACCTGCCTGAAACTGTGCCCAAGTAATAGTATCAATAGGATAAGTGACCAAGTAATTGTCCCACCATGTTGCGGCTGGTCCTTCTAACAAATGTGAGGCAAACCGCACTCTCTCTGCATCAGTGCAACCAACTGTCTCCAAATTCCTATTAACTGAGCGAAGCCAATCATCAGCCACAATAGGTTCAGGGGTGCTAGAAAACCTCCGAGGATTCAACCTCAAGAAACGAGTAAGGGCATCAACCGGGGGTGGTGGCGGATTATTGTTGTTGTTGTTGTTGTTGTTTTGGTTCTGAACAAGTAACTGGATCAACTGAGTCTATCCCTGAAGCATCTGCTGCATGTATGGCGGTATGTCATTGTTGTTGTTGTCTCCTGAACCACTGCCTCTAGAGTTACGCCTTGGTGGCATATGATGGGTAAGCAGGGGTGAGATATAGATAGAAATAGGTCTAAGGGGAAAAACACTACACATATGCTCATGATAGCAAGTAAAACTCCAACAACAACAAAAACAAACACTAAATTCACACAAGTCACACAAGTCACCAGAACTATCCTAAAGTAATCACATCAATCAAAAGAGCACATATATGATCAATCAAAGCACCCAATTGCATAATACAAACAATCCACAAAATATGACAACACGGAAAGCAATGACCAGCCAAACATATAACATATCACACAACACAAGCAAAACCTACAGGTAAGGTCATATCCACAATAGATATGATCTCATCATACTACCGCAAATCGTTTATCGCGCACAACTTAGTAATGGTGGTCTGTCAACTAAAACTCCTTAAATGACACTAATAATAATACCAGGGCCATCTATCCTTCGAAAAGAAAATATATAAATACAAGAGTCTGAACTAACAAGTAGACAACAAGTTGGAAAGCAGGTTTTTCACTCCTATGGCTTTACTAATCCATTTTCTAGGGTCGCGACCTACAGTCAACACATTGCTCTGATACCATCTGTAATGACCCGAACTTAATAAGATTCGATGTCTCTGTGCTCACTGTGCTAGTCCCTGGATCGACTCGCTAGCACACACAGTACATATGAATATCAAATAACAAGTGCATCATTTACTACAACGTATGATCCAGAATTCATAAAGTATTACAAACTGAGTAGCACATAGCTAACTTTATTCAATAATAACATCGGAAAGGTATCATAATAAACGATGAGTCCATCAATGCCCACTGAAGAACATGTTGAGTGAAGACTCGCGACCCTACTGTATCTCACTGATCACCTGAATATCCTGCAACATGATAAGTTGCAGCCACAAAGGGTCAATACATTGAATGTATTGGCAAATTACACATAATGATAAAGCAAACCTACATCTACCTGCAAAGTATGACAACAAAACACTCAAGTTGGTTTCGCGTAAAACTACCTTCACCTACCTCCACGACATAGGCAAGGTGCAAACAACATAGATGATAAAGACCTTCAAGATGTCTCAAGTGCGCTCAGCCCTGGCGCATTCTCTAGGGACAATAGAGCGCTCTGCCAGTGATGCATTCACGTGAGAAAAAGTCCCGACAACCCAAGTGCGCTCAGTCATGGCGCATTCTCTAGGGACAATAGAGCGCTCAGCCATTGACGCATTCATCTGAGAAAAAGTCCCGAGCCTACAGCTATAAATGCTCACCACTTCCAAACATCACACGACACATGCCCACGTCTATCATAGCAAGTTGATCACACCACACATAACACAATCAACACCAAAACATGACAACATAGGATACACATATCAGGCCAATCCTATATCATACCATTAAAATCACACATGCATAGCAGAATATAGGATGAGCAAAATCAAAAGTGCAAACTTGCCTTGAGTGTTGTTGAAGTATTCTAACGCTTAATTCTGATCCGCTTCACTCTCCGGACAATCTATACGTTTAATGAATGCACCGGTAAATAAACTATGCTCACATAACACTAAAATAAAGTAAACAACAAGGAATTCAAATAAAACTTAATTAACAGAACATATCATTAGTTATATAATATCTACATGCTAGTGGAAACACAATGCAAAAAGAATCAACTAAATGGAATAAGCGGTTTGAAAGATATGGCCTCCGGAAGTTTGAATTCAATTTAAACAAATCCAAATTTGAATAGTTCAAAAATGTGAAAGTTTGGTTCTGCGGTATTCTCCTGGTCTCTACGAGTACACAGGAAAAAGAATCGGTGAATTTGGAATTACAGGCTAAAAGATATACCTAATTGAACATTTGATATAGAATCTGTGAAAAATAAATTGTGCCAAAACTGTGTTCGTGGAAGAACTGTTGCGGCTGTGGATCTGCCATGTGTCGCATGCTGATTGGCTGGAGGTTGTTCGTTCTTTTGTCTAAACGGCGGACATCCGCAAATTAGTGCATACCGGTTCGGGAAAAAAAATAAATATGATCTAATCTGTGCGGTCCATCATGGATCGGATGGACGAGAAGGACTCACCGGAGAAACAGGGCTCGATGGCCGCCGGAGTAGAGGAAGACGATGCGGCCGGCTCAGACTTCGGACGTGCGCTCGCTAGAGAGGCCTCCGGAGCTCAGGAATAACAGGACGAGGTGAGAAAGAACACGACGAACTCGAAGATGTCCCCCTGGGCGACTGGGCTTCTGCTAGCATCCGCGACGACCGGCTGGAGCGGCGACGTCGGAGTTGTTCATCGGGGCGAGCTTGAATCACTCGGATGGTTGGTTCCCTGCGAGAACTAATAGGTTAGGGAGGTAGAGGGAAACAATAGGAGCACTACAGGGAGAATAGGAGGTGCTGGGAACCGGCGGTGGCGACAATTTCTGCCAGCGGAAGAGCTTCTACTGCGGCGGACTCCGGCGAGATCTTGGCGGCTCTAAAGGGCATGGGAGAGAGGGATTTTGCCAAAAATCGGCAGAGAAGAACATGTAGAATATTTATAGTGTGGATGACGTGGCCTAGGGGCAAATACTTGGCCGAATCGAAGAGGATTTGGGTCGGCAGGAAGAACTCGTGAACGAACAGGAGTTCGTCTTGAGGAAAGAGACGACCTGGCGGGGCTGAAGTGTCAGCGGCACAGGAGGGGAAAAAGTTGCGGGGTGAGCTGCGCCTGGGATGCGGTCCGCGCCGAAATGGGCTAGCCCGCTAGCTGCTGTTGCTTCCGCTTCAGCGCACGCAGGCGAGGGATAGAGGCGGGCTGAGGGGGTGGAATACTGTGCAGATCAAATGCACATGCAAACTGGCCGGTAAAGAAAACTACAGGAATTATTGGCTAACAAAAAATGCCAATGAAATTTCTAAAATACATAAACACACAGTAAAATACTACTACTAATATATACTACAGGAAATATAATTCCAGCCCCAACGCAATTTTGTAAAACTATTTTATGCAATAAAGAACACACAAAGAGCAGTATAAAACAAGTCTAAAAATCATTTGGAGTTCATAAAATTGCAGAAATACATGAGGTGAACTCCAAATAATATTTTGATCATTATGAACTTTTTATAACTAGGGAGAAGTCATATTATATCCACTCCAACAGTTTGCCTTAAGTTGCAATAATGATTTGAATATAAAGAAAATTCAAATATGCATAGAAATCACGATGAAAAGAATGATCCTATTAACATTCCAAATTTTAGAAATTTGGGATGTTACATCGACCTTCATCATGGACACCACGTGCATCATCTATTTCCACTGCACCATCACCTCCTTCAGGTGCCACCTCCAACCGTGATACAAGAAAGCAGGCACAACCACCACTATCTGCCAAGAGCACACATGTCGGGCCTGCATAGAGCTCTTCTTCTTCCATGGTGTCTATAGGGCACACAAGTGATATTATTTGCCGTCGTTGTAAGGGAAGAGGACATTTTGCGAGAGAATGCAAATCTCAGCGTGTGATGATTGCTACTGAGGATGGTGGTATGAGTCCGCTAGTGACTATGATGAGGAGACTTTGGCTCTTCTTACACATGAAGAACACGGTGGAGATGATTCTGATCATGAGACGCAATACATGGCTGCTGAAGATGCTGACAGGTATGAATGTTTAGTTGCTCAACGTGTTTTGAGTGTGCAGGTTACACAAGTTGAGCAAATTCAGAGGCATAATTTGTTCCATACAAAGGGAGTTGTGAAGGAACGTTCTATTCGCGTCATCATAGATGGAGGGAGCTGCAATAACTTGGCTAGCATGGAGATGGTGGAGAAGCTATCTCTCACCACAAGACCACATCCACATCCTTACTACATGCAATGGTTCAACAACAGCGGCAAGGTTGAGGTAACACGTACTGTTCGTGTGCATTTCAGTATCTCTACATATGCTAATTATGTTGATTGTGATGTGGTACCTATGCAAGCATGTTCCTTATTACTTGGTAGACCATGGAAATTTTATTAAAATTCTGTACACCATGGTAGAAACAATCAGTATACTCTTGTTCATAAGGATAAAAATATTACTTTGCTTCCTATGACTCCTGATTCCATTTTGAAAGATGATATTAATAGAGCTAATAAAGCAAAACAGGAGAAACATAAGAGTGAAAATCAGATTGTGGCAAAAGAATTTGAGTAACAAATGAAGCCTAATAATGAACCATCTACTATTGCTTCTAAAATTAAATTGAAAAGTGCATGTTTACTTGCCACCAAATCTGATATTGATGAGCTAGATTTTAGGAAATCTGTTTGCTATGCTTTTGTGTGCAAAGAGGCATTATTTTCATTCGAGGACGTGCCTTCCTCTTTGCCCCCTGCTGTCACTAACATTTTGCAGGAGTTCGCTGACGTCTTTCCACAAGACGTGCCACGAGCGGAGAGGCTACAGTGTCGCGCCGCGCCGGGGATCTTCGGCCTGTACGGCGCACTGTAACCATGACTTGCTTTGGATCCGGGGGTGGCAGGCTTCACTGTTGCCACGCACCGTCTCATCGTTTTTATGGGGGTGCAAACTTTGAGGGCGCTTGGGGCCGCCTGCTAGGAGCCGGCTTCTCTAGTGGCCGTGTGCTAGGAGGCGGCCCGCTTCGTGACCGTCTCTTGGGACTCTCCGCCTTCCGGCAGCCGGTCGATGGGGCCAGTCGGCCACGAGAAGGCGGCGGCCAGGCTTTGGGACTTGAGGGGCGCAATCGGCCCCGATGTCTTGAAATGCCATGTGTGGCAGATGAGGCTACCCATGGCCAATAACTCTGACAATTCTGATCATGAGACGCAATACATGGCTGCTGAAGATGCTGACAGGTATGAATGTTTAGTTGCTCAACGTGTTTTGAGTGTGCAGGTTACATAAGCTGAGCAAAATCAGAGGCATAATTTGTTCCATACAAAGGGAGTTGTGAAGGAATGTTCTATTCACGTCATCATAGATGGAGGGAGCTGTAACAACTTGGCTAGCATGGAGATGGTGGAGAAGCTATCTCTCACCACAAGAGCAAATCCACATCCCTACTACATCCAATGGTTCAACAATAGCGGCAAGGTTAAGGTAACACGTACTGGTTGTGTGCATTTTAGTATCTCCACATATGTTGATTATGTTGATTGTGATGTGGTATCGATGCAAGCATGTTCCTTATTACTTGTTAGACCATGGCAATTTGATAAAAATTATGTACATCATGGTAGAAACAATCAGTATACTCTTGTTCATAAAGATAAACATATTACTTTGCTTCCTATGTCTCCTGATTCCATTTTCAAAGATGATATTGATAGAGCTAATAAAGCAAAATAGGAGAAAAATAAGAGTGAAAATCAGATTGTGGCAAAAGAATTTGAGCAACAAATGAAGCCTAATAATAAACCATCTAGTGTTGCTTCTGAAATTAAATTGAAAAGTGCATGCCACCAAATCTGATATTGATGAGCTAGATTTTAGCAAATTTGTTTGCTATGCTTTTGTGTGCAAAGAGGCATTATTTTTATTCGAGGACGTGCCTTCCTCTTTGCCTCCTACTATTACTAACATTTTGCAGGAGTTCGCTGACGTCTTTCCACAAGACGTGCCACTGGGATTATTACCACCTATTCGAGGGATTGAGCATCAGATTGACTTAATTCCCGGTGCATCGCTACCCAACCGTGCACCATACCGTACCAATCCAGAGGAGACGAAGGAGATTATGCGTCAAGTACAGGAGCTTCTCGACAAAGGTTATATACGTGAATCTCTTAGTCCTTGTGATGTTCCTATCATACTAGTGCCAAAAAAGGATGGTACGTCTCGTATGTCTGTTGATTGTAGAGGCATTAATAATATTACTATCCGTTATCGTCATCCTATTCCTAAGCTAGATGATATGCTTGATGAATTGAGTGGCTCTACAATATTCTCCAAAGTTGATTTGCGTAGTGGATACCATCAAATCCGTATGAAATTGGGAGATGAATGGAAAATAGCATTTAAAACTAAGTTTGGATTATATGAGTGGTTAGTCATGCCTTTTGGGTTAACTAATGCACCTAGTAATTTCATGAGATTAATAAAGAAAGTTTTACGTGCTTTCATTGGACGATTTGTGGTAGTTTATTTTGATGACATACTGATTTATAGCCGATCTTTGGAGGAACATTTGGAACATTTACGTGTTGTTTTTATTGCTTTACGTGATGCACGTTTGTTTGGTAACCTTGGGAAGTGCACCTTTTGCACCGACCGCGTATCTTTTCTTGGCTATGTTGTTACTCCACATGGAATTGAAGTTGATAAATCCAACATTGAAGCTATTGAGAGTTGGCCGCAGCCCAAAACGGTCACACAAGTGAGGAGTTTTCTTGGACTCGCTTGTTTCTATAGGCGTTTTGTGAGATTTTAGCACCATTGTTGCACCTCTTAATGAGCTTACAAAGAAGGATGTGCCTTTTGTTTGGGGTACCGCACAGGAAGAAGCCTTCAAGGTATTGAAAGATAAGTTGACACATGCTCCTTTACTCCAACTTCCTGATTTTAATAAGACTTTTGAGCTTGAATGTGATGCTAGTGGAATTGGATTAGGAGGTGTGTTATTACAAGATGGCAAACTTGTTGCATACTTTTATGAAAAATTGAGTGGGCCTAGTCTGAACTATTCTACTTATGATAGAGAATTATATACTCTTGTTCGGACCTTAGAAACATGGCAACATTATTTATGGCCCAAAGAATTTTTTATACATTCTGATCATGAATCTTTGAAACGCATTAAAAGTCAAGCAAAACTGAACCGTAGATATGCTAAATGGGTTGAATTCATTGATACTTCCCCTAATGTCATTAAACACAAGAAGGGTAAAGCAAATGTTATTGCTGATGCATTGTCTCGTCATTATACTATGCTTTCACAACTTGACTTTAAAATATTTGGTTAGGAGACCATCAAAGATTAATATGTGCATGATGCTAAATTTAAAGATGTATTGCAGAATTGTAAAGAAGGTAGAACATGGAACAAGTTCGTCGTTAACGATGGATTTGTGTTTCGTGCTAACAAGCTATGCATTCCAGCTAGCTCCGTTCGTCTTTTGTTGTTGCAGGAGGCGCATGAGGAGGACTAATGGGACACTTTGGTGTGAAGAAGACGGAGGATATACTTGCTACACATTTCATTTCGCCAAAGATGAGACAGGATGTTGAGCGTTTTGTTGCTCGCTGCACTACATGTCAAAAAGCTAAGTCACGACTCACTCCTCATGGTTTATATATGCCTTTGCCTGTACCTAGTGTTCCTTGGGAGGATATATCTATGGACTTTGTTTTAGGTTTACCTCGAACAAAGAAGGGGAGGGATAGCATATTTGTTGTCGTGGATAGGTTCTAGAAAATGGCACACTTTATACCATGTCATAAAAGCGATGATGATGTTAATGTTGCTGATTTCTTCTTTCGTGAAATTATTCACTTGCATGGTGTGCCAAATACTATTGTTTCAGATCGTGATACTAAATTTCTTAGCCACTTTTGGAGATGTTTATGGGCTAAGTTGGGGACTAAACTGCTTTTTAGTACTACTTGTCACCCCCAAACTAATGGGCAAACTGAAGTAGTCAATAGAACATTGTCTACTATGCTTAGGGCTGCTTTGAAGAATAATAAGAAAATGTGGGAAGAATGCTTGCCTCATATTGAATTTGCTTATAATCGTTCATTGCATTCTACTACTAAGATGTGCCCTTTTGAAATTGTGTATGGTTTCCTACCTCGTGCACCTATTGATTTGTTGCCTCCTCCATCTTTGGAGAAGGTTAATTTTGATGCTAAACAACGTGCTGAATTGATATTAAAAATGCATGAGTTAACTAAGCACAACATTGAGCGTATGAATGCTAAATATTAACTTGCTGGAGATAAGGGTAGAAAACATGTTGTCTTTGCACCTGGAGATCTTGTTTGGTTACATTTGCGTAAGGATAGGTTTCCTAATTCACGCAAATCAAAGCTAATGCCACGTGCTGATGGTCCTTTTAAGGTGTTAGAGAAAATAAATGATAATGCATATAAACTTGAGCTGCCTGCAGATTTTGGGGTTAGTCCCACTTTTAACATTGCATATTTGAAGCCTTATTTGGGTGAGGAAGATGAGCTTCCATCGAGGATGACTTCATTTCAAGAAGGGGAGGATGATGAGGACATCAATACCATTGTTATACCCATAGCCCCTACTACTACATATACTGGACTAATTCCTAGAGCTCGCTCACGCCAATTAAATTATCAGGTACTTCCGTTTCTTGGTAATGATTCTAATGTTCATGAGAATATGATGCTGCCTAAATTGGATACATTTGTTTTGCTTACAAATGAAGGGCCTGGCATGGATAAGAGGGATGAACATTGGAGCAAGAACAAGCATGGAGTTGATGGCATGCGCAAGGGGAACAAGAACGAAGTCAAGTTTTGATTTCAGGACTTTGAAGCCACCATAATGAGTGCATGAAGCCTTGGACGAAATATACAAGATGCCACTTCATAAACTTCGTCCAGAGGCTATTCTAGGTGTTGCGTCACCTTATTATTGGGCCAGGCCCATGTAATTTCGAAATACATAAGTATAGGCTGTTTTTAGAGTCCGTATGTGTGGGGAAACAAGAGATGGGGTTGGTTTCGGACCCCTTCCCAAGGGCCATGAAATTCCCCCTCTTCTTCCATATATACAGCCCTTTGGGCACCGTTTAGACTTTGGGTTTTTGTTTAGATTAAAAGTTCGCCATAGCTGCAACTTCGCGTACTTCGTTTGTGTTCAACGACCAGACCAAAGTGTCACAGAACCCCACCTTGATCAATAAAGCTTTCCTCTTATATTCGTAATATCCAGATTGTAATCTTAGTTTCTTGCTTGTTCTTTGTTTGCCTGCAGGAAATAGACCTTCGTGGTCAGGTTGATCGTGCTCCGGCGTGGTCAATAACCTCTCGGAGTTGGTTTAGCGATTGCTAAGGCGCGACGTCCTCGCACGCTCGTAGTCGGATCGTGAAAGTCGACTTCGTCCAAAATGATAACCACCATCTCATCGAAAGACGGGACACCTTTGCCTCTATCAGGTACTTCTGTTTCTTGGTAATGATTCTAATGTTCATGAGAATATGATGCTACCTAAATTAGATACATTTGTTTTGCTTACAAATGAAGGGCCTAGCTTGGAGAAGGATGAACATTGGAGCAAGAACAAGCATGGAGTTGATGGCATGCTGAAGGGAAACATGAACAAAGTTTCAAGTGATGATTTCAGGACTTTCAAGCCACCATAAAGAGTGCATGAATCCTTGGACGAAATATACAAGATGCCACTTCATAATTTTCGTCCAGAGGCTATTCTAGGTTATGCTTCACCTTATTTTTGGGCCAGGCCCATGTAATTTTCAAATACTTGAATATATGTTGTTTTTAGAGTCCGTATGTGTGGGGAAACAAGAGTTAGGGTTGGTTTCGGACCCCTCCTCCAAGGGCCACGAAATCCCCCCCCTCTTCCTCCATATATATAGCCCTTATGGCGTCATTTAGACTTTGTGTTTTGTTTAGATTAAAGTTCGCCATAGCTGCAACTTCGCGTACTTCATTTGTGTTCAACAACCAGACAAAGGCATCACAGAACCCCACCTTCATGAATAAAGCTTTCCACTTATATTCGCAATATCCAGATTGCAATCTCAGTTTCTTGCTTGCTCTTCGTTTGCTCGCAGGAAACAGACTCTCGTGCTCAGGTTGACCGTGCTCCGGCGTGGTCAATAACCCCTCAGAAGTTGGTTTAGCGATTGCTAAGGCGCGACGTCTCGCACGTTCGTAGTCGGATCGTCAAGGTCGACTCCCACAAAAATGATAGCCACCATCTCATCGAAACATCGGGATACCTTCTCCTCTATCAAGTGGTATCAAATTTCCAGTTTGCTCGGTGAGATTTTACAGTTTTTCGTAGTTTAGATCGAGTCTGTTCTTCATACCTACAGTCCACAAAAAAGCCACAAAAAATTAGGGTTAGTTCATCATATTTGAACCAATCTGAGCCTTTGCATAATCTTTTTAGGGTTTTTGCTTTGTTGAATTTGTGGTTGCATCGTCGTGTCTAGTTGTTGGTCTTTAGAGTTTTGAGTTCTGGTCATAAGTTGTCATGCCACCGCCGCACCATTATCATCGCCCCTGCCATCTACCACCACCGCTTATCCACCACCGATCTGTATCCATATACCACCACCAATCCGTATCCACATACCACCACCGGTTCGTATCCATATACCACCACCGCTACCACCATCGTTGCCATATACCACCACCGCTGCCATATCCTACCACTATATACCCACAGCCAATTCGAGTTCCTTTCATATTAGGTTTTTTTCGAGATCCATCTATTTTACGATTCGTGTTTCCTTGCCTGAGTAGGTTTCGGAGACCCCCGGGCAGTTTCTAGGCCAAAATTTCAGCGACCGAAAATATTTTTTCACTATCCTATTTTCAGCCATTCTGAGTCTTTTGAGCCACGTGCCATCATAGTGATTTTTTGTCGCACTTTTTCGTCGTCGCTGCCTTGATTTCTGAAAATAAATAGTCAAAAAAAATTCATGCCCATCCTGTCATTTTGACCTGGGAAGAGTTTTGAGACACTTGCCATTAAAGTGTTTTTTCGCAAAAAAAAAGAGGAGTGGAAAGAAAAAGAGCGCCAAAAAAACAGGGCCAAAAAAATTCCAGAGTGTGCTTTTCCCTTGTTTACGTGCAGCGCCATGATTTTGTTAGTGTTCTAGGCTCGCGTCTCTAGCACGGTCTAGCCTAGGACCAGCACAGTACCGTCATTCAGCGTTTATTCAACTTTGCATCTCTGAATTGATTATTACTGACCCTTTTTGCTACCATATTATAAGCCTTCCAAGCTCCACATACATCTACGTCGTGCGTTCGACTGGTAATCGCTCTATCCAAGCTTTGACAGTTTTGACTACAGCAGTTGCCGATCATCGCCTGCTGCTGGGTAAGAACTGGTAAGCATTTGATATTTGCTTGACGGATTTGTGACACCCACCACCACCACTTGTTAGTAGTCTATAGGATCATATTCTTGTGTGTTTCTATTGCTGCTAACCATGGCAGGATCACAAGCCGACGAGATTGACTGGGAGAACTTGACGAACAAGGAGCTTCATGATAAGTTTCAGCAAATGATGAGTGGACAGGTGCAAGATGTGCTAAATAGATTTGAAGAGGCCATGGAGAAGATAGATGTCATGGAGAAGACGTTTGAAACAAAGCTCGATAACAAGTTTACTGAATTGCTTGCACGTTTTCCACCACCACCGCCGGCTGCACCTGTTGCACCTCTACAACAACAACAACGTCGTCTTCCAAATCAAGTGGGACGAGCACTGCATGTTCCCCTCGAGCCTGGTCAAAATTCTGGTGCCGCTGTTGATGCTTCTGTAGCTCCGGCTGCTATTGCAGAGGGGGAGGACCATTACGAGGATGAGGTTGACCAAAATCAGAACTACGTCCAACCACCAGCACCACCACCACCACCAGGCCGTACTCACGCATATCATCGCAACGGTAGGGCTGCACCACCACCTGAGGTACGAGATCATGACCATCTTCCTAAACTAAAATTGAATATTCCACCATTTGAGGGTAGATATGTTCCTGATATATATCTTACTTGGGATTTAGAAACTGAACAATGTTTAACATGTTTACAATATCCTGAGGAGCAACGTGTTCCTGCTGCTGTTTGTGCTTTGACTAGTTTTGCATGTGTTTGGTGGTCTGAACATGGTAGATTATATCATATTCCATCTACTTGGGATGCTTTGAAAATTGCTATGCATACTCGCTGGGTTCCACCATACTATCAACATGAATTGCTTCAAAAATTGCAGCGTTTGAGACAAGGAAAAAATATGTAGAAGAATATTATCAGGAATTACAAACTGGTATGATTAGATGTGGTATTGTTGAGGATAATGAAGCTATTCTTGCATGTTTTATGGGTGGATTAAATAAAGAGATTCAGACCATTCTAGAGTATAAGGAATATAATAATATCACTCGTTTATTCGATCTTGCTTGCAAAGCTGAACGTGAAGTGCAGGATCGACAGGCATTGGCGCGAACTAACTTTTCTGCAGGTCAACCTTCATCAAGGACACCGCGTGCATCCTCTACTTCCACACGTTCTGCTACACCAGCACCTCTGTCAGCTGCCACCTCCAACCGTGATACAAGAAAGCAGGCACAACCACCAGTATCTGCCAAGAGAGCACCTTCTGGGCCTGCAAAGAGCTCTTCTTCGTCCATGGCATCAACAGGGCAAACACATGATATTATTTGTCATCGTTGCAAGGGTGGAGGTCATTATGTAAGAGAATGCCCATCTAAACGTGTGATGATTGTTACTGAGGATGGTGGGTATGAGTCCGCTAGTGACTATGATGAGGAGACTTTGGCTCCTATTACAAGTGAAAAACACGGTGGAGATGATTCTTGTCGGGGTTTTCGTGCGACATATGCCAACGGGTGGCTTATCATGGTGGGGCATAATAAGACGTCACCGGTGCCAGGATGCGGGATGAGGCGTAGACACGTACGCCGGTGAACGTTACCTAGGCCCAGGGCTCTCCTAGGAGATAACACCCCTAGTCTTGCTCTGCGGTGTCTCCGCATGATCACTATCTCAACAAGTGGCTACAAGTTGCTCCTTGAGCTGTTTGCTTGAGGAGGAAGAAGGGCAAGGCTAGCTCTCTCCTCTCTCTACTTGGGGGTTGTGTAGTCTAAGGGTCTGAACCCTTTGCATGGGTGCCCTGGGGGGTTTATATAGGCCTACCCCCAGGGGTACAATGGTAAACTAGCCGGTTATAGGCCCAGGCCGTCAGTGTCTCTTGCTGTCGGCTTCTCCGCTGGCTACTGGGGCCCGCCGACTAGCGGGACCCGCCGGCTGTCTTGTCCTTGGCCGACAGGTTGCGCCCGCCGCTGGCGGGTCTTGCCGGCTGCTCGTTACTGTAGCCATGCTTCTAATGACGCAGGCTTTGTCAGGGAAGGCGTGGCTACAGTCCCGTCGCCTGGCGGGCGTTCACTATAGCATCCCCTGTCTCTTCTGGTTAATGGTGCACAGACTCTTAGGAGGGGGAGGGCCGCCTGCTGGGTGCTGACCTCCCTCCCTGGCTGACTGGCCGAACATGCCGCCTTCTGGCCTCTGACTGACTGGTAGTGTCTGCCGCCTGCGGGCCGTACCGACAGCCCGTCGTGGGGGCATGGCCCCTCTGACTTGAGTGATGTCACGAGCGGAGAGGCTACAGTGCCACGCCGCGCCGGGGATCTCCGGCCTGTATGGCGCACTGTAACCACGACCTCCTCTGGATCCGGGGGTGGCAGGCTTCACTGTTGCCATGCCCCGTCTCATCATTTTTATGGGGGTGCAGACTTTGAGGGCGCTTGGGGCTGCCTGCTAGGAGTCGGCTTTTCTGGAGGCCGTCTGCTAGGAGGCGGCCCGCTTCGTGACCGTTTCCTGGGCCTCTCCGCCTTCCGGTAGCCAGTCGATTGGGCCAGTCGGCCATGAGAAGGTGGCGGATGAGGGGCGCAGTCGGCCCCGATGTCTTGAGGGGCGCAGTCGGCCCCGATGTCTTGAAATGCCATGGGTGGCAGATGAGGCTACCCATGGCCAATAACTCCAACAGTAGTCCCCGAAGCAGGTGGGTCGCTACGGTCCACAAGGCGTGGTGCCCCAGCAGCTTCCTACTCTGAGTAATCTTGTTTGTGTGTCTTGTTCATCTTCTGGTACGCCGACCTCCTGGAGTCGGATGAGCTGGGCGGCCACCTGGTGGATTTTGAACTGTCGAGGCGGGAACCAGGTAGCGTGCTAGCTAGGCCCCTAGGCCTGCCGCCCACCGCCCGCTCTCCACGCGGCGCCAACCTGCCAAGCTGGCCTACCAGCCCATGAGCGTGACGAGACGTACCACAGGCGGGGCCCGCCACTACCAAGCCTTGGCACGCACGCGGATCTGCTGCGGCCAAGGCGAGGCGTTTGGGATCCCACGCACCACCATTATGCACATTTATCATGCGGTAAGTGCGGAGCCGTGGGACGTGGGCGCAGTTAATCCCACGCCCCCACGCCCCGACCCCTCGGCCTCACAGCCAGGGGCTATAAATGGGGGAAGGAGGGGAGCGGCCAAGGCACGTGCGCTCTCCCCTCCCTCGCCCCTCCTGCTCCTTCTTCTTCCTCGTTGCCGCTGCGCTCGAGCTTCATCGAAGTGCTACCGCGGCTTTGCCATCTCTCTCAAGCCTCTCTCCTCTGCTCCGTCCCAGTCTCACGCACCCACCGCGACTTCTCACTTCTTCCTCGCGCCCGGGCCTCCATGGAGCGCGCCGGCGACTGGGACGGCTCCGTCATCCACGAAGATCATCTCACCTTCCTCCGCAACACGCGGCGGCTGCCCGACGCGAGCTACGTCAAGACGCGCGTGCTGCCCGCCGACGAGATCTCGTCGGCGCCGAAGGAAGGGGAGCGTGTTATCCTCCGCTCTCACTTCCTTCGGGGCTTCGGCCTGCTGGCGAGCGGCTTCCTCCGCTCGTTCTTGGCCTTCTATCGTCTTCAGCCACACCACCTCACACTGAACACGGTGGTGCTGCTGTCGGCCTTCGTCACCCTCTGCGAGGGGTACCTCGGAATCCTCCCCACCATCGAGCTCTGGGGAGCTTTCTTCTACACCAAGCTCGGCACCTCCACGAGGGAGGAGCTGGCACAGTGCGGAGCCTTCATCGCCGTGCGCCGCCCGGGAGCTGGAAACGCCTTCCGGCCATCATGCTGATCCAGCCGGTGAAGCTATGGCAGAAGTCATATTTTTATGCGAAGAACGTCAACCCACTGATTGACTTCCTCAACCTGCCAGAGTATGTGGTTGGTCTGCCTGCTGGACCCCGCACCAACTGGGGTTTCAAGCCGAAGCCGCTGTTGCCCGACGCCTCCATCGCCATCGCCCGCCTCAAGGTGATGAAGGAGTCGGAGGGCCTCAAGGCAGCCGACTTGCTGCTCGCCTTCGTGGTGCATCGAGTCCTTCCGCTCCAAGGCCGGCCTCACATCATCAGCCAGGTGAGTGGGCATCGCGACCCATGTTGGATGTGCACCAAGGAGATGCCAACTGCCGAGGTGGCCTACTTGGTGAACGAGATAATAAACCTCAAGCTCGAGCCGGAGGGGTGGCGGTTCGGCAAGCAGTCGTACTCCCGGGCAGACCCGCCGCCTATGGGAAGCTCTCGGCTCTTTTATTTTTCTCTTTCCGGCTTCTCTCTTGTGGGCTTCTCTGCTACCGGCTCTTCTCTTGCCGGCTGACCGACTCAATCATGTTGCAGGTCCTCCCCCTCCTGCTGGAGGTCAACGCCGACTTCCTGCCAGACCGGGACGCGAGCGACGTGGCGGACCCTGACTTGGGAGAGGCCGCCCTGGAAGACGACACCACAGGCGGTGGTGGTGGAGCAGGCAGCTCTGGAGGAGCAGGCATGGCGGACTGGTCGGATGACGACGAGGAGGAGGAAGAGGAGGAGGAGGAGGAGCCGCGCCGCACGCCGCCTGCCGACAGGGCAGGCACAAGCTCCTCGACAGCGCCCAGCGCACCAGGCGGTGGGCCGAAATGCCAAGGCGTGCTGGTTTTCGGCAGCCATCCTACGAAGCTGAAGCACTCAGCCACCGCGGCCTCCGTCGTCAGGAACCTCGGCCTGGTACTTCATAGTGGGTTCTTAGATTCTGATTTTCTTCTCTTTCTGTTGCTTTGTTGTAGGATTACCACAACATCTGTGCGGCTTCCTTTAATGCCAACATCCGGGAGCTAGACAGAAGGACTGCTGACTTGACGGAAAGCCGGAGTCAGGATTCTATCTTCTTTTCTCAGCGGGGGCGCGTCAGCGCACCCACGGGCTATAGTCCCTGAGATGCGAGCCGACTGCTGAGCAGTCAAGTCAGATCTTCCGGTAATTACTTTTTCCTCTTTCTTGATTTGTTGACATCTTTCCTGATTTGTTGCGGAGACCAACGCCGTCTTGCAGCAGCAACTTGGCAAAGCCAACACCGCACTGTGTGCTAAGGAGGACGAGTGCAACAAGGTGGCCCAGGAGCGCGACCGCCTGGCCAAGGAACTGAAGGACGAGGCGGAACTTCACAAGACAGCCCTGAAACAGGCGGCACACAATGAAGCCAGGCTCCTGGCTGAGTTTGAGACTGAGCGCTCTGGCTAGGCTGAGACGAAGGCAGCGCTGACTGCCGGCTATGCCGAGATTGAAGACATAGTTGACGGTGAGCTTCCTTCTCTTCTCTCAACTGCCGGCTGTCGAGCGAGCCGGCTTCTAGCTTCTGACTTTTTGACTTACTGCTTTGCTTGTGTAGACTTCTTCCCTGGCAACTCCATCGCTGCCAATTAGGCTATCGAGGCTCGCTGTGATGAAAGAAGGGCGGAAGGCGCGGAGATCGCCGCCGACGCCCCTCGGAGCCTTGGCGAGCAGCTTCTTAGCATTCAGGCTCGTCTCCAACCGGCCAACCAGATGCTCTGCCGGCTGCAGCGTGCCGGGGCTCACGCGATCTCTGCCCTCTGGTCGGACAGGCAAGCCCAACGCACCCCAAGTCGGACTGTCGACTGGTTGGAAGTGGCCGCTGGCCGCCTTGAGGCGTGGAAGGGCTCCGCGGCGTGAGCGGGAGCAAAGCGGGCCTTGGAGTTCGCCAAGGCGTGGTATCTTGGGCTGGATCTAGACCAGTTGACCACGTTTCGGCAAGAAGCCAGTGCCGAGTTGCTGGCAGTGGAGCGTGACCTCCAAATTCGCGTGTCAGCGATCGCCGAGTACACCAACGCTGGCATCTTCGTCCCTGAGCTGAATGAAAACGGCGTCGAGGCGACACCTGAATGGTTCGGGCTGAACCCGGACGACGGCGAGGACTCGGCAGAAGTCTTCGACTCCAGCGACGAAGGGGAAGACGAGGAAGGCGAGGGTGATGAAGATGGCACGCCGAAGGTCAGAGCGGACGGCCAGCCTCAGCTCGACCGCGCCTCCAGCAATGAGCCGCGTGCAAGCACGTCAGTTGTCGATGAAGGCAACCAAGCCGAGACTCGACAGCCAGCCACTCCACCAGCCGGCGCCCCTGACTCCACCAACCTGCCGGACCCACCCACTGCTCCTTTGGTCTAGGCCGCCAATTTATCATAGCTTTTCCTGCTTAGTAGTTGCCTCAACAAACTTTTGTTAAATTTGCACAATTTCACCCGCAGGGTGTATTCAAACTATGTTGAATGTCGGCCGGGGGCCTTTTGTTATGTAAATTATTTTTTGCACCAGCTGCGCTTTTACCGAGTCCTGACTTTGCTTGCTTTTTGTTCCTTGGCTTTTCCTTTGCCGCCCTCCCTTGGTTGGCCTCTTGCCAGCCAAGCAGCCACTCTGCGGACTGCTTCCTGGTCAAGTACTTCACCATTTTTGGGAGGACAGGTACTCTGGCCGATTGGTACGTTGCAAGCTAAGTAGGAAGCCGGTCGTCCGGCTGCTTAGCAGTCGGTCGGTGGGGCGATGGGCCGGCTTGTCCTATGTCAGCATTTTTTGGTCCTTGGCCAATTCTCGTTTGAACAGCGTTTCTTGCCCTTAAATCCTGCCAGGTGAACAGCCACTCTGTGAGCTGCAGCTTGTGGCAAGAGAAGGCTTCGATGTTGCACATTACTTGTCCGACTGCAGGAAACACCCACATAGTACAAGGCGGCAAGCCCCTCGTGCCGACTGGTCAAACCCGGCTCAGGCGAAAGAATGAATACCACATTTCATAGGCATAATGCTTATCATATAGATAAAAAGGGGCAGTCCCCGAGTGCTCCTCGAGGATCCCGAAGTCTTTGTACTTAAATACAAAAAGGTAGCTGTCAGATCTCGGGTTCCGGCAAAACCCTTAAGGTTCAAACTCTGGGGTGCGCGCGAAGGTTTCCTCCCTACCGATCCACGCGGACGAACTCGACGAACTCGCAACACAGAAAGACACAAGATTTATACTGGTTCAGGCCACCGTTGTGGTGTAATACCCTACTCCAGTGTGGTGGTGGTTGTGGATTGCATCTTGGGCTAATGATGAACAGTACAAGGAGAAGAACGGCCTATTGAGGTTGAGGTGTTCTTGTGCTTGGTGAACTTGTGTGGGTGAGAAGTCGATCCCCCTACGGTGGTGCCTAGCTCTACTTATATAGGCCCTGGTCCTCTCCCCAAATATCGAGCGGGAAGGGAGCGAACAACGGCCAATTTGAAAGGGGACAGCTAGTGCAGCTTATCCTGACAAAAGTGGTCTTCGCCTGCAAAAGGCTCTGGTGGTGACGCCGCCTTGGGCTCCATGGTGACCTCTGTCTTGCCGTCCTTCGGGTCCTGGTCTCGTTGCACCGATATGGAAACCTTTGCTTGATGCCTCGGTACTCCGCGCCTATGCTTGCCTCCTTAGCACCAAAGAGGAAACAAGGACGCTGCATGCGCTGGTGCCCGCCTGATGTCGATCGTCATGGCTCATGTCACGAGAGCCTCGCGAGGTTTGCCTTGCCTTGATTTCTCCGCTCCTCATGAGCCTGCCTGGCGTGGCCGCTCCTGAGGAGGTCTTGTGTCGTCCGCCTTGCGGGGCTTGGCCCCTCGCGATGGTCTTGAATGCCTTGTTGATGAAGATGGGTCGTACAGGCCTGCTAGCTCAGCCACGCTGTGGGCCGCAGGCAGGCAAGTCTGAGGACCCCGTTCCCAGAACACCGACAGTAGCCCCCGGGCCCAAGGCGCGCTCGGGCTTGGCTTCGCGGCGAAGCCAAAGGTCAAGCGCAGAGCACCGCGGGCCCCAAAAGCATGCGGCCGCGGTTGACACGTGGCGGTTGATTGGACGTGGGCGTCTCTGCTTCCCCACACTGCCTCGGCAACTGCCCAACTTAACATGTCCCTGTGACATACAAGGAAAACCATCATTACCTGTGATCGTGGGGGTCGCTGGTTGGCCTTCTCCTGCTATAAATGGGGGAGGGGACGGAGCCCCCATCGCCCATTTCTTCCCGCTCCGCCTGCTTCTTCCTCCTCCACTTCACTGCTAGGTGCAACTTCAATGGCGCCTATCCGAAGCTTCTCAGCTGACGAGAAGGGAAAGGTTCCTCTCGACACGCCGGCGCTGCTTCCGCCGAAGAAGAGGTCAGTCCACCACCGCAACGCCGTGGCGGTGCAGGTGGTGATGAGGCCTTGGTTTGAGCAGCCTCCTCCTGGGTATCCGCTGCCCTTGTATGCCCAAGTTGGGGGCTCGGGAGGAAGGAGCAACGAGCATCGGCGCGCGCATCGCGGACAAGGCTGACGCGTTGTGGCGACGAGCGTTGTCACTCCCGGAATCCATGTCGCGGACTCCTCACGCGAGCTTGTGTTGTGGGCGGTGATGCCCCCAAGCTCCTGGATCCGCTTCCCGCGCTTCTTCTCTGACGTGATGCCACCAAGGGGGCCTCTCGAGCTCTGGCTACAGCATGCCGACTGCGATGCTCTGGCGACCGGAGCAGAGGTCAAAGCAGTCTCCACTGGCAAGATCTTCTTGACCCGTGGTTGGGGCGAGGTCGCGCGGGTCTACCGTGCGGAGGGCGCCCTCGCAATCCACTTCGAGTACGACGGCGCCTCCACACTGTTCTTCAAGGTCTTCGACGCGGAGGGTCGCCGCTTGGAGTGCTGCCCCAAGGGGGAGCGCCAGGATCCGGCATGCCCCGCTCGCGGCTACTCCAGCAGCAGTGACTCTTGGGAGTCCGGCGGCTCTCCTGAGCTCTACGAGACTCCAGAGACGAGCGACGACACCTACATGCCCCCGAGATCTCGCCGCGCCCGGAGCAGGGCCGCAGCGTCCGGCCGCCACCGCCGCTGATCTGGATGGGGCTGGCGCCAGCCTCCCACGACCCACTGTTGATGATGGCATCGGCCGCGGTGGTATGTAGATAGGATTCTCCCAGATTCTCGTCTTTTGTTCCCTGCGAGGAATCAAGAAGTGCCCCGTGGGGGCTTGTAAAGAGTCTGCAATGCCTTTGTTAGTATTATCCTGATTAGGGAAGCTTTGCGAGTGAAAGTCCTGTTTCGACTCAGTCTTCCCTTTCCAATCTCACGACAGCTTGTCGCTCTACGCTGACAGGTCCCGGTCCCCAGGCAAGCTTCAGCCGTCGCTGGTATGCCAGGTCGCGTGTCGTGGTCAAGGCCAGGAGGTGAGCGGCCCGAGGTCCAGTAAGAGCCCCTGAGGCGCGATGCTAAGGAGGTCCCCTTTAGCGCTCAAGCAGCCGTGGTAAGATAAGCAAGGGAGACGACGTTGCCGCAACTGGGCTGCAGCGAGCGTGTCCTTTAGGTTCCGATGATCAGTCGATATGAGCTCGTGACTTATCTTTGGCAGTCCGGGGTCGATTCCTCGCGATGCGCCAGGTGGTGCGCAAACATCCGCAACGTAGCTAGGTCGGGCCCATACGAGTCTCCCCCCTTTCCCATGCTCTCCTTTGTGCTCTACGTCCTCAGGTCCCGGCCCTTGAGTGAGCTCAGCCGTCGTTGGTATGCCAGGTCGCGTGCCGTGGTCAAGGCCAGGGGGTGAGGGCTGGAGAGCCAGTAAGAGCTCCTGAGTCGCGATGCTCAGGAGCCCCCCTTTTAACGTGCAAGAGGATTACACGGAAGAAGTGGGAGCTCGCGATGCCGCCTGGTGTTATCCTCGTGAGGTTCTTGCGAGCCAGCACAAGGAAGAGCGCGATCTGCCATTATGGTTGCCAGCCTGGCACTGGTTGCTCCGTTACGAAGGTGAAGGCACTAAGGGCCTGGTGAGGTGACGTACGCGGGGCGTGCCGCGAGCCAGAGCTCGACCGCTCAGGTTTATCGATGTGGTAGGGACGGACCCGTGCACCAGCATCGTGCCGGCATGAGGATGCCCCGTGGGAGGCGACGATCGGGCAGGTAGTAATCATACGCAGATTAAGCATGAAAGCAGCAGTCTTAAGTAAATACACGAGAGATACATGCCACTGGGTCAGGCCCGAGCGGCTTGGGGATGATACAGCCCGGGGGGCGCCCCCAACAAGGTAAGCTAAAGACATCAGAAGGGATACATGCCTCAGGGATGGACCCACGTGGCCTGGGAATGATGCAGCCCGAGGGGCGCTCCCAGCTAAATGAACTTGGAAAATGTCACTTGGTTCTGTCGACGAAGGAGAGTTGGATCAGCTGAAGGCGCGCGGCGAAAGGATTGCTCCTCACGAGCCACCCGGGCCTTGGGCCTCAGGAGGCTCTGGGGGTCGGCGCGGTTCCTTGAGGACCGTCTCCATCTCCGTCAAGACGGCGTGGTGCCTGGCCTCCTGAGCCGCCACGATGCACCACAGGTTGCATTGGTAGATGGACGACACGCTTGGCAGGCCGAAGGGCATGCGAACAAAACTATGCGGTGGGCCCTCGCAGCGACCCACGCGCGAAGGCCAGAAGAGCTCCTGAGAAGCGGGCCTATTGAGCCTTGGAACATCGATGCAGACGTGCAGCCCGACATCCTTGCCTGGATGGGAAGCTGCGCCTCGTGAGCGGCGGTCGCCGCGCATGGCCCTTGTGTCCTGCAATTCCTGGGTGGTCTTGTTGATGAACTCCTGAACGGCGGGCGATCCTTGTCATGTGCCCTCCTGAAGGAAACATGCCGCGAAGCACGCCTCCAAGTGGTGCCAGAGCGCCTCCCTCGTGATGTGGGATAGGTTTGAGGCCTTCCTGAAGAAAGCCCCAAGCCCTGCCCAAGGAGGGCGCCAGGCACGCCTTCCTATGTGACAGAGGGAGGCGCCCCTGGAGCGGGCGCTGATCCTGACGAGGCTCCTGCTGCGATGCCACCCTCCTGAAGTCCTGCTCGGCGCAGCTGCTTCTTCTTCTTGGGGATGGCCTATGGAGGGCCCTCGCCCTTGCTGTCGGGGTCGTCGATTGCTGCATCTTGGAAGGCACGCTCGAGGGAGCACACCGCATCTCTCTCTTCACACGGGACTGTGATGATTCCGCCGCTCCCCGACATCTTGAGAACATTGTAGTCGTGATGGGTCACCGCCATGAACTTGGCCAGGGCTGGATACCCGAGGATGGCATTGTACGGGATGTGCGCGACGTCGAAGTCGATGAGCTCGGTGTGGTAGTTCTTGCGCTCTCCAAAGGTGACAGGGAGGTGGACCTGCCCTAACAGGGTGGTGGAACCGCCGGTCACTCCTGAGAAAGGCTTGGTAAGCTGGAGCTGGTCATAAGGCACTTGGAGGTTGTCGAACGTGTCGACGGACAGGACGTTGAGCCCTGCGCCGCCGTCGATGAGGGTCTTGGTAACTTGCACGTTGCCGATGACTGGGGAGCAAAGCACCGGGAGGGCGCCAGTGGTGGCCGCGCACTTGAGCTGATCTGCTGAGTTGGACGTGATGAGGCACTGGGACCATCTGAGCGGGCGTGTGGCCTCGAGCTTGGAGAGGACTGCATTCACTTCACGGGCAAACTGCTTGAAGATACGCTGTGAGGCTGGGGCCTGGGCTCCATCCAAGATGCAAGCGATAGCACGCGGCTCCTAGAAGCCCCCAGCCCCCTCGTCTTGATGGTGGTCGTCATTCCTTCTTGGTGGTGGCGGCAGCGGAGGGAGTCCAGCGTTGCCTTGAGGACGATCCTCGCGAGGCTGATCCCTCCAGGCGCCCTCGTGAGGCTGATCCTGCCAGCGGTCCTCGCGAGGCCGGTCGCGCCACTCTTGGCGCGGGCCACGGTCGTCCCAGCATCCGCCACCACGTCCTCCTCCTCTGTCGTAGCCCCATTTGCCGCGCTCGGGGCGCCGACCGAAGCGTCCTTCGCGAATGGCTCTGAGCTCTTGACAATCACTAGTGTTGTGGGTGTTCACGTTGTGGAAGGCGCAGAACGGACGACTGCTCTTGGACGACTCTGGTTGGTCCCTGCCTCGCTTGCTGTCTGGTTCTGCTGCGAGCACGACTGCTCCCTTGTGCTTCACGTCCTTGGCCCTGGCTTTCTTCTCCTCCAGGTCTGCAGTTGGGACCTCGAGGAGGGAGAGGCGCCCCTCCTCTGCTCTTGCGCACTTGGTCGCCATGTTGAACAACTCCAGGGACATACACAGCTCCTCGTGGAAGCGAGCTCTTGCTTCATCTTGACGTCGCGGACGCCATCAGAGAACGCAGAGATGATGGCCTCGTCCATCACCTTGGGGGTCTTGAGGCGGACATTGTTGAAGTGCTGGATGTACTTCTAGAGGGTCTCTCCTGGTTGCTGCCTGACGCGGCGCAAGTCTCCCGCAGTCGACGGGCGGCTGCGAGTGCCCTGAAAGTTGGCGACGAAGCGGTCGCGCATCTCGTCCCAGGAGGAGATCGAGCCCGGTGGCAGGATCGGGAGCTAGGAGCGGGTGCCATCCTTCAGAGCCATGGGAAACCAGTTTGCCATGACTTTCTCGTCGCCGTTGGCCGCTTCGATGCTCAGCTCGTAGAGCTGCAGGAACTCCACAGGGTCGGGGGTGCCATCGTAGCGAGGAGGCAGATCCGGCTTGAACTTGCCCGGCCAGGTGACGCTACGTAGCTCGGGGGTGAAAGCGCGGCAGTCGGCTATGGTTACCGGGGCCCGCCTTGGGGGTGGAGCTTGGTCTTGATGGGGTCCGCGCCCTGCCACTACCGGTGGCGCGCGGTCTTGCCGCGGTGGCCGGTCCTGGCGCGGTGGTGTGAGTAGCGGTGGAGTGTTTTCTTGCGGCGGAGGGACTTCTTGACAGCTTCTCTCTTCGCGTGTAGGCGCTAGGCGCAGTGGGTCGCGTCGTGGAGCGGCTCGTCTTGGCGCCGGGGTACCGTCTTGATGCAGAGGTGGTGGAGGCGCTCCGTGAGCCACGTCACCCGTGGCTGGCGGAGGGCGAGAAAGTGAGAGGCACGGCGTCGGGGAGCCCCCTACAGCGCGGACAAGCTCGGCGACATGGTCGGGCTAGTCCTTGTAGAGGTCGTCGACCGGGCGGTAGGGCAAGAGCTCGTTCGCCATGAGGAGCGCGGCCCGCGCGTCCATGGGGCGCGACGTGCATGGGACGAGGAACCGGATGGGGTCAGCGATGGACTGGCGGTGCGGCCATCCCGCCACACCGAGGGGTGCAACGAGGATGATTGTTGCTCGTTCCCCATCGGGCCGGTGGCGGCGTTGGCGGCAGGCGACAGGGAACGACGAGGTGGCGCACCGACGGGAGCCGTCTGATCAACGCGGGCTGCGAGGGCTGCCCGGCGCTCATCCTGAGCACGGCGAGCGTCTGCCATGGAGACGACGGAGCACCGGGGCGCGGAGCGATGAAAGGAAGCTTCAGCACACCCCAACCTGGCGCGCCAAATGTTGGATCTCGGGTTCCGGCAAAACCCTTAAGGTTTGAACTCTGGGGTGCGCACGAAGGTTTCATCCCTACCGATTCACGCCCTAGCTCTCTAAGATCTCGCGGACGAACTCAACAAACTCGCAACACAGAAAGACACAAGATTTATACTGGTTCGGGCCACCGTTGTGGTGTAATACCCTACTCCAGTGTGGTGGTGGTGGATTGCCTCTGGGGCTAATGATGAACAGTACAAGGGGAAGAACAGCCTCCTGAGGTTGAGGTGTTCTTGTGCTTGGTGAACTTGTGTGGGTGAGAAGTCGATCCCCCTACGGTGGTGGTTAGCTCTACTTATATAGGCCATGGTCCTCTCCCAAATATCGAGCAGGAAGGGAGCCAACAACGACCAATTTGAAAGGGGACAGCTAATGCAGCTTATCCTGAAAAAAGTGGTCTTCGCCTGCAAAAGGCTCTGGTGGTTTACCGTTGCCGTCTCGAATTTCAGAAGTGCCAGGGTCGCTGGCATTGTTGCTTTTACGAGCGAGCCAGTTGTCTTCTCCCGCACAAAAGCGAGTCATTAGAGCAGTAAGGGTTGTCATGGATTTGGGTCCTTCCTGACCGAGGTGACGCGCTAGCCATTCATCCCGGACGCCATGTTTGAAGGCTGCGAGGGCTTTTGTGTTCGGACAGTCGACAATTTGGTTCTTTTTGACTAAGAACCTAGTCCAGAGCTCCCTGGCTGACTCGCCAGGCTTCTGGACAATATGACTTAAGTCATCGACATCTAGTGGTCGGACATATGTTCCTAGGACGTTGTCTCAAAAGGCGTCTTCCAAATCTTCCCAGCTGCCAATAGAATTTTCTGGCAAACTGTTTAGCCAGTACCGAGTTGTCCCTTTAAGCTTGAGAGGTATGTATTTAATGGCGTGAAGGTCGTCTCCGCGAGCCATCTGGATATGGAGGAGGTCATCCACAATACATATCACGGGATACGTTGTTCCATCGTATGATTCGATGTTAATGGGTTTAAACCCGTCTAGAAATTCGTGCTCCATTACCTCGTTAGTGAAGCAGAGAGGGTGTGCGGCTCCTCTATGTTGAGACATGCTACAAAGCACCTCCGGCGGGCTCCGTTTACGGAGTTCGGACCGGGCGTGGTCGTCTCTATTGTGTCCGAATAGGTGACCATCATCATGGGTCAGGGCATGTCCCCGCAATCTGTGTATTGACTTCATGTGTCCTGTTCTACCCTCCAGGTTCTGTTGTATGTCGTGAGTGTTCCCCCGAGCTGTTTTGTTCTTGTTGTGACGGCCGGGTGGGTTGATATGGTGCTCTGCTTGGGCTGCTACTTTATCCGTACAGAACTGTGGTCGGCCTACAGCCTCATTCGATGGTGGTGTGGGCTCCAACGCCCTGCCATCGTATTGAGGGGGCCACGTGCTCTTTGGGTGGCTCTTGTCTGGGTCGATAAGGCCGTATTGTTCGGCAGCCAAGACCTCGGTCCATCTATCATTGAGCAAATCTTGGCTCGCTTGAAGCTGCAGCTGCTTCTTTCTTAGGCTCCTTGCAGTGGCAATGAGCTGGCCTTTAAAGCGCTCCTGCTCGAGAGGTTCCTTAGGCGCGATAAAATCCTCGTTGTCGAGGATCTCCTCTTCCTCGGAAAGTGGGAGATAATTGTTTTCCTTTGATTCTCCATATGTGGCATGTTCATCAGGGCTGTCTTGCCCGCCTTCTTGTTCCTCCTATTCGGATCCTACCTCAACAGGGTCTTCGTCGTCCGTGTTATCTTCTCCGGTGCTAGTATTATTTTCTCTTGAGCGTCGTGACTTAGAGCGGCGCAGGGTGCGCCGGTGTTCGGACTGTGTACCAGGAGGTTTATCCTCAACTGGGTCCTCCTTGCCATCGTCGAAAGTGTCGTTGGGTGTGTCTATCATACACACGTTGTACCATGAAGTGGCCATCCCACGTCTAGCGGGTATTGAGTTCTGGCCTTGCCCCTCATCATCGTCCATACCGTCGATGTCTTCAGGGCCGAGGTTAAGCGTGTTGGTTGGGTCTTCGACAGTGGCTATGAAGTGGGTGGCGGGTGGGAAGCAAAATTCCCCATCATCAGCCACAAGTTCGAACCGAACATAGTTCGGTGGCGAGTCGCCCGCCAGAGATAGGTTTTTTAGTGAGTTTAGTGCATCACCCATGGGCGAGCGTTGGAAGACATCTGCGGCGCTGAACTTGAAGATTGATAACTGATCGAGTTTGGTTTCTGCGGACTCGCAGGGTTCGGAACCTGTCGCCGGGGACGAGTCCGGGGTTCCGCTGATGCGGACATCATAGGCAGTAGAATCTGTGTGCGGCTCCAACGTCGTGGAATCGGTATCCCCACTGATGGGGCCCATCTTGTTACAACTTGGTTTGCGCAGGATCTAAGGCTAGAGTTGCTGCAGGAGCTATCTCCTGGATGCGGCCCGATGACAGGTTTAAGCCATGTTCATCGGGGCGACGTGGAGCGATTGCCGCGGTCTCGAATCCGTCGAAGATCAAGTCTCCACGGATGTCTGCAACATAGTTCAAGCTTCCGAATCTGACCTGATGGCTAGGGGCGTAGCTATCAATCTGCTCCAGATGGCCAAGCAGGTTGGCCCGCAGTACGAACCACCGAATATGAAGATCTATCCGGGGAGGAAGGTTTCTCCCTGGACAATGTCATTACTGACGATCAATGGGGCCATCGAGCCCTTTGCCGACGGCATAGTGGAACTCTCAATGAAAGCACCAACGTCGGTGTCAAAACTGGGGGATCTCGGGTAGGGGGTCCCGAACTGTGCGCCTAGGATCGATGGTAATAGGAGACGGGAGACAAGATGTTTACCTAGGTTCGGGCGCTCTCTTTGGAGGTAATACCCTACTTCATGCTTGATTGATCTTGATGAATATGAGTGTTACAAGAGTTGATCTACCACGAGATCGTAATGGATAAACCCTAGGAGCCTAGCCTATGTGAATATGGTAATGAATGTCCCCTATCCGGACTATGCTCTCCGGTTTATATAGACATCGGAGACATGTAGGGTTATATGGAGTCGGTTACATAAGAAGGAATCTTCACAGCTGGTCGCCTAGCTTGCCTTCCACGCCAAGGAAAGTCCAATCAGGACACGGGTATAGTCTTCGGCCTTCGTATCTTCACAGCCCATCAGTCTGGCCCAATGAATAACAGGTCGGACGCCCAAGGACCCCTTAGTCCAGGACTCCCTCAGACGCCGCCTTGGGCTCCATGGTGACCTCCGTCTTGCCGTCCTTCAGGTCTTGGTCCCGTTGCACCGATATGGAAACCTTTGCTTAATGCCTTGGTACTCCGGGCCTGCACCTGCCTCCTTAGCACCAAAGAGGAAACAAGGATGCTGCGCGCGCTGGCACCCGCCTGGCGCCCGCCTGATGTCGATCGTCATGGCTCACGTCATGAGAGCCTCGCCAGGTTTGCCTTGCCTTGATCTCTCTGCTCCTCGCGAGCCTGCCTGGCGAGGCCGCTCCTGAGTAGGTCTTGTGTCGTCCGCCTCGCGGGGCTTGGCCCCTCACAAGGGTCTTGAATGCCTTGTTGATGAAGATGGGTCGTACAGGCCTGCTAGCTCAGCCACGCTGTGGGCCACAGGCAGGCAAGTCCGGGGACCCCCGTTCCCAGAACGCCGACAGTAGCGTGGTACATACTACATCAACTCTAAATTTTCGAAGGAGATTCCTATTCGATGGGCGCTCTGTTTCCTTCCTGGAGTCGTCCCTCTTGCGCGCACTGGGCTTCTGGGCATCGATCAGGTAATAGGAGTCATTGCCCAAGGCTTTGCTAATGATGAAAGGGCGTTCCCAAGGAGCTGAGAGCTTTTGCTGGCCGGCTGTTCGCTGGATAAGCCGGAGCACAAGGTCTCCCTCTTGGAAGGATCTTGGCTTGACCTTCCGACTGTGGTAGCATCGTAGACTCTGCTGGTAGATGGCGGACCGACTGAGTGCCAACAGCCGGCCCACTTCGAGCAGATCGATGCCGTCTTCTCGTGCTTCCTTTGCTTCCGCCTCCGTGTACATGGTGACGCGAGGTGAGTCGAAGTCAATGTCTGTTGGGATGACAGCCTCGGCACCATATTCAAGTAAGAAAGGCATGAAGCCGGTTGACTTGTTTGGAGTGGTACACAGACTCCAGAGGACGGCCGGCAGCTCATCGAACTAGCAGCCGACCAAACTCCGCAGGGTCGGGGGTGCCGTCGTAGCGAGGAGGTAGATCCGTCTTGAACTTGCCCGGCCAGGTGACGCTACGTAGCTCGGGGGTGAAAGCGCGGCAGTCGGCTATGGTTACTGGGGCCCGCCTTGGGGGTGGAGCTCGGTCTTGATGGGGTCCGCGCCCTGCCACTACCGGTGGCGCGCGGTCTTGCCGCCGTGGCCGGTCCTGGCGCGGTGGTGTGAGGAGCGGCGGAGTGTTTTCTTGCGGCGGAGGGACTTCTTGACAGCTTCTCTCTTCGCGTGTAGGCGCTAGGCGCAGTGGGTCGCGTCGTGGAGCGGCGCGTCTTGGCGCCGGAGTACCGTCTTGATGCAGAGGTGGTGGAGGCGCTCCGTGAGCCACGTCACCCGTGGCTGGCGGAGGGCGAGAAAGTGAAAGGCACGGCGTCGGGGAGCCCCCTACAGCGCGGACAAGCTCGGCGACATGGTCGGGCTAGTCCTCGTAGAGGTCGTCGACCGGGCGGTAGCGCAAGAGCTCGTTCGCCATGAGGAGCGCGGCCCGCGCGTCCATGGGGCGCGACGTGCATGGGACGAGGAACCGGATGGGGTCAGCGATAGACTGGCTGTGCGGCCATCCTGCCGCACCGAGGGGTGCAGCGAGGATGATTGTTGCTCGTTCCCCATCGGGCCGGTGGCGGCGTTGGTGGCAGGCGACGGGGAATGACGAGGTGGCGCACCGATGGGAGCCGTCTGATCAACGCGGGCTGCGAGGGCTGCCCAGCGCTCAGCCCGACCACGGCGAGCGTCTGCCATGGAGACGACGGAGCACCGGGGCGCGGAGCGATGAAAGGAAGCTTCGGCACACCCCTACCTGGCGCGCCAAATGTTGGATCTCGGGTTCCGACAACCTTAAGGTTTGAACTCTGGGGTGCGCGCGAAGGTTTCATCCCTACAGATCCACGCCCTAGCTCTCTAAGATCTCGCGGACGAACTCAACGAACTCGCAACACAGAAAGACACAAGATTTATACTGGTTCAGGCCACCGTTGTGGTGTAATACCCTACTCCAGTGTGGTGGTGGTGGATTGCCTCTGGGGCTAATGATGAATAGTACAAGGGGAAGAACAGCCTCCTGAGGTTGAGGTGTTCTTGTGCTTGGTGAACTTGTGTGGATGAGAAGTCGATCCCCCTACGGTGGTGGTTAGCTCTACTTATATAGGCCATGGTCCTCTCCCAAATATCGAGCGGGAAGGGAGCCAACAACGACCAATTTGAAAGGGGACAGCTAATGCAGCTTATCCTGAAAAAAGTGGTCTTCGCCTGCAAAAGGCTCTGGTGGTTTACCGTTGCCGTCTTGAATTTCAGAAGTGCCAGGGTCGCTGGCGTTGTTGCTTTTACGAGCGAGCCAGTTGTCTTCTCTGGCACAAAAGCGAGTCATTAGAGCAGTAAGGGTTGTCATGGATTTGGGTCCTTCCTGACCGAGGTGACGCGCTAGCCATTCATCCCGGACGCCATGTTTGAAGGCTGCGAGGGCTTCTGCGTCCGGACAGTCGACAATTTGGTTCTTTTTGACTAAGAACCTAGTCCAGAGCTCCCTGGCTGACTCGCCGGGCTTCTGGACAATATGACTTAAGTCATCGGCATCTAGTGGTCGGACATATGTTCCTAGGGAAGTTGTCTCAAAAGGCGTCTTCCAAATCTTCCCAGCTGCCAATAGAATTTTCTGGCAAACTGTTTAGCCAGTACCGAGTTGTCCCTTTAAGCTTGAGAGGTATGTATTTAATGGCGTGAAGGTCGTCTCCGCGAGCCATCTGTATATGGAGGAGGTCATCCTCAATACATATCGCGGGATATGTTGTTCCATCGTATGATTCGATGTTAATGGGTTTAAACCCGTCTAGAAATTCATGCTCCATTACCTCGTTAGTGAAGCAGAGAGGGTGTGCGGCTCCTCTATGTTGAGCCATGCTACAAAGCACCTCCGGCGGGCTCCGTTTACGGAGTTCGGACCGGGCATGGTCGTCTCTGTTGTGTCCGAATAGGTGACCATCATCATGGGTCAGGGCATGTCCCCGCAATCTGTGTATTGACTTCATGTGTCCTGTTCTACCCTCCAGGTCCTGTTGTATGGCGTGAGTGTTCCCCCGAGCTGTTTTGTTCTTGTTGTGACGGCCGGGTGGGTTGATATGGTGCTCTGCTTTGGCTGCTACTTTATCCGGACAGAACTGTGGTCGGCCTACAGCCTCAATCGATGGTGGTGTGGGCTCCAACGCCCTGCCATCGTATTGAGGGGGCCACGTGCTCTTGGGGTGGCTCTTGTATGGGTCGATAAGGCCGTATTCTTCGGCAGCCAAGACCTCGGTCCATCTATCATTGAGCAAATCTTGGCTCGCTTGAAGCTGCAGCTGCTTCTTTCTTAGGCTCCTTGCAGTGGCAATGAGCTGGCCTTTAAAGCGCTCCTGCTCGAGAGGTTCGTTAGGCACGATAAAATCCTCGTTGTCGAGGATCTCCTCTTCCTCAGAAAGTGGGAGATAATTGTTATCCTTTGAGTCTCCATATGTGGCATGTTCATCAGGGCTGTCTTGCCCGCCTTCCTGTTCCTCCTATTCGGATCCTACCTCAACAGGGTCTTCGTCGTCCGTGTTATCTTCTCCGGTGCTAGTATTATTTTCTCTTGAGCGTCGTGACTTAGAGCAGCGCAGGGTGCGCCGGTGTTCGGACTGTGTACCAGGAGGTTTATCCTCAACTGGGTCCTCCTTGCCATCGTCGAAAGCGTCGTTGGGTGTGTCTATCATACACACGTTGTACCATGAAGTGACCATCCCACGTCTAGCGGGTATTGAGTTCTGGCCTTGCCCCTCATCGTCATCCATACCGTCGATGTCTTCGGGGCCGAGGTTAAGCGTGTTGGTTGGGTCTTCGACAGTGGCTATGAAGTGGGTGGCGGGTGGGAAGCAAAATTCCCCATCATCAGCCACAAGTTCGAACCGAACATAGTTCGGTGGCGAGTCGCCCGCCAGAGATAGGTTTTTTAGTGAGTTTAGTGCATCACCCATGGGCGAGCGTTGGAAGACATCTGCGGCGCTGAACTTGAAGATTGATAACCGATCGAGTTTGGTTTCTGCGGACTCGCAGGGTTCGGAACCTGTCGCCGGGGACGAGTCCGGGGTTCCGCTGATGCGGACATCATAGGCAGTAGAATCTGTGTGCGGCTCCAACGCCGTGGAATCGGTATCCCCACTGATGGGGCCCATCTTGGGACAACTTGGTTTGCGCGGGATCCAATGCTGAGTTGCTGCAGGAGCTATCTCCTGGATGCGGCCCGATGACAGGTTTAAGCCATGTTCATCGGGGCGACGTGGAGCGATTGCCGCGGTCTCGAATCCGTCGAAGATCAAGTCTCCACGGATGTCTGCAACGTAGTTCAACCTTTCGAATCTGACCTGATGGCTAGGGGCGTAGCTATCAATCTACTCCAGATGGCCAATCAGGTTGGCCCGCAGTACAAAGCCACCGAATATGAAGATCTGTCCAGGGAGGAAGGTTTCTCCCTGGACAATGTCATTACTGACGATCGATGGGGCCATCGAGCCCTTTGCCGACGGCACAGTGGAACTCTCAATGAAAGCACCAATGTCGGTGTCAAAACCGGCGGATCTCGGGTAGGGGGTCCCGAACTGTGCATCTAGGATCGATGGTAATAGGAGACGGGAGACAAGATGTTTACCTAGGTTCGGGCGCTCTCTTTGGAGGTAATACCCTACTTCTTGCTTGATTGATCTTGATGAATATGAGTGTTACAAGAGTTGATCTACCACGAGATCGTAATGGCTAAACCCTAGGAGCCTAGCCTATGTGAATATGGTAATGAATGTCCCCTATCCGGACTATGCTCTCCGGTTTATATAGACATCGGAGACATCTAGGGTTATATGGAGTCGGTTACATAAGAAGGAATCTTCACAGCTGGTCGCCTAGCTTGCCTTCCACGCCAAGGAAAGTCCAATCAGGACACCGGTATAGTCTTCGGCCTTCGTATCTTCACAACCCATCAGTCCGGCCCAATGAATAACAGGTTGGACGCCCGAGGACCCCTTAGTCCAGGAATCCCTCAGACGCCGCCTTGGGCTCCATGGTGACCTCCGTCTTGCCGTCCTTCAGGTCTTGGTCTCGTTGCACCGATATGGAAACCTTTGCTTAATGCCTCGGTACTCCGGGCCTGCACCTGCCTCCTTAGCACCAAAGAGGAAACAAGGACGCTGCGCGCACTGGCACCCGCCTGGCGCCCGCCTGATGTCGATCGTCATGGCTCACGTCACGAGAGCCTTGCGAGGTTTGCCTTGCCTTGATCTCTCTGCTCCTCGCGAGCCTGCCTGGCAAGGCCGCTCCTGAGGAGGTCTTGTGTCGTCCGCCTCGCGGGGCTTGGCCCCTCACGAGGGTCTTGAATGCCTTGTTGATGAAGATGGGTCGTACAGGCCTGCTAGCTCAGTCACGCTGTGGGCCACAGGCAGGCAAGTCCGGGGACCCCCGTTCCCAGAACGCCGACAGTAGCGTGGTACATACTACATCAACTCTAAATCTTCGAAGGAGATTCCTATTCCATGGGCGCTCTGTTTCCTTCCTGGAGTCGTCCCTCTTGCGCGCACTGGGCTTCTGGGCATCGATCAGGTAATAGGAGTCATTGCCCAAGGCTTTGCTAATGATGAAAGGGCGTTCCCAAGGGGTTGAGAGCTTGTGCTGGCCGGCTGTTCGCTGGATAAGCCGGAGCACAAGGTCTCCCTCTTGGAAGCATCTTGGCTTGACCTTCCGACTGTGGTAGCGTCGTAGACTCTGCTGGTAGATGGCGGACCGACTGAGTGCCAACAGCCGGCCCACTTCGAGCAGATCGACGCCGTCTTCTCGTGCTTCCTTTGCTTCCGCCTCCATGTACATGGTGACGCGAGGTGAGTCGAAGTCAATGTCGGTTGGGATGACAGCCTCGGCACCATATTCAAGTAAGAAAGGCATGAAGCCGGTTGACTTGTTTGGAGTGGTACACAGACTCCAGAGGACGGCCGGCAGCTCATCGAGCCAGCAGCCGACCGAACGCTCCAGTGGCTCGACCAGTCGGGGCTTTATTCTGTACAAAATGAGGCCGTTTGCTCGCTCAACCTGGCCATTTGACTGTGGATGGGCAATAGACGCTAAGTCCAGTCGGATGCCCTGTGTCACACAGAAACGGCCCAACGCGCCTTTGGCAAAATTTGTGCCATTGTTGGTGATGATGATGTGCGGTACTCTGTACCGAGTGGTGATGTCCGCGATAGAAGTCACAGCAGTCGGACCGTTCAGCTTCTTGATTGGCTTTTCTATCCACTTAATAAATTTGTTCACGGTGACGAGCAGATGAGTCATGCTTCCACGTGCTGTCTTGAATGGTCCCACCATGTCCAGTCCTGAGACGGCAAAAGGCCAGGCAAGGGGAATGGTCTTGAGTGCAGAAGCCGACAGATGTTGCTTGGAACTGAACTTTTGGCACCCTTTGCATTTCTTGACCAAGTCTTTGGCGTCTTCTAGAGCAGTTGGGCAGAAGAAACCATGGCGAAAAGCTTTGTCCACAAATGATCTTGAGGTCGCGTGGTGGCCACACTCGCCTTGGTGGATATCTTTGAGGATTGCTTGGCCCTTCTCCGGCTCTACACAGCGCTGGTATACACCAGTAACACTGCGCATCACGAGTTCTCTATTGACGATGGTGTATGCTGCTGCCCGACGTTGCACCTGTCGGGCCGAGATCTCATCGGCTGGCAGCTCTTTGTTCACCAGAAAGTTGAGGATAGGCTGAGCCCATGATGGTGCTGCGATTTCTTCTACTGTCAGCACTGCTACTTGTATTGGGGAGGCTGGGTTAGGAGGTGGCGGGTTAGAGTCGGCCATCACTTGTTGTGGTGCTGAAGTCCCCAAGTCGACTGCTGCAGTCCCCGGGCCGGGTGCGACTACTGCAGTCCCTGAGCCGACTGCTACGGCCCTCAAGTCGGATCCGACTGTTTCAGGAGCAGCCGGCACGAAGATGGAATCTGATTCTCACGAAGGCTTGATGGACGGCTTGCGGAGGCACTGGAGGGAGACGCCGACTGGTATTGCTTGACCGGTGGAGCCGATTCGTTCCAAGGTGTCGGCTGGTTTGTTGTCATTTCGTGGCACGTGAAGGAACTCGCACCCTTCAAAATATCCACTGACTTGCTGGATGAGGAAGCGGTAGCTTGCCATGTTTGCATCCTTGGCGTCCTAGTCGCTAGATGACTACTGGACCACCAAGTCGGAGTCACCATAACACAGAATCCGGCGAATGCCGAGCTCTTTGGCAAGCCGGAGTTCGTGTACGAGTGCCTCGTACTCGGCCACATTGTTGGAGGCAGCAAAATGGATTTGCAATGTGTATCTGAGCTTGTCGCCTTTGGGAGAGGTGAGGACGATGCCGGCTCCCAAACCGGTGCGCATCTTCGAACCATCAAAGTGCATCCACCAATGGGTGGAGTCCGGCGCTGGCGGCAGGTACTAGGTCTCGGCCCAGTTGGCGAGGAAGTTGGCCAGCGCTTGGGACTTGATGGTGGTGCGAGACTGGTAAAAGATGGTGTGGGGAGCCAACTCAATGGCCCATTTGGCCACTCGGCCTGAAGCATCTCGGCTGCCAATAATTTCAACAAGCGGGGCAGTGCAAACAACTGTGATGGGGTGCTCTTGAAAGTATGGCTTCAATTTCTTGGTGGTGAAATGCACGCCATAGCACATCTTCTGGTAGTGGGGGTAGTTCTGCTTGGAAGCCGATAGTACTTCACTTAGATAACATATCGGTCTCTGGACCGGCAAAACCTTGTCGTCTTCCTTGCACTCTACCACGATCACTGTGCTGACCACCTGGCTGGTGGCGGCGATGTAGAGGAGCATGGGCTCATTAGCAACTGGCGCGGACAGGACAGGCGGCGTGGTCAACATCTTCTTGAGCTGGAGAAAAGCCTCATCCGCCTTGTCATTCCACTCGAAGTGAGTGGTTTTCTTCAGGAGCTGGTACAGGGGAAGAGCCTTCTCGCCTAGCCGACTGATGAAGCGGCTGATGGATGCCAAGCAGCCGGTGAATTTTTGAACATCTCTCAGTCGAGTAGGCTTCTCCATTCTCTCGATGGCCTTGATCTTCACAGGGTTGCACTCGATGTCGTGTTCGGAGACCAGGAAGCCGAGAAGCTGGCTGGCTGGTACTCCAAACACGCACTTCTCTGGATTGAGCTTGATCTGAAATTGGCGCAGATTTTCAAAAGTTTCTTTGAGATCCTCTAGGAGGGTCCCTCGCTTCTGTGTCTTCACCACCACGTCATCCACATAGACATGGGCATTTCTGCCGAGCTGTTTGAGGAGGCACTTCTGCATGCAACGTTGAAACGTGGCACCGGCATTCCTAAAGCCGAACGTCATCGTCAAGTAGCAGAACGCTCCGAATGGCGTGATGAAGGAGGTCTTCAGCCTATCAGCCGGTGAATTTTTGGACATCTCTCAGCCTCCAAAAAGGACATCTATCTTGATCTTGCCGATTGGTGAGTGAGAAAGGCCAGGAACTATGCCATGGAAAACAGTCCGGCTGGGTAGGAGATGCTTTGGCTTGATGATCAGTTTCTCCATTGTGTCGCGGTACAAGATGTTGATGTTGCTACTGCCATCTATCAGGACTCGGGACAAGCGAGCAGCTCGCCTCTCCGTAGCAAAGGTGGCCTCCAATACCAGAACATAAGAACCCAGAGAAGGCATCACTTCCGGGTGGTCGGCTCGGCTCCAATTGATCGGCTTTTCTGACCAGTGCATGGACTCTGGGGCTTTAGTAGCTACTGCATTCACTTCTCGGGATTGCTGGCGTCGGCTGCACCTGTCGTCAGCCACACTGGTGAAGACGACGCAGGCAACTTGCTCTTCTTGGTACTCATCATGAATAACGGCAACTGGTCGGGCCGCCTGCTGCGGAGGAGGGGCGGCGGCGGCGGGCCGACTGGTGGAGGAGGCGGCAATCCTTCGCCCTTGGCGATTCGGGTGAGCCAGTGACACATCCGAGTGGTGTGGTTGGACGGCTTCGCGCCGCTATGAAACTTGCAGGGTGCATCAAGGGTTTGCTCATAGGAAAAGGCGGGCAACCAATTTGGCTTGCCGCCCTTCTGACGCTTGGGAGCAGGCTGCCCTTCCAGCTGCTGGTCTTTGATTGTCGCCACTTGCCGGCTGGTGGAAGCCAGCTGTGGCGCTTTGCGCTTGTTGTCGTTCTGCTGTGGTCGCCGACTGGTGTCACCAGCCGGAGAACAAGGAGCTTGAGGAGCCACCTTGCCTGATGCATCAACTTGAATCTCCGTCTTCATGGAGGAGTCGGCCATGGCGTACTTGTCCGCTATGATCAGCAGCTCGTCAAGGGTCGTCGGCTCGTCGCAGAGAAGTCGGTGTTTGAGCAGGGTGCCTTCTCTGCACCCGGCAGTGAAGTACTCAATGGCTTGCATCTCGTGCACGCCTTCGCATGAGTAGCGTAGCTCGGCCCAATGCATGAGGTAGTCGTGAGTCGATTCATTGGGGCCTTGAACGCACAAGGAGAGTTGGCGGGGCTTGGGAGGCCGCTTGTACATGCTAGCGAAGTTGCGGACGAAGGCTTCGGTGAAATCTACCCAGCTATTGATGCTGTGGGGCTTCAGGCTGTTCATCCATGTCCGGACGGTGCCCTGGAGCATGAGCGGAACGTACTTCATGGCAACACACTTGTTGCCGTTTGCTATGCTGACGGTCGTGGAGTAGTCGACCAGCCAGTCTTCCGGCTTCACGGAGCCGGTGTACTTGGGCGTATCTCTGGGGAGCGTGAACCCTTCGGGGAAGGGTTCATCGCGGATGCGGGGGCCGAAACAAGGCGGTCCCAGTGCGTCTTCTTCTTCTAGCGCCAGGGATCGGTTGAGGCGGTCGATCCAGTGGCGGGCATCGTTCTCTCTGACTCCTTCTCAGCGGCCAAGGCAGTCGCCGAGTGTCGGGTGATCAACAGGCGGCGGGGAGGTGCGCCTCTCCCTGCGGGGAGGAGGGGGAGGCGGACAGTCGTCCCGTCGTTCCAATGCTCTTGGGCGACCGTCTTGGTCACGCTCGATGGTGATGTGAGTCCGACTGTGGCTGGCAGCCTGCTCCTTGTCTCTTCTGTCACGGACGCCACCAGTCGGCGTCCGGGATGTCGTGCCTTGATCTCGGTGAGGCGACGGGTCGTCGTTCCGCCAGCTGGGTGCTTCAGTGCGGCAGCCGGCCTCTTGCTGCTCGGCAGCCGCGCCAATGAGCCGATGGACGTCCTCCGTCATGTGGCGACGCTCGTAACCCTCGAGCTTGTCCAGCTCATCTGTTGCCGCCTGGGCAGCTCGTATATTCTCTGCAGGCGTGGCGTAGACAGGGCGGTCTGCCCCGAACATGCTAGCAATGGTCGCGTCGTGCTGCCGGACGTGCCCATGCGGCTGGGCCTGCCAGGAGCCAGCATGCCGCCAACAGTGTGGTCCATCTCACTCTGGTAAGCCTCTGCGCCGTGCAGCGCGTCGGTGCAGACGCCATCCGGCGTGCCAGACTGGCTGCGCTCGGTGGGAAGGAAGAGGGTTCCCGTCCAGAACAGATCTCTGGACGACGGTGCACCTAGCCCCATGGTGGGCGCCAAATGTCGGGGTTTTGGTGCGACATATGCCAACGGGTGGTTTATCATGGTGGGGCAATAAGACGTCGCCGGTGCCAGGAAGCGGGATGAGGCATAGACACGTACGCCGGCGAACTTTACCCAGGTTTGGGGCTGTCCTAGGAGATAACACCCCTAGTCCTGCCCTGCGGGGTCTCTGCATGATCACTATCTCAACAAGTGGCTACAAGTTGCTCCTTGAGCTATTTGTTAGAGGAGGAAGAAGGGCAAGGCTAGCTCTCTCCTCTCTCTACGTGGGGGTTGTGTAGTCTAAGGGTCTGAACCCTTTGCATGGGTGCCCTGGGGGGTTTATATAGGCCTACCCCCCATGGGTACAATGGTAAACTAGTCGGTTGTTGGCCCAGGTCGTCTGTGTCTCTTGCTGTCGGCTTCTCCGCTGGCTGCTGGGGCCCACCGACTTGTGGGACCCGTCGGCTGTCTTGTCCTTGGCTGACAGGCCACGCCCGCCGCTAGCGGGTCTTGCCGGCTGCTCGTTACTGTAGCCGTGCTTCTAATGACGCTGGCTTTGTCGGGGAAGGCGTGGCTACAGTCCCGCCGCCTGGCGGGCGTTCACTGTAGCCATCCCCTGTCTCTTCTGGTTAATGGTGCACAGACTCTTAGGAGGGCGGAGGGCCGCCTGCTGGGTGCCGACCTCCCTCCCTGGCTGACTGGCCGGACATGCCGCCTTCTGGCCTCTGACTGACTGGTATGGTCCGCCGCCTGCGGGCCGTACCGATAGCCCGTCGTGGGGGCATGGCCCCTCTGACTTGAGTGATGTCACGAGCGGAGAGGCTACAGTGCCGCGCCGCGCCGGGGATCTTCGGCCTGTACGGCGCACTGTAACCATGACCTGCTTTGGATCAGGGGGTGGCAGGCTTCACTGTTGCCATGCCCCGTCTCATCGTTTTTATGGGGGTGCAGACTTTGAGGGTGCTTGGGGCCGCCTGCTAGGAGCCAGCTTCTCTGGAGGCCGTGTGCTAGGAGGCGGCCCGCTTCATGACCGTCTCCTGGGACTCTCCGCCTTCCGGCAGCCGGTCGATGGGGCCAGTCGGCCACGAGAAGGCGGCGGCCAGGCTTTGGGACTTGAGGGGCGCAGTCGGCCCCGATGTCTTGAAATGCCATGGGTGGCAGATGAGGCTACCCATGGCCAATAACTCCGACAATTCTGATCATGAGACGCAATACATGGCTGCTGAAGATGCTGACTTGTATGAATGTTTAGTTGCTCAACGTGTTTTGAGTGTGCAGGTTACATAAGCTGAGCAAAATCAGAGGCATAATTTGTTCCATACAAAGGGAGTTGTGAAGGAATGTTCTATTCGCGTCATCATAGATGGAGGGAGCTGTAACAACTTGGCTAGCATGGAGATGGTGGAGAAGCTATCTCTCACCACAAGAGCAAATCCACATCCTTACTACATCCAATGGTTCAACAATAGCGGCAAGGTTAAGGTAACACGTACTGGTTGTGTGCATTTTAGTATCTCCACATATGCTGATTATGTTGATTGTGATGTGGTACCTATGCAAGCATGTTCCTTATTACTTGGTAGACCATGGCAATTTGATAAAAAATTTGTACACCATGGTAGAAACAATCAGTATACTCTTGTTCATCAGGATAAACATATTACTTTGCTTCCTATGTCTCCTAATTCCATTTTCAAAGATGATATTGATAGAGCTAATAAAGCAAAACAGGAGAAAAATAAGAGCGAAAATCAGATTGTGGCAAAAGAATTTGAGCAACAAATGAAGCCTAATAATAAACCATCTTGTGTTGCTTCTGAAATTAAATTGAAAAGTGCATGTTTACTTGCCACCAAATCTGATATTGATGAGCTAGATTTTAGCAAATTTGTTTGCTATGCTTTTGTGTGCAAAGAGGCATTATTTTTATTCGAGGACTTGCCTTCCTCTATGCCTCCTACTATTACTAACATTTTGCAGGAGTTCGCTGACGTCTTTCCACAAGACGAGCCATCGGGATTATTACCACCTATTCGAGGGATTGAGCATCAGATTGACTTAATTCCCGGTGCATCGCTACCCAACCGTGCACCATACCGTACCAATCCAGAGGAGACGAAGGAGATTATGCGTCAAGTACAGGAGCTTCTCGACAGAGGTTATATACGCGAATCTCTTAGTCCTTGTGATGTTCCTATCATACTAGTGCCAGAAAAGGATGGTACGTCTCGTATGTCTGTTGATTGTAGAGGCATTAATAATATTACTATCCGTTATCGTCATCCTATTCCTAAGCTAGATGATATGCTTGATGAATTGAGTGGCTCTACAATATTCTCCAAAGTTGATTTGCGTAGTGGATACCATCAAATCCGTATGAAATTGGGAGATGAATGGAAAATAGCATTTAAAACTAAGTTTGGATTATATGAGTGGTTAGTCATGCCTTTTGGGTTAACTAATGCACCTAGTAATTTCATGAGATTAATAAACAAAGTTTTATGTGCTTTCATTGGACGATTTGTGGTAGTTTATTTTGATGACATACTGATTTATAGCAGATCTTTGGAGGAACATTTGGAACATTTACGTGTTGTTTTTATTGGTTTACGTGATGCACGTTTGTTTGGTAACCTTGGGAGGTGCACCTTTTGCACCGACCGCGTAACTTTTCTTGGCTATGTTGTTACTCCACACGGAATTGAAGTTGATAAATCCAAGATTGAAGCTATTGAGAGTTGGCCGCAGCCCAAAACGGTCACACAAGTGAGGAGTTTTCTTGGACTCGCTCGTTTCTATAGGCGTTTTGTGAGATTTTAGCACCATTGTTGCACCTCTTAATGAGCTTACAAAGAAGGATGTGCCTTTTGTTTGGGGTACCGCACAGGAAGAAGCCTTCAAGGTATTGAAAGGTAAGTTGACACATGCTCCTTTACTCCAACTTCCTGATTTTAATAATACTTTTGAGCTTGAATGTGATGCTAGTGGAATTGGATTAGGAGGTGTGTTATTACAAGATGGCAAACTTGTTTCATACTTTTCTGAAAAATTGAGTGGGCCTAGTCTGAACTATTCTACTTATGATAGAGAATTATATACTCTTGTTCGGACCTTAGAAACATGGCAACATTATTTATGGCCCAAAGAATTTTTTATACATTCTGATCATGAATCTTTGAAACGCATTAAAAGTCAAGCAAAACTGAACCGTAGATATGCTAAATGGGTTGAATTCATTAATACTTCCCCTAATGTCATTAAACACAAGAAGGGTAAAGCAAATGTTATTGCTGATGCATTGTCTCGTCGTTATACTATGCTTTCACAACTTGACTTTAAAATATTTTGTTTGGAGACCTTCAAAGATCAATATGTGCATGATGCTGAATTGAAAGATGTACTGCAGAATTGTAAAGAAGGAAGAACATGGAACAAGTTCATCGTTAATGATGGATTTGTGTTCCATGCTAACAAGCTATGCATTCCAGCTAGATCCTTTCGTCTTTTGTTGTTCCAGGAGGCGCATGGAGGAGGATTAATGGGACACTTTGGCGTGAAGAAGACGGAGGATATACTTGCTACACATTTATTTTGGCCAAAGATGAGACGGGATGTTGAGCGTTTTGTTGCTCGCTGCACTACATGTCGAAAAGCTAAGTCACGACTCAACCCTCATGGTTTATATATGCCTTTGCATGTACCTAGTGTTCCTTGGGAGGACATATATATGGACTTTGTTTTAGGTTTACCTTGAACAAAGGAGGGGAGGGATAGCATATTTGTTGTCGTGGATAGATTCTAAAGAATGGCGCACTTTATACCATGTCATAAAGCGATGATGTTGTTAATGTTGCTGATTTGTTCTTTCGTGAAATTATTCGCTTGCATGGTGTCAAATACTATTGTTTCAGATCGTGATACTAAATTTCTTAGCCACTTTTGGAGATGTTTATGGGCTAAGTTGGGGACTAAACTGCTTTTTAGTACTACTTCACCCCCAAACTGATGGACAAACTGAAGTAGTAAATAGAACATTGTCTACTATACTTAGGGCTATTTAATGAATAATAAGAAAATGTGGGAAGAATGCTTGCCTCATATTGAATTTTCTTAGAATCGTTCATTGCATTCTACTACTAAGATGTGCCCTTTTGAAATTGTGTATGGTTTCCTACCTCGTGCACCTATTGATTTGTTGCCTCTTCCATCTTCGGAGAAGGTTAATTTTGATGCTAAACAACATGAAGAATTGATCTTTAAAATGCATGAGTTAACTAAGGAAAACATTGAGTGTATGAATGCTAAATATAAACTTGTTGGAGATAAGGGTAGAAAACATATTGTGTTTGCACCTGGAGATCTTGTTTGGTTACATTTGCGTAAGGATATATTTCCTGATTTGCGCAAATCAAAGCTAATGCCACGTGCTGATGGTCCTTTTAAGGTGTTAGAGAAAATAAATGATAGTGCATATAAACTTGAGCTACATGCATATTTTGGGGTTAGTCCCACTTTTAACACTACAGATTTGAAGCCTTATTTGGGTGAGGAAGATGAGCTTCCGCCGAGGACGACTTCATTTCAAGAAGGGGAGGATGATGAGGACATAAATACCATTGTTACACCCACAACCCCTACTAATATACATATTGGACCGATTAATAGAGCACACACAAGCGAATTACTATTGTTACTCCCACAACCCCTACTACTATACATACTGGACCGATTAATAGAGCTCACGCACGCCAATTAAATTACCAGGTACTTCTGTTTGTTGGTAATAATTCTAATGTTCATGAGAATATGATGCCGCCTAAATTGGATACATTTGTTTTACTTACAGATGAAGGGCCTAGCTTGGAGAAGGATGAACATTGGAGCAAGAACAAGCATGGAGTTGATGGCATGCACAAGGGAAACAAGAACGGACTTCAAGTGATGATTTCAGGACTTTCAAGCCACCATAATGAGTCCATGAAGCCTTGGACGAAATATACAAGATGACACTTCATAATTTTCGTCCAGAGACTATTCTAGGTGATGTGTCACCTTATTTTTGGTCCAGGCCATGTAATTTCGAAATACTTGAATATAGGCCGTTTTTAGAGTCAGTATGTGTGGGGAAACAAGAGTTAGGGTTGGTTTCGGACCCCTTCTCCAAGGGCCACGAAATTCCCCCCTCTTCCTCCATATATATATAGCCCTTAGGGCATCGTTTAGACTTTGGGTTTCGTTTATATTAAAAGTTCGCCGTTGCTGCAACTTCGTGTACTTCGTTTGTGTTCTACGACCACACAAAGGCGTCACAGAACCCCACCTTCATTAATAAAGCTTTTGCCTTATATTCACAATATCTAGATTGAAATCTCAGTTTCTTGCTTGTTCTTTGTTTTCTCGTAGGAAACATGCCCTCATGGCCAGGTTGATCGTGCTTCGGCATGGTCAATAACCCCTCGAGAGTTGGTTTAGTTATTGCTAAGGCGCGACGTTTCGCATGTTCGTAGTCAGATCGTCAAGGTCGACTCCCACAGAAAACGATAGCCACCATCTCATCAAAACATCGGGACACCTTCGCCTCTATCACTTTGTATCAGCCATTCCACACGGTGATGGAAAAATCTGGAGTGAAAACAAGGTCTTTAGAGCAGATAATGATATCTGACGAAGTGCATGTCTTGCTGGTTACGGATAGCTCCTCAGAGGAGGATTTTGAGACACATGACCAGTCCTATCGCCCCCCCCCCCCGAGGTGCATGCTCTAACTTGGCAGGGTAATATTGCTCATATGGTGTCTTACATTGGCATGCCATTTGCTTAGTTTAGACATTCTTTGTGTGAATGCCACATGTTTAGTGTCTAATTACCATATATGTGAATTTTTCAACGCCATCTTGTTGCAAGACATTATATATGTGAATTATGCAATGCAATCGTGTTGCAATGCATTATGTATGTCAATTATGCAATGCCATGATGTTTAGCCAAGTGTCATATATGTGAATTATATCATGCCATCCCTTTTCTGTATTACGTATTCCATTTGTCGACAATGTTTGTATACTCAACTGCTCTTCCTGTGCATCAGCCATTTGAATTGGTGATGGAAAAATCTGGAGTGAAAACATGGTCTTCAGAGCAAAAAATGCTACCTGCTGAAGCAGATATCTTGCTGGTTACAGATAGCTCCTAAGAGAAGCATTCAGAGATAGATGACCAGTCCTATTTTCGCCCTGAGGTGTATGCTCAAACTTGGCAGGGTTATATTACTCTTATCATGCATATGTTGTCTTGCAATGCTTAGTTTTTACATCATATACACAATATTAAGTGTCATCTTCTTAGTTTTTTTTGACAGAAAGACTGTAAGGGAATCCCCTATAGTATAATTGGTGCAACAACCCCAAATTGCAAGTATCATGCCTTGAACCTGGGTGGGTGGGAAGGCATCAGCCCCTTCCCACCACTAGGCTATGCCTTAGTTTGCGTGTCATCTGCTTAGTTGACACATCATATATGTGATTGCCCTCTGCTCACTTGCTTAGTATATAAATCGTATATTTGAATTATATCATGCCATGATGTCGGTGCAACAAACCTTGGGTCTATTGCCCAGACCGTGCACAGGCATAAGAGCAAAATTGCAGCATCCAGGACCAGACAAAGCACAAGTGATCAACTCTTTGAGGAATCAGAGTGCGAATCAAGAAGACCAAGTCAAGCCAAAGGAACAAGATACCACCAAGGGAAAACCTCCCTTGCCGGGTAGGCGACCCTGGCGAGGTCAAGGTTACCCCAGAGACAAGCCTCAAGAACGTCCCGGCAGGCCTACCGGGCCCTACGAAGGCAAACTACCCCGCCAAGGATTCACCGCTCCACCTCACAGCAACGCAAGTCATCGAACGGTGCGGTATCAAGCCCCCAAGTGACTAAGTGGTTGTTTTTTGCCACATGGCAGCCACTTCCTATGGAAATCACCTCCAAGTAACACCCATCCAGCAACATGTCAAGCAGACACGCAAGAAGGTGGTCGAACTGCCCGACAAGGCTTGTCGGGCATGCCAAGATGTGACACTAAGCGGCGCATTTAATGCGCTCCGCCCTGTCTGCAGAGTTAGGTATGATAGCAATGTTTGTTATCTAATAAGGACACAATGGATGATTTGCCATTGTGGTGACCCCTTGATCTATAAAAGGAGGCCCGTGGCGACCATAGAAAGGATTCGGATCCTTGTACACTCATGCGCTTGTAGCTGCTCTCGCCCTGAGGCAACCCTGCCAGGCTAGAGCGTTGCGTTTACACCACAATCCACCATCAATCCACCAAAGTAGGAGTAGGGTTTTATGCCTCACGGCGGCCCAAACATGGGTAAAATTGCCTGTGTGATCTCTGTTGTGCTGCGCGACGTTCTCCGCTCTTTGTGCAATGTGCTCATCCCCCATGCCGAATCACAAGGGGCTCATGGCCCCATAGGTGGTCATGGTTTCCCGCGACATCTTTGGCACGCCAGGTAGGGGGAAGCGCTTGCGTGAACCTGAGAAGCGTACGCAGCGCGCCATCTTCATCATCGTTTTCTTCGTCGACGGCTCCATCGTCCATGGTGCCCAAGAAGAAGCCCGGTGCCGCAGCCCACTCGTCCACCTCGAAGGCCCCATCACTCGTGGCCGCCAATGCCACGGGGGCTACGGGGACGCACGAGGATGGCACAGGCGGCAGGGGCGGTGTCGTCACCACCTGCCCAACGGCCAAAACAGGAGTAGGAGGCACCGGAGAAGGACATCATCCCAGCGGCCATGCTACACGAGGTACGGGTGGAGAAATCACTCCGCTTGCACCTCCCCACCCGGCCGAAGGGCACAGTCGCAGCGACGACGCTCGCTCTGGGGCGAATCGCAACTCTCCGGCCGCTCCCGCTACAGGAGCGACCGTAGGGCATGCACCACCCCGGGAGCGAGTCGACCCATCCAATGCACCAAACGGAGCCGCTGGTTCTCAAGCGCCTCCACCTTGTCACCACGCCATCCTGGCGACAAGCTCACAATGAAGAGAACATGGTGCGGCCACTGCTGGCACCACAAGGAGCCAAGCGACATTACGATCTATGTCATCATCCATGCCAAGCACCGCTTCAGAGGCCATGGCGCGAGCCCAGCTGCTGTTGAGATTTTCGCCGGCAGCCGATCAGATGGATGAGTGGAGAGCCACCATTCAAAGCCTGATTGGTTTCACCGAGGCGGGAGGATCACAGCGAGATGGCCCACCACGGCCTCCCCAGGCGATGACAACGGCCCACGCTGTTTGCCATGTGGAAGGGGCCACCCCCATGATGCAGTCCCCTCCACGGCAGCCAGCACGGGAGCCACGTGACCAAGAACCTGACGATGTCTCAATGGCTTCGTCCGACCCTCGGGCGCGTCAAGGCCAACAGCAAGTCCTGGAGGACAGGCAAAGGGAAGGCACGTGCGTCACCATCGAGCGATGCCGCGACACCCACTGCCAGTTCGATAGGCGTGGTGGCCCTGACGTCGACGAGCCCGTGCTCGACGAAGGTGGGTACCTACCTTCGAGGCTGGGTGCCCGGCCTTCACCCGTGAGTTGCGGCAAGTCTGTTGGCCATCCGCTCGCACGTTCAAGCTGGAGATACCAGAGAAGTATGATGGGAGGCTAAACCTGGCAGAGTTCTTGAGCATCTACACCATCGCTGTTCAAGCTGCCAGGGAAAGAGACAAAAAAGGTGTTCGCCAACTACTTCCCTTTGGCACTCAAGCCAAATGTGAGGTCTTGGCTGATGCACCTGCCGGAGAACTCCATTTAGACCTGGGCTGACCTGTGACATGAGTTTGTTGGTGCCTTTACGGGCGGCCATCAAGAACCAAGGCGTCCCAGGGACTTGCAGCTCCTCCCGCAGAAGGAAGGAGAGACCCTACGGAAGTACATGCAGATGTTCATCCGAGTACACAAGAACATTCCAGATATCCACCCGACAGTTGTGATAGCTACATTCCAGTCCAACATGCGCAATCACCGGATACGTTCCAAGATGAACGTTCGGTTGCCCAAGACTATGAAGGAGATGTACACCCTAGTGGATAAGTGTGCTCGGGTAGAGGAGGGGAGGCGGCTCCCCGGTGAAGAGGATGGCGTCGACATCGACTCAGAAGATGATGACGAGGCCACCAATCAGAAGAAGAAGAACAAGAAGCACAGCAAAAGGCGCAAGGATAATCCAGCGATGACAGTTGAGGGGTCGAGCGCACCTAGTACCAGCAATAAGGCCAAGATCGAGGTTCCCGGCAACGAAGTTGCCGCATGCACTGATTGCCGAGAAGCCATGGCTGCCGAGAAGGCTGCGGAAGGTGATGGCCCGTAATGCAAGATCCATCAGAGCAAGGGCCACGATCTCCAGGAGTGTCATTAGGTTGAGCAGCTCGTCAAGAAGCAGAGGGCTGAATATGAGAAGCATGATAAAGAGAAAGGTCAAAGTGGCGCTGGCGGGAAGGGCCGAGGTGGCAGAGCAAGCCGCCCCGGCAAGGCTCCTCAGAATCAAGGAAAACCCGCCAGAGGCCGTGAGGAGGATTGCAATGATGAGAGTGATGGAGGAGATGAAGAGGAAACCAATGAGCAGGAGTTCCAGAAAGCAACTGACGCCATGTGTATTGACGGGGGTGCATCTCTACACTCTTCTCACCGCCAACTTAAACAGTGGGCGCGAAGTCAATGTCGTGGAGACAGCGGCAGATTCTCGGAAGCCGCTCAAGTGGTCCCGCACGCCCATCATCTTTGACGAAGAGGATCACCCTGACTGCACCACCGCGGTAGGGTGCTTTCCGTTGTTGGTCTCACCAACAATCCGCAACCTTAAAGTCACAAAGATGTTGGTTGAAGACGGGGCCGGGTTGAATCTGATTTCTCCAAAGGTCACCAGCAAGCTTCAGATAGTAAAGGAAGAGCTCAAGGTTACTGGCACGTTTCAAGGGATCAACCCCACCAGGAGTCATCCTAAGGGGAAGATCACGTTACCAGTGACATTCGGGGCGGTTGAATTACCGGACTGAGAAGATTGTGTTTGATGTGGTGGGCCTCCCCCTATCGTACAATGGAATCCTTGGTCGCCCAGCTCTGGCCAAATTCATGGCGGCATCCCACTATGCCTACAACACCTTGAAGATGCCAAGACCGATAGGCGTCATTTCCATTCAATTAGACAAGAAGGACGCAATCATTTGTGTGAACAAGATGTATCAGGAAGCAGTCGCGACAGAGGCCGCTGAAGGCACTGTTCCCACCAAAGAAAGTAAAGGAAAGAAGAAAGATAACAAGGATGCCAGCAAGGAATCCGGGAAGCGTGCCTCTTTGGAGTACACTCCACATGTTGATGACTTGCCGGAGAGTTCCAATAGCAAGAGACCCAAAGCTGTTGCACCTGCTGTGAAAAAGGTCATGGCAGGGCTGGCTGGCGCTGATGGTACCTTCACTATCAGTGCCACCCTCGATGACAAATAGGAAATCACGCTCGTTGCCTTCGTGCGGGCGAATATCAATGTGTTTGCCTGGAAACCATCTGATATCCGCGGTATTCCCAGGGAGGTAATCGAGCACCACCTTGTTGTCTGCCCACATGCCCGACCCGTCAAGCAGAAGGTGCAGAAGCAAGATTTCGAGAGGCAGCAGGTCATTGCCGAGGAGATCAAGAAACTTGAGGCAGCTGGTCTGGTCAGAGCAGTACTACATCCAACTTGGTTGGAAAATCCTGTGGTGGTACGCAAGGCCAATGGGAAATAGAGGCTTTGCATAGATTTCACGAATCTGAACAAGGCATGTCCGAAAGACCCATTTCCCTTGTCGCGCATCGACCATATTGTGGATTCCACCTCCGGGTGTGACCTGCTTTCTTTCTTGGATGCATACTCTGGATACCACCAGATCTTTATGTCCAAGGAGGACGAAGCGAAGACCGCGTTCATAACACCGTGTGGCATGTACTGCTTTGTACGGATGCCCTTCGGGTTGAAGAGTGCTGGATCCACTTTTGCAAGGGCAGTTCAGATTGGCTTCGAGTCTCAGCTGCACAAAAACATTGAAGCTTACATGGATGATATTGTAGTCAAGACCAAGGACGGATCAACCCTCATTCAAGATTTGGAAGAAACGTTTGCTAATCTGCGCAAGATGAACTTGAAGTTGAACCCAAAGAAGTGTGTGTTCGGCATTCCTTCCGGTGAGCTATTTGGCTTCTTTGTGTCCCATCAAGGGATAGAGGCCAACCCCGACAAGATCAAGGCTATCGAGCAGATTCAAGCACCCAAGATAGTCAAGGACGTGAGGCGTTTGACTAGATGTGTTGTCGCGCTTAGCAGGTTCATTTCCAAGTCTTCCGAGCACGCCTTGCCGTTCTTCAAAATCTTGAAAAAGGCGGGACTTGTGGAGTGGACCCCGGAGGCAGGCACTGTGCTGCAAGATTTGAAGGCCTATTTCCTCTGTGCCCACTCTAGTTGCTCCAAAACCACAAGAGTCATTGCTGCTATACTTAGCGATAACTAATCAAGTAGTTAGTGCAGCGCTAGTGGCGCAACGGAAAGTAGATGAAGCGGCAGCCGCAGCCATTGTCCCCTCTGGGGAGGAAAGTGAACATGTCCCGGCAGGGTCAGATGCAGTTCAAGACAAAGGAAAGCAAGGCAACAGAGATAGCCCCAAGGTTGCGGCAAGGAAGAAAGTGGTGCAGCGCCCAGTGTACTTCATCAGCTCCCTATTGCAGGGGGCTAGGTCAAGGTACTCTGGCATGAAGAAGTTGCTTTTTGGCCTCGTCATGTCCTCAAGGAAATTGCGCCACTACTTCCAAGCCCACGAGATCACGGTTGTCACCCATTTTACTTTGCAAGGGATACTCAGAAACCCTGATGTCGGTGGGAAACGACACCTATGGGATCACAAGAATCCCTACTACGGTTGCCGGGGTGCAGGGTTGCAAGAAGAGCAGGATCATTAGTCAGCATGAGGATCATTTACCCAGGTTTGGGCCGCGAGGATGCGTAAAACCCTAGTCCTGCTTTGGTGGATGTATTGAGTGTTCTTGAGCCCTTGAACTAGCTACGGTGGGTGAGTAGTTCCAGGGAGCCGAATCCTTCTCCAGTACGCCATGGGCCTCCTTTTATAGTCGAAACGGGCTACCACAGTGGCATACAGGAGGTGGAAAGGCGTACAGTGCTATGAGCTTATTGCTCGTATTACAAGAAAAGACGCATTTAATGCATCGCTTAGGTGTCCCCTTGCTTTATTGGGGACGGGAACGAGGCCCGTCCCGTCCGTCACCGCTCCTCCTTGCTTTGACACGCGTCTTGGTCAGTGATGCATGCGGTGCCATGTAGGCAGGCAGGCAGCTGAGGTGGCGCGGTGGTAGAACATCCACGAAGATCTGCATGCCGCCACGCAGGCGCTCGCTGAGTTGGCCTGGGAGCTGCGTGTTGCCACGCAGGTGCCTTCCCAGCTGGTTGGGCTGGCAGCTGCATGCGAATGGCGGTGGAGACTTGGCTGGTGCAGGCCTGGAGGTGGCCCTGCTGGCGCCCTTGGCGAGGTCCTTGCCGGGTGGCCCGGCAAGGGCCTTGCCATGGCGCGCTGTTGTCCCCGATAAGGATCTTGCCGGGGGTCTTGTGGTTCCCCTCGGCAAGGATCTTGTCGAGGATCGCTGTCTTCTAATCCTCATCTGATCTTGAATATGTCTTCACAAAGATCTGCATGCCACCACAGAGGTGCCTCCCGATCCCTGGCTCAACATGCTCGATAGTGTTGGAGACCGTGGGCTCGAGGGTGGCTCGCTCTGTTGGTGTTTGGACGCGCTGCCCCGGCAAGGGTCTTGGCGGGGCTGCCGAGGCCGTCCCCGGCAAGTGTCTTGCCGGGGGAAACTACTCCGCCCCTCTGCTCATTGCGTTCTTGGTCTTGGCGTTGCTCTGGCTGACTTGGTCTTTGGTTTTGCCTTGGTTCACCTCCCCTGTTCTGCTTGGTGCGGCCGTGGGCGCGGTTCTGACTGTCCGTTCATAGGTAAAGGGGTACAAAGTTGCGCCCCTTCTTTTGTACACCGACAGGAGCCCCCGGGCCTGGGCCACACATAAGCGCGACACATTGTTGGGCCAGGCCCAAAACGGTGCGTGGGCAGGCAGGGCAGTTTTTACCGTGGTAAAACTTTTCGCGTGTTGCGCTTCCCACGACCCGCGCGCGACGTGGAGGGGGGCGCGTGACGTGGGCGGCATGCGTGGGGAGGTTCCCGCACGCATGCGTCACATCGCAGTAAAGAGGCGACTCGCGCCTTCCCCGTAAAAAGAGGGAGGCGTGGAGGCGCGGCTCATTTACTGGATGGACTCGGGTCGCAGTCTTCAAGGCGCCCACGCACCCCTAATCATGGGGCGGGGAACGGTCGCCTCACCCGTCCTTTCGACCATGCACGCTCGCCACGCGTCCTTCATGCAGGTGGCGAGCTGTGGAGGCGGGAAACTGGGTCGTCGCTGGTTGGAGCAGCGGGTCGGTCCCGATTCCTTGCGTCCCCGATGGCTGGATTGGCTGAGCGGGGCGGCTGGGTCTCGACCCCGCCCCTTTATAAAGAGGGTGAGAGAAGGAGCGCCACCCCACATTCTTCAGTATCCATCCTTCTTCATCTTCGCTTCCCTCTTCCATCTGCCATGGAGAAGGGGAACCCCGGTCCCTCGACGGTGGCAGCGAGGGTCGCCACTCGGCTGCGCGTCCCTCCTCCTCCTAAGCCCGCGGTGGCGGAGCCGGCTATGAGGGGAAGGGGGAGGGGGCGAGGCCATGGGCGAGGCCGTGGTGCCCGGGGAAGAGGAGGATGGGGTAGCGCGCCGGCCTCGCCCCCGCCCATGATGCCTTTCCTGATGGAGGGCCACGTTGGAGACCAGCCTTGCAAGTTCTTCATCAGGCTAAGCCGTCATCCGCGTTGCCGTCTTCGCCTTCCCGCTGTGTTCGCTCAAGAGATGGAGTGTGACCCGCCCCAGACCCTCAGACTGCACATGAGGGGCTAAGGGAATGGGGGCATGTGGGTCGACGTCGACTTCCCGGCTCCTCGGGTCATGCACCTTCACCGTGGATGGAAGACGTTCGCTCGCATCCACAGCTTGACGACGGGGCTCGTCCTCTACTTAAAATTAATGGAGGACGGCATGGTCTCCGTCAAGGTCTTCGGGGACCATGGAACTCGCCTGAAGTGCTGTGTGGATAGCTCCTTTGATGGAGATTCCGACAATGGAAGCTCTTCCTCGAGCGAAAGTGACGAGGAGGATAGCAGGGCAGATGACGGGACGATTCTGACTAGGCGTCGGGCGCCCTGTGCCTGGGCGGGTGCGGCAGCAGCAACATCTGCACCTGGCTGCTCCTCCAGCGGAGCCTTGCCGAGGGAGGGGCCAGCTCCTTGAATTTCTCGGGGCCGTTTCCTTGGGCGGCTGGCGTCGGGGGGCTGTGGAAGAGGAAGAGGGCAGGCGGCAAGGCCGTCAACTCGAAGTATGCGGACACCGACGCCTTCGTCGCGTGTTCGGCGACCTGCCGCCTCATCTTCCAGCTCCTTTTCCGGCACCGTCATCACCGGCCCATCCGTGGGCGGCCACCGAGGTGTTCTCTTGGTGCTTTCTGCTGCTCATAGTTCGCCTAGGCGCCCCTTCTGCCCCTTTCGCCTCCTTAACCTGCCTCCTGAGGAGAGGGACAAGAAAGGAATCACGGGCATCTTATCTCTTTTTTTGTAAGCCTTCGGGCCTTGTTAAATTTAAAGCTTGTAATTGTCGGCGTTCTGGGAACGGGGGTCCCCAGACTTGCCTGCCTGCAGCCTACGGCGTAGCTCGAAAGGGGGCCCAGCACGGCCCATCTTCATCAACACAAGACCCAAGACCCTCGCGAGGGGCCAAGCCTCGCGGGGCGGATGACACGGCGCTTCCTCCGGCACAGCCTCGTCAGGCTGGCTCACGAGAAGGCGGAGAGATCAAGGCGGGGTACCTCGCGAGGTGCCCATGATGCAAGCCATGACGACCAAGGGTGCCAGGCAGGCGCCAGTCCGCGCAGTGTCTCCCTTTCCTCTTTGGTGCAAAGGGGGCAAGCGTAGGCGAGAGGATCAAGCAAAGGCATCCATTTCGGTGCAACGAGACCAAGACCAGTCCAACGGTGGGAAGGAGGTCATCGTGGAGCCCAGAACGGCGTCACCACAGGGCCTTTGGCAGGCGAGGACCAACTTTAGTCAGGATAAGTGTACTAGATGTTCCCCTTCGAATTGGCCAATTGTTGGCGCCCTTCCCGCTCAATATTTGGGAAGAGGCCCAGGGCCTTTGCCTATAAATAGGACTAGCCACCCCCAGGGTAGAGGCAGCGAGGAAGATCGGAACATCTAGCAACCCGGCAATCAGTTAGATAGGCAGCAGAGAGAGAGAAGGGCGATTGAACTCCTCCTAGCAGTTCATCCCCCAGGCCAAGAACAGACCCTCGCGAGGCTGTTCTACCTTGTTGTGTTCATCATCACCAGCCCAAGAGGCAATCCACCACACCACACTGGAGTAGGGTATTACACCACATCGGTAGCCCGAACCAGAATAAACTCTGTGTCTCTTGTGTTGTTCTTTTGGTAGTTTAGATCTTTGCAAGACGAAGAGGTAGAGGGCACAATCTCCGCGCGCACCCCAGAGTTCAAACCTCAAGGGTCTGCCGGAACCCGAAATCCGACATTTGGCGCGCAAGGCAGGGGTGCGCCGGAGTCCACCTCTCTACCGCTTCACGTCCCGTCGCACCGTCATCACCATGTCCGGCGACCAGGCGGGCAACCAAGATCCATGGGCGGCGTGGCCCGCCCACGCGGAGCCGCCCGCCTCGGGCGACCCCGCGCCCCAGGCAGCTCGTGGTCCGTAGGGCGCTGCGGGCCGCGGGCGGCGCGGACAGGCTTCAACAACCCTCACGCCGCGGCAAGCGCGATCGGCGGCAAGGGCCTCCAATCACGCCGCGACCGCGACACCGTACACCCGCCGGGAGCAAGCGAACTCGAGGGCCGCGCTCACGGTGGCCCGAGAGCTGCTGCAGTGTAGGCTGCTGGAAGGCGGCCGCGACGTGCTGCTGGATCGGGTCGCCGAACTCCTGGGCTTTGCCTCTTAGGGGGCTCACCCCTTCTGCATCCAGCTTCCGTCTCAAGCCCAGGGCGGCACACGCGGGGGCCCCGCGCGCTCCCGCGGGCCTTAGGCCTACCCCAACACCAGCGAACCAATCGGCGCCGGACTGGCGGTGGCGCTACCCCCGCCCCCGGCGCGTGAGGGAGAGGGGCTCGGCGCAGCCCACAGCGCCAGCGGGCAGCCGCGCTACCACCCCGCCATGGGCATGTCAAGCAGCGCCGCATGGCACATGGAGCACTACAGCACAGCCTTCAGGGTAGCGACGCCAGAAGAATACGTGCCCCACATGATGGACCAAGGGCACGCTCACGAGGGCGAACAAGGCTCGCTTCTCAGCCCAAGCTGGGGAGACGAGACACCAGAAGCTGAGCTCTTCCAGGAGCCCCGGGACGGCTCCGCCGGCCACGCTGGAGGCGACAATTATCAGGTACCACTAATTCCTCAGGAGCAGGCGTACGCTAATCATGGACCGCAGGAGGTGCAGGTCGCCGCAGCGAGCATCTGCCCCGCTCCCACGGTCTCCTACCCCTCGGGAGGAGGGCGCAGGGGGCTGCAGGAGAGGGGCAGGGATCCCACATCACTGCCGTGGCGTTCGGAGCAAGGCGTTCTCAGGAGGTAGGCCCTCTGCTGGGGAGGCGCCTAAGGGCCTGCCCCTGGCGGAGGACCCGTGGTCGTCGGGGGAACCGCTGGCGACCGCTCTACCCCACCGGCGGCGTCCTGGTTTCCGGTCGTCGTTGGTGGCACTAGAGTGTGGCGCAAGGCGGGGCCCTCGTCTGGCGATATGAAGCAAGGTCGGTACCTGTGAGGAAGGCCCAGTGCCTGTGAAGCTCGCCACCCCGTGACACTCTCAAGTAATAATGAGTGGGGCTGTAAACGCCTCGGAGCCTCAGGGGTGCCGGCCTCAGGCCCTGGGGCTCCCTCCCACGCCTAGTGGACAACACTTAGCTCCGCGCTGGTGAGAAGACGTCCAAGACTAGATTAGGTGCCGACGCGGCCTTTTGCCTATTTTCATTGACTTCTTCTTTGGTTGTAACTTTTCCCCTGCTGGATTTAAGTTGGATTCCAATTTGAGATTTGCATGTGTTCGGGGAAGGGGTGCTTAGTCTCGTTTGAGCCATTTCTCGCGTTCTGGTTACCGCTCCACCGCAGCTGCCTCCCCTCGCGAGCCCCTCGCGAGCCGGGCCAGGCCTAGCTCGCGCGCAGCCCAGACTGCCGCTGTTGCTCCTTCTCGGGAGGACATTTTGGTGCCCGCGGAGGATGCCCTTTCAGAAAAAGGCCCAGAGCCTGTGAAGAAGGCGAACGCCTGTGAAGCTATCGCGTTTAGGAAAAGGCCCAGAGCCTGTGAAGAAGGCGAACGCCTGTGAAGCTATCGCGTTTAGGAAAAGGCCCAGAGCCTGTGAAGAAGGCGAACGCCTGTGAAGCTATCGCGTTTAGGAAAAGGCCCAGAGCCTGTGAAGAAGGCGAACGCCTGTGAAGCTATCGCGTTTAGGAAAAGGCCCAGAGCCTATGAAGAAGGCGAACGCCTGTGAAGCTATCGCGTTTAGGAAAAGGCCCAGAGCCTGTGAAGAAGGCGAATGCCTGTGAAGCTATCGCGTTTAGGAAAAGGCCCAGAGCCTATGAAGAAGGCAAATGCCTGTGAAGCCATCACATGCAGAAAAAGGCCCAGAGCCTATGAAGAAGGCGAACGCCTGTGAAGCTATCGCGTTTGGGAAAAGGCCCGGAGCCTGTGAAGAAGGCCAACGCCTGTGAAGCCCCTCGCCGGCGACACTTGCGCGTCCTATGGTTTCAACTAGAGAACACTCAGGACACCACGTCCTCCCACGAGCCGCCTCGGGGCCTGCGCGAAACAAAGGTAAACCAGCCAGCCACCAGGCGTGGGTGCTCGTGCAATATAATAGCTGCTAATACGATGCATACAGATTTTACATGAGGGGCTTCCCCTCCCCAAAATGCTCTCACAGCCATCAGGCCAAACACCTGAGTTCTACTCGTGCAGGGTAAAAGACACGAGCGATACATACTCACTCGGACAAATCCCCCAATGCGTCCTCAGGAGCACCTTCCGAGTCGCCACTGGCATCGCTGAACTCGCCATCGCTACCTGCGTCGCCGCCAGCGGCATCAGGGCCGTCTACCACACCGCCCTCATCGGCAGCCACGATCACGTCGTCGTCATCCGAAGTGAAGGCCCTGACAAGAGCATCCCGTTGTCTTCCACCCAGTGCGCCAGGTCGCCTCGGACGGCCTGGGGGACTGGGGCGATGGCGGCGTCGAAGTCGAAGTGGGGATCCATGTTCCGGAGATGGCTGAAGACACGAGAGAAGGCGCGCCCGAGTAGGGCGCGGCTCCTCTCCTCCACCAACCTGTCGGCCCTGACCGACCGCGCCTCCAGCTGCGTCACCACAGCGATGAAGAACTGCAGGTTGCCGGCATAGTTGATCGTGTGCGGCTCGCCGACAGCCGCCTCGCAGATGTTGCCCAGGGCTGCGTTAGCCCTCTCCCTGAGTGTAGCCAGCATGGGGCCGTGCACGTGCTCCAGGACCTGCCGCTGGTGTATCTCATCGGCGTTCTGACGTTCGACGGCCTCAGCCTCTTCCACCCGCTGATGAAGGCGGAGCACCTCGGCCTAGAGGGCAGCCGACTCCTTCTGCGCTGCCTCAAGGGCGGCCCGGGAAGCGTCGGCCCGCCGCGTCGCCTCATCCCGTTGGGCCCTCAGGGCTGCGGTTCTTCCCTCGGCCTCGACCCGGATCAACTCCAGCTTCCCCTCGAACTCGCGCTCGAGGCCTTGGCGTGCCATCGCCACCCGACGACCAACCTCCTCCAGGACACGTGCTTCCCGTGAGGCGACTTCATCTTCCACCTGCGTCACCAGGCACTCCCTCGTCTCTAGCCGCTCGTACTCGCGAGTGCGTTCGGCAGCTTCCAGCGTCAACGCTTCCTCACGCTTCTGGAGCTCAGCTGGGTCGCCAGAGGCCACCTTCATCGATGCAAGGGCCGCCTCGCGCAGTTCCACTTGCTCCTCCAATGAGTGGCATCGGGCCAGGAGCTCCCGAGCTCGCTCCTCCGCTGCTTCTCGCCGTCGGTCAGCTCCCAGGGCCTCCTCAGCGTCCTGGGATCGGGCCACCCAGGAGGCCTCCAGCGACGCCTTCGCTTCTTCGTCTTCAAGGTCGCGCTGGTGATGCGCGAGGGCGATGGCGGCCTCCAGCTCGCGCCTCCCTGCGGCCAGGCGCAGGCCCTCGGCCTCCAGGCACGCGTCTTCACCAGCGAGCTCCTCCCCAAGCAGGTCCACCGCGTCAGTCGCCCTTCAAAGGAACTCTTGGCGGCGAGCACGACGCTCCCAAGCATGCCCGAGCACGTCTTCCACACCATCATCCGCCCCAAGCGAGCGCCGTGGGCCACAAATCATCGCTCCCCCACCCGACAAGGGGCTGGGGGCTGGCGCCCTCACGACGGCCGGGCGCGCCGTGCCAGAAGCCCGGCCTGGGGCCAGCCCGTCTCCAGAAGAAGGGTGCGGGGGGCGCCTCAGCCAATCGCAGCCCGCGGCCAGGCGAGAAGCCCACGGCAGGCTGGCTATGCCAAGAGAGGGCACGCGAAGGAAGATCGCAGGAAGAGAAGGGCTGCAGTGCGCCTTAGGACGGTCCGCCCCTTCATTCGCCCTCACCACGAGAGCAGTGCTGCTCGGAGCACTTGGGGATGGTGGGGGAGGCGAAGCCAAAGGAGGCGGCGCCTCAGTGACTCCCACGAGCTCGGCTGGAAGAGGCCTGCGGAGTAAGGATCAGTAGATGCAGCAAGGGGATCAGGAGCCAGGAAAGGAGAAGGCTTACTCGTCAGTAGCGAAGTATTTCCGGCGCTTCAGCAAGCGACAAGAGAAGTCATCACCCAGGGCCTCCCTTTTCCTCCGGACGGCCTCAAAGTCCACACGGAAGCGGCCCAAGAGAAGAGCGCAAGGATCAACCTGCGACGAAGACGGAGCAACAAAGCTATCCGCGTCAGGGGCGCCTGCCTGACGCGTGCTGCCAATCACCTCGCCAGAAGACGCGGCCGGGGCCTCAGGAGCCTCGGCCCCAGGCGCTGGGAGCGGCTGCTTGCCGCCCACAGCCTCTGCAGCACGGGCCTCAGGAGCTGCTCCCTCGAGGGCATCGCCAGGCGCAGTCTCCTCATCGGGAGCCTTATCGGTCTCCGCCATCTCACGCCTCCCTGCCCTGCCACTCGAGGAGGATTCGCCTTGACCGACTGGAAGGACGGTCACCACCACAGGGTTCTCGCGAGGCCCTTGGAAGCCAGCGGGGCGCAGCCCCCATTCATCGAAGGAGGGCATCTGCTTCACGAAATCGTCCCTGTTCTGGCAGAGGTACAACAGGGCCCCTCCTCTCTGGATGCTGCCCGGGTTGGGGTCACCAGTCAGGACCAAGAGCACTGTCCTTAGCGCCCCAGGCGTCAGGTCTTCTTCCTGGAGCCTCATGCGATCATCATGCCCGCTGAAGGCCCACATTCGGCAAGAGTGGCGTTGGAGAGGGGTAATGCGGCGTAACAGGAACTCCTTCACCACCTTGGGCGCCGTCACGCCGAGCGATCTCAAGAACGTGAAGCGGCGCCAGACGAAGGCGAGCCGGGGGCTCATGAGCGTCTCCTGGCGCCAGCCCGAATTGGGTACTGCAGGCGAAGTTGGCTTCGCCAGCAGGGGGCTGGGCACCCCGACATCAACGTACAACCACCGCTCGCGGAACCCAGCTAAAGGCGAAGGAAGCTTGAAGTCAATCCCTGAGGCCGCAGTCTCGGGCGCGGCGAGGAAGCTCACACAAGTTGAGCGTTGAGTGGGGTCAGCAAGGCGCAAAGAGAAGAAGTGGCGCAGCAAGGCAACGGAAGGAGGGATGCCCATCATCGCCTCGCAAACAAAAGCAAAGACCGAAAGGAGGGTGATGGATTCAGGACCCAGATGCATCATATGGATGTGGTAATGAGAGAGGACGGCCTTGAAGAAATCGGAAAAGGGGGGAACCAGACCCGCCCACAAGGCGTCGGCAAAATAATGAACCTCAGTGATTATCCTGTCAGTGGGGAAGTGAGACGTAGACCAGGTCGTCGTCCTCCCACACTCGTTGAAGATGGTGGCCAGAGCCGGGCTGAGCTTATCCAGGCACTCTCGATTGAGTATGATCGACCGGCCGACGGCGGGGGCCACCGACGGCGGCATGCGAGATGGAGGCATGGGTTTCTTCCCTTTCTCCTTCTTCGTCGGAGCCATGGCGATGGAAAGGAGGGGGAAGATGTGAGATGGGATTGGAGACAAGAGTCAGAGTTTGAAGAGAGGAAGAATAGGGGACGGTCGAGCAACAGGAAGGGGAGCGGATGTGTACAACTGCGAGTCCACATAGCAGGGCGCAAAATAAGGGAGCGTGGGGGAACAGTGCCACCCACGTCCAATCAACCGCCACGCGGCGCCCGAGGCCGCAGGCTGTTAGGGCCCGCGGCGCTTCGCCCTTGCCCTTTCGCCTCTCAGCATGCCCAAGTCCACGCGCGCCTTGGGCCCGGGGGCTACTGTCGGTGTTCTGGGAACGGGGGTCCCCAGACTTGCCTGCCTGCGGCCTGCAGTGTGGCTCGAAAGGGGGCCCAGCACGGCCCATCTTCATCAACACAAGACCCAAGACCCTCGCGAGGGGCAAAGCCTCGCGGGGCTGAAAGTGCAACTATCCCTAGGTGGTTTTGGTAATTCATAACAACATTTAGCTCATTGAGCTAATGATATTCCAAGATAACTATTTCAGGAAAGCTCAATGATTGGCATGGCATGAATGGTGAAAGTGGAACCCTCAAAATACTAAGGACAAAGGATTGGCTCAAGCTCAAAAGCTCAAGACTCTTCATTTTACATTTTAGTGATCCAAGATCACATTGAGTCCATAGGAAAAGCCAATACTATCAAGGAGGGATGAGGTGTTGCTTAATGAGCTCTTTGCCTTATGTGCTTAATGATATGCTCCAAAATCCTCAACTACTTTCCCATATCCACATATGACCTAAACCCTAAGCCAAACTCGGTCATACCGATTCTTTCTATCCGGCGCCACCGAGTCTTCATATGTCATAAGCCACTGCCAAAACCCTAGCAAATCGGTTTCACCGATAGGGATCTCGGTCTCACCGAGATGGGATTGCAATCTCTCTGTTTCCTTTTCGTAACTTTTCGGTCTCACCGAAAGAGCGGATCGGTCCCACCGAGATTGCAATGCAAACTCTCCGTTTCCCTTTTGTAACTTTTCGGTCTCACCGAAAGAGCAAATCGGTCCCACCGAGTTTGCCTGACCAACTCTCTGGTTAGCTAATTACCAAATCGGTCTCACCGAGTTTGTGTAATCGGTCTCACCGAGATTATGTTATGCCCAAACCCTAACCATATCGGTCCTACCGAGATGCATGTCAGTCCCACCGAAAAACTCTAACGGTCACTAGGTTTACCTTTTCGGTCCGACCGATTTTATTGATTCGGTCCCACCGAGATTGGTAAATTGTGTGTAACGGTTGGATTTTAAGTGGAGGCTCTTCATTCGTGGAGAGAGCCATCAGAACACATCTACACTTCCAACTCATATGTTCTGAGAGAGAACCACCTACCCTTGTGTTGATACCAAGATGTTCCATTCCTACCATATGAATCTTGATCTCTAGCCTTCCCCAAGTTGCTTTCCACTCAAATCTTCTTTCTACCAAATCCAAATCCTATGAGAGAGAGTTGAGTGTTGGGGAGACTATCATTTGAAGCACAAGAGCAAGGAGTTCATCATCAACACACCATTTGTTACTTCTTGGAGAGTGGTGTCTCCTAGATTGGCTAGGTGTCACTTGGGAGCCTCCGACAAGATTGTGGAGTTGAACCAAGGAGTTTGTAAGGGCAAGGAGATCGCCTACTTCGTGAAGATCTACCGCTAGTGAGGCAAGTCCTTCGTGGGCGATGGCCATGGTGGGATAGACAAGGTTGCTACTTCGTGGACACTTCGTGGGTGGAGCCCTCCGTGGACTCGCGCAACCGTTACCCTTCGTGGGTTGAAGTCTCCACTAATGTGGATGTAGGATAGCACCACCTATCCAAACCACGTGAAAAACATCCGTGTCTCCAATAGCGTTTGAATTCTCCAAACCCTTCCCTTTAATTCTTGCAAGTTGCATTCTTTACTTTCCGCTGCCTATATACTCTTTGCATGCTTGCTTGAATTGTGTGATGATTGCTTGACTTGTCTTAAAGTTGCTAAAATCTGCCAAGAACTAAAATTGGGAAAAGGCGTAGCTTTTATTTGGTCAAGTAGTCTAATCACCCCCCCTCTAGACATACTTCCGATCCTACAAGTGGTATCAGAGCTTTGGTCTCCATTTTCTTTGATTTCCATAGCTTTTGGTGGTCATAGCCTTGGTTTCACAACCTAGGAGAGTATGGCGTCTAGCGAGGGAAATTATCACCGTAGAGGTCCTTACTTTGATGGTACTAATTTTGCTAGTTGGAAGCATAAAATGAAAATGCATATTCTTGGACATAACCCCGCCGTTTGGGCTATTGTGTGTGTTGGTGTGCAAGGTGACTTCTTCGACAGGAAGGAACCAAACCGTGAAGCTACCGCGGATGAGTTGAAGATGCTACAATACAACGCTCAAGCTTGTGATATTCTCTTCAACGGATTGTGCCCCGAAGAATTCAACAAAATCAGTCGTCTTGAGAATGCAAAGGAAATTTAGGATACTTTGATTGATATGCACGAGGGTACCGACTCCGTCAAGGAATCCAAATTGGATGTGCTTCAAAGTCAACTTGACAAGTTCAAAATGAAGGATGGTGAAGGTGTCGCTAAAATGTATTCTAGGCTTGCTCTCATCACAAATGAGATTGCCGGCTTAGGGAGTGAAGAGATGACCGATAGATTCATCATCAAGAAGATCCTAAGAGCCTTGGATGGAAAATATGATACCGTGTGCACATTGATCCAAATGATGCCAAATTACAAAGATGTCAAGCCAACGGAAGTCATTGGAAGAATTGTTGCTCATGAGATGTCACTCAAGGATAAAGAGGAACTTCACAACAAATCAAGTGGTGCTTACAAAGCCTCATGTGAAGCCCCCACATCATCAAGTGAGAAACAAAACTTCAATGAAGAACTGAGCTTAATGGTGAAGAACTTCAACAAGTTCTACAAGAGTAGAAGCAAAGATAGAAGCTCCAAGTCAAGGTCCTACAGTGACAAAAGATCTTCTAGTCGAGAGCGAAACTGCTACAATTGTGGAAGACCCGGACACTATTCCAATGAGTGTACGGCTCCCTACAAAAGAAGAGAAGATTCTCCAAAAAGAAGAAGCAAAAGAGAGGAATCACCATCACGAGAGAGAAGGAGTAGAGATGATCGTTATGAACGAAGATACTCACGGAGAAGCAAGGATTCGTAAAGGAAGGAAAAATCATCAAGGAGCTACACAAAACGAAGACATCAAGCTCATGTTGGTGAATGGGTATCCGGCTCCGACTCCGACAACCACTCCGAGAGAAGTTATCACTCCGACTCCGAATATACTCAAGATGAAGGTGTTGCCGGTCTAGCACTTGTGTCAACCAACTCCTACGACATACTTGATTCGCCAAATGAAGGAATTGGAAGATGTTTCATGGCCAAAGGTCCTAAGGTAACTCATCCTGAGTATGTAGATTTTAATAGTGATGATGATGACTTGTTAGGCGATGATGATTTACTTGTTGACAACTCTAGTGATGAATCCTATGATGAAACGTCAATTAATCATGCTAAAACGAATGACAATGATAAGGAGAGAATTGAGGCTCTAACTAAAGAACTGAACACTCTTAAGTTAGCTCATGAAACTATCTTCGAAGATCATCGAGAACTTTTAAGGGCTCATGAGAAGTTACGCTTTGAAAAGCTCAATCTTGAGCAAGAGCATCAGCTTTTAAAGGCAATCAATGATGATCTCCGCAAGAAAAGTTCTTCTTACATTGCCAAACGTTTACTCTTATCCACTTACATGCCTCAAGTCAAGTCTAGTAACAAGAACAAGAAAGATTCTTCTTCTAGTAGTAACAATGATCATGTTAAATCCAATATTGTTGCTCCTAGTAGTTCTCTTGATTCCACTAATGATTCTCTTAGCCAAGTTACACTTGAGCAAGAAAATAGCATATTGAAGGAAATCATAGAGAAAGGAGTGTACAAAAGCCTTGCCGGAAGTAAGCAATTCGAGGAGATTGTACGCAAGCAAGGAAGGCACCGGAAGAATCAAGGTGTTGGTTTTGAACGAAAGTTCAATGCCAATGGAGTTGAGTGGGAAGAAGATCAATACCCCAAGACAAAGTTTGTTCCTCAACTAGAGAAGTATGACCCAATTTCTTTTAAGGGGACACAAACTCAAGATGATCTTCCACCACAAGACTACAAGCAAAAAGGCAAGGACAAGCTTCAAAAGGAAATAGATGCATTTGAAGAAGCTCCTAAGACCTTAGTCAAGTGGATTCCCAAGACTACTTCAAGTTCCACTTCATCAAGTATGACTACAACTCCAAGGATTCCCATCAAGATGGTGTGGATCCAAAAGAAGAAGAACTAGAGAGTTCTTGAGGGTGACTCCGCCAACATACTTCACTCTTATCATGTTGGCAAGAACAAGTGCAATCAACTTCCACATCTTGCACTAGTTCAAGGAGTCACAAACCTTCCTGTTGGTAAGTCAAGGGACAAGGTAACCTAAGCTTTCATAGACATCATCTTGTATGTGCAATCACTCTATGTCTATGGATATACTTGCTTGTTCCTTGTGGGACTAACCCATGTAGGTATTGAAAGTGCAATTCACTCAAAAGGATAGCTCCAAGTGATCTACATCAACATTGAGCATCCACATCTTCAACATCTACATGAAGTCATCATCGACAAAACCCAAGGTTAGTTCATCCCTCTTCGGGGAGATATCACATCTAGGGGGAGCTTTACTCTAAGACTTGAGCTAAAGCGACTCTAATGATGTGAACACAACAATGCTTTATATAAAAGTGGTAACCCCACTTGAGCTTAAACGATGAGTATGACCTATGAACAAATGTTCTCATTTGACTCCTAAGTCAATATACTCATATATAGATGACCTAGTCATCGCAAATTGCTTGATAGATGCTAGGATTGGGTGTGCATGTTTTGTCACATATTTCAATTGCCATTTTATTGTGTGAGCATGTTGGTTGCATATTTTACTCATTCGAGGACATCCACTTGTTGTTTTGATTGTTTGGTTTTATTGTTCTTTTGCCAAGTGGATGGACAAGAATGCCTAAGTACCCCCTCTAGCTATTTATGCTTTTCTCGTCTCAAACTCTATTCATGCTACATCACAAAATTGATCAAGTCAGATTCGAACCACTCTATGTGAGGAGCACTCGTAGTCCCCGATTCGTCATAGACTTAAACTTCCAAAACCTCTTTGTGATTCTCGGTCTGACCGATACCCCACTTTCGGTCTTACCGAGATCATTAAGTTGATCTATGTTTTCGATCTCAGTGCAACCGATTTGAACTATTCGGTCACACCAAGTTGCAATAACTGTACACACTTTTGCATCTCGGTGCCACCGAGTTGTTCCACTCGGTCACACCGACAGGGTCGGGCTATATATAGACACGGGCAAAATTTTGGAAATTTCTCCGAACCTCTAAGCCCGCGCCATAGCTCGCTCTGCCGACGTGGTCTCCGGATCATCTCCTCGCCGCCAGCAGCCTCCAGTCGCTGGTCTCCGTCGCCGTCAACGGGAATCAACCCCGCCGTTGCCGCCGTAGCGAGTCTCCGCCGAACTAGGGTACGGACTCGATCTTTGTGCTATTCCCCAATCCGATTCCTAGCACATTGTGATCATAATGATTCTTTCCACGATTGATAAACCTCTATCTAGTCAAAGAACTCGTAGGTTACCATTGATTCGAAAATTTTAGGGTTAGGTTTCCGCCGAAACCATCTCGGACCCACCGAGTTGAAAAACTCGGTCCCACCGATTTGGCCTATGCCATTGCACAAGTGAAACTCGGTCTGACCGAGTGTAACTAATCGGTGTGACCGATTTTTGAACTTTGTGAAACCCTAGCAGTCTCGGTGCCACCGAACTGTGACTCAGTCTGACCGAGTTCACTAGTTTAGGTTCCAAAAACTGCTTCGGTATCACCAAGTTTAAACATCGGTAGATCCGAGATGCTTTCTGTGGGAAACTAAAACTAAGTTTTTGAATCATTCTTTTTGCAAAAATCTCTGCATTTTGTGATGCTCATCCACTCTACCTCATCTATAAACTATTCACAGGGTTCAGCAGTCAACAGTCAGCTTGTTCATCATGTCAGATCAAAGTGATAGTCAGAATCAGTCAGAGCAGCTTGTGCACATGAGTGAGGGCACTAGTCCCTCCAGCTCTTCAGATGAAGGCAGCAGGAGCACCCCTAGCAATCTGCCAAAAGCTGCCACAAGACAGAGAAAGAAGAGAACTTCAGACTCAGAGGATGAAGATTATGTGGCAGAAGAGGAAGAGGCAACTTCCAAGAGAGTTGTGCTGAAGAAAGAATATGGCTTAGCTGCAGCCAACAAGCCAGGCTTAAAGGTCAAAAGGCCAGCAGGCAGGCAACCAATGCCAAAGGCCAGAGCCTCAACCAAGATACCTGAGAAATCCACTCCCAAAGAACCAGTTGTTGTTGTAGAGAAGAAAGAAAGAAAAAGAGGCAGATGGTGCAAGAAAGTAGATCCCATGGCTAAATTTGAACAACATTCTTCTGATGAAGAAGAAGAAGAAGAAGAGTAAGGTGATGCACCAGCACCCAAGGCACCCAAGCTGATGGGTGATGCCATTAGATCAGGAGCAGCTACATCTAAGCCAAAGGAAGCCCCCAAGTCTGCTTCCAAGGCCAAGCCAGCTCCAAAGCCAAAACCAAAGAGGAATACTAGGACCATCCCAGCTGTTGAGAAGAAGAAGGCCCCAGTGCCTGAAGCTGTTGTTGAAGAAGAGGAAGGCCAAGTGCTGAGAAAGTTGAAGCCCAAGATCCCAGACCACAATGATGCTCATCCTGTGGCTGATGATATGAATATCAGGAGAGACTCTGGATTGAGAAAATGGAGAGCAAAGGATCCCTATGCTACCAGGAGAAGGACTGCTGTAGACTGCAGGTTCCATACTAAGGAACAGCAGGACTTCTATGAGACAATCTTGTTAGACAAGAAGCCCATTGTATGTGACATGAGATGGGTCGATTGGCAATACATCAAGGACAACGAAGAGCACTACCCTGGAGTGCAAGATAGCTTCAGAGCTTGTGGAGTAGCAGACTTTGTTGGGCAGAAGCTCACAAAGTGGAATGAGGAGCTTATCATGCAGTTCTAATCCACAGCACATTTTTATCCAGATGGGAGGATTGTTTGGATGTCTGAAGGTACGAGGTACCAATCAACAGTTGCTGAGTGGGCACAGCTTATCATTGCCCCAGAGGAAAATGAAGATGACTTGGATGTCTATTCCAAGAAGAAGATGGACCACAACTCCATGATCAACATGTACAAAGAGATCCCTGACAAGGCACTTGAAACTTTCAAGTATGGATCTGTACACTATCTTCTGTCAGGATTGCCAACCATCAATTGGATCTTAAGGCACACTCTGTTGCCCAAGTCTGGAGATCACAAGATGATCAAAGGCCATGCAGTCAATTTGCTTCATATCTTTGATGAGCCTTATGATAGAAACAATCAAGAGGACTGCAGCAGACCAGAAGAGGAGCTGTGGATATGCCCCTCAGATCCAGAAACTGATCAACTTCAAGATGGGCACTGGCATATATCTTTTGGATAAGGAACATTTGCCTATCCATCCAGATTTCAAGGACAACCAAGTTGTGATGCATGAAAATGAACCATCATCAGTCCAGGCACAAGCCAAGAAGGAGAAGGCAAGAAAGGAGAAAGCCGCAAGGATGCCAACTCAAGAGGAGGCATCTGAATACTTCTTGAAAACCAAACAAGAGCATCTTAGTTACCTGATTGCATCCACCCTGCGGATTGAGAAGGGTTTGGCCAACCTAACTCAGAACCAGGCAAGCTTAGAGAGAATCGTAGAACAGAAGTTCTATGACTTGGACATCAAGGTGACAGAGATTCAGACTGCAGTGGAGCAACTCCAAGATGACATGCAGGAGAGGAGAGGGAAGACAACCACAGATGCATTTGCCAGAGTGCCAAGAGGTCCAAGGTCGTCTGCAGTGCCAGTTCCTGACACAAGAGCAACCGCCTCAGCACCAGCCGCAGCACCAACCCAACCTGCTCCAGCATCCACTTCAGCTCCAACTCCAACAGCATCTACGAAGCCTTCGTCCTTGGAGTGATCCAGAATCCACCACCACCAGAAGATCAAGCCTGAGTGTCGATCTAGCACTATGCATTTTCTAGGAACTTTTTGGTAACTTGTTGCCAAAGGGGGAGAAAAATGTATAGATCATAGGCTTCGAGAGAGAGAGAGTGTTGCTTTTATTCTCTCTTGCTTTATTTGGTGGTTTTTCAAACATTGTTTGCTTTTGGTTGAGATACTTTGATATGCTTGTGAGACATTGATGATCATGAGTTTGATCATAAGCTACACTTATGCATGCTTTATATATCCTATCTATCCTATGTGATCATTCACTTTGCCTTGGTGATGAGTGCATGTATTTCATTATTAATCATTTTGAGCGCTCCACCAAGATGTATGTGACATGGAAGAGTAACCCATAATTCTAACTTCTTGTGCATTTGCAGTCCAAAGCAAATTTTAAATATGCACAAATTTAGGGGGAGCTCTTACTTATCACATACTTCTCAAAGCGACGATGTAATTCATTCTTATTATCATTTGTCGAAGCTTTGATCTATATGTTGTCATCAATTACCAAAAAGGGGGAGATTGAAAGTGCAACTATCCCTAGGTGGTTTTGGTAATTCATAACAACATATAGCTCATTGAGCTAATGATATTCCAAGATAACTATTTCAGGAAAGCTCAATGATTGGCATGGCATGAATGGTGAAAGTGGAACCCTCAAAATACTAAGGACAAAGGATTGGCTCAACCTCAAAAGCTCAAGACTCTTCATTTTACATTTTAGTGATCCAAGATCACATTGTAACGCCCCGGATCTGATGCGCCAGGTGTCCGCAGTTATTCATCGTCATTGCCTTGTCTTTTGCTTGCGTGTTGCACTTTGCCATGTCATCATCTGCATTACATATCATGTCATCATGTGCATCGCATTCGCATACATGTTCGTCTTATGCATCCGAGCATTTTCCCCGTTGTCCGTTTTGCAATCTGGCGCTCCGTTGTTCCTCGGCGTCCTCTTTTACCTTTCTCCGTGAGCGGGTATTAAACTTTCTCGAAATGTACCGAGGCTTGACATGTGGCCTTGGTATAACACCGGTAGACCGCCTGTCAAGTTTCGGGTCAATCGGAGGTCGTTTGGTACTCCAACGGTTAACCGGGCATCCGCAAAGGCCTCTTTTGGTGCAGCCCAACACCCCTTTCAAAGTGGCCCAAAACCCACCTAAGTCACTTCCACCTTCTCGTTCGTTCGATCACGATCGCGTGGCCGAAAACCGCACTCCATTTGGAGCTTCCTAGCCCCCTCTACCTATAAATATGTGCTCCCCCGTCCAAAAATCGCAGTTGAAACCCTAAAATTCCCCCTCCGCGCCGCCGGACATGTCCGTCCGCGCCGGACGCATCTCCGCCACCTCACTCCGACCTATCAGAGGCTGCCACCTCACCTCCACCGCCTCCCGCGCCCAATCCGGAGGCGCCACCTCACCCTCCTCCTCTCTCCACCGCGCCGCCGCCCCGGGGCCCAGATCCGGCCCGCCCCGGGCTGAACTAGGCCGCGCCGGGCCCGCGCGCCTCGCCGCCGACCGCCCGGGCTCCCGCCTGCCCCGCCGCCGTCGCCGACCACCGCCGCCATCGCCGGCCACCACCGATGCCGCGCCGCCGCCCGCAGCTCTCCGCCGCCATCGCCGCCCGCGCCCTCCCGCGTCGCCTACCCCGCCGACCTCCGCCGCCTCGCCGCCTCTCCCCGCCGCCCCGCACCGGCGCCGCGCTCGCCGCCCGCGGCCTCCGCCGCCTCCTCGCCACCCGCGCCCGCGCAGGCCGCCTCCGGCCAGATCCGGGCCGGCGCCGCCCGGATCCGGCGCCCCCGCGCTCCGGCGGCCCTCCCCGCTCCTCCTCCGGCGCCGTCTCTGGCGATCCGCGCCGCCGCCTCGATTTCCGTGCCGGACGAACCCTAGATCCGGAGGTCCAAAAATTCGTCCAAGTCCCCGACATTCTATCTTTATCATGCCATGTTCATCACGCCATAACTCTCTGCATGTAGCTCCGTTTTGGGCGTATAATATGTTAAATTGTTCGCCTCGAAGAGTACATCATTTCATTCCATTGCATCATCTTCATTTGAGCTCATCTTGACGCCCGAAATGCTGTTATAAGAGGGCTATGTGATGTTAGTTGCTGGATCTTATCTGAACTTGCACTTTTGTCATTTTTGCCACGATTGATGTGTACCTCCTATGAAGTTGTGTCCTACATGAGTTTTGAAATATGCCATGTTACCTTTCCATAGAATTTTGCCATGTATTTTTTTGTGATCTATGTGGTGACTAGCACAAGCATGCAAACTAGGTAACTTGATGTTTCTGATTTCAGAGACTTAGTGATTTCACTAAGTCCCTGACTGCTGTTATTTTTAAGCCATGTGTTCATGTTGTTTCTGGGAGATCCATGCATATTTTGAGCATGATTAGTAAGGGAGTTTTGGACTTGAGTATTTTCTATATCCATCCATGCCTTTGTTTGCAATTATGGAGTGCCATATCTTGAGTCAATCGAGCTCTACTTTTGCTTCAAAATGTTGCTGGCAGATTGTTTACATGTTATTCGATTTTTCCAAGCTTGGTGTAGTTGATCCTTGCATGATATGATGTTGTTCTTGCCATGTATTGTTACTATGCCATGTATTGTTGATGTAGGTATGCTTAGTTTATCATGCAATGCTCTGTAGTGAGTGCATCGAGCTCACTAACATGCCTAGTCGTTATTAGTTTCTGCCATGTCCAGTTTTCTGCTAAGTCTGAAACCTCTAACGAAACTTGCTTATTTGACATGGGTGTAATAATATTTTCTGATCCTTTTTGTCTTATGGTCAGTAAGAGACTTTTGTCAAGTGCTATGTGTAGATTCATGTCATGCCTTACTTTGCTATGTTCTGAACCTGTAGCATGTTGTTTCATTGCTCTGAACATGTCATCCTGATGTTAGTTTCTGCTATGTGATTATTTTCACTAAGTCTGTGAACCTGTTATCGTTTGCACTTTTGCCATGATTGTTTGGACCTGTTATGATGTGAATTAGCCGTATCTCAGTGTTCATCTTTTGTCGTGCATCTTTTGTAGACTATTGTCTTATGCTTTGTTGCCATGTTTGGGTGCAGTAGCTTAATTATTTGTTGATTGCTAAGTAGCATCATGCTGTTAATGGCAGATTATTGTCATTCTTGTATTGCTTGTCATTTGCAAACCGTGCATCCGATTCCGGTGTTCTTTATATCGATTTCAACCGAAATCACCTCATCTATCCAGTGGCATACTTGGTTTGCCAAGATTATGCCTTGTTCATCCTTTTCCTTCCGGAGCATGCATATGCATTGCATACCATCTCGCATATCATGCCATGTTTATGTGTTGGTTGTTTACTTTGTTGTTTGCTTCTTTCCGGTGTTCCTTCTTCGGGTTAGTTCCGATACCGTTGCGATTGTGAGGATTCGTTCGTCTACGTCCGTTTGTCTTCTTCATGGACTCGTTCTTCTTCCTTGCGGGATCTCAGGCAAGATGACCATACCCTCGAAATCACTTCTATCTTTGCTTGCTAGATTGCTCGCTCTTTTGCTATGCCTATGCTGCGATACCTACCACTTGCTTATCATGCCTCCCATATTGTCAAACCAAGCCTCTAACCCACCTTGTCCTAGCAAACCGTTGTTTGGCTATGTTACCGCTTTGCTGAGCCCCTCTTATAGCGTTGTTAGTTGCAGGTGAAGATGAAGTTTGTTCCTTGTTGGAACATGGAGATATGGTTCCTTGCTTGGAACATGTTTACATGTTGGGATATCACAATATATCTTATTTAATTAACGCATCTATATACTTGGTAAAGGGTGGAAGGCTCGGCCTTATGCCTGGTGTTTTGTTCCACTCTTGCCGCCCTAGTTTCCGTCATATCGGTGTTATGTTCCCGGATTTTGCGTCCCTAACGCGGTCGGGTGATTTATGGGACCCCCTTGACAGTTCGCTTTGAATAAGACTTTTCCAGCAGGCCCAACATTCGTTTTACCATTTGCCTACCACCTATACTTTTACCTTGGGAGTAGCTAACCCGAGGGTCATCTTTATTTAGCCCCCCCGGGCCAGTGCTTCCTTCTAAGTGCTGGTTCGAACCGAGCAGCCTGCGGGGCCCCCTCAAGGAAACTTGAGGCTTGGTTTTACTCGTAGCTTGACTTATCCGGTGTTGCCCTGAGAACGAGATATGTGCAGCTCCTATCAGGATGTCGGCGCATCGGGCGGTTTTGCTGGACTTGTTTTATTACTGTCGAGATGTCTTGTAGCCGGGATTCCGAGACTGATCGGGTCTTCCCGGGGAGAAGGAATATCCTTCGTTGATCGCGAGAGCTTATCATGGGCTAAGTTGGGACACCCCTGCAGGGTTTGAACTTTCGAAAGCCACGCCCGCGGTTATGTGGCAGATGGGAATTTGTTAATGTCCGGTTGTAGAAAACCCGAAGTTGATCTTAATTAATAATACACCAACCGCGTGTGTAACCGTGATGGTCTCTTCTCGGCGGGGTCCGGGAAGTGAACACGGTTGTTGGAGTTATGCCTGACGTAAGTAGTTCAGGATCACTTAGTGATCATAGTTGTTCGACCGTGCTTTTGCCTTCTCTTCTCGCTCTCATTTGCGTATGTTAGCCACCATATATGCTAGTCGCTTGCTGCAGCTCCACCTCACTACCCTGTCTTACCTTTAAGCTTAAATAGTCTTGATCTCGCGGGTGTGAGATTGCTGAGTCCTCGTGACTCACCAGATACTTCCAAACCAGTTTACAGGTGCCGATGAGACCGTGCAGGTGACGCACCCGAGCTCAAGGTGGAGCTTGATGAAGATCTTGTTCTTTGTGTTATTTCGTTCTAGTCGATCAGTAGTGGAGCCCAGTTGGGGTCGATCGTGGACCTTTGTCGCTTTTGGGGTTTCTTCTTTTATTGTGGCTCCGTAGTCGGTCCCTGATTGTAACTGTATGATGTATTGTTTTATTCATGTAATTGTGTGAAGTGGCGATTGTAAGCCAACTATGTATCTCTTACCCTTATGTATTACATGGGTTGCGTGAAGATTACCTCACTTGCGACATTGCTTTCAATGCGGTTATGCCTCTAAGTCGTGCTTCGACACGTGGGAGATATAGCCGCATCGAGGGCGTTTCACACATTGAGTCCATAGGAAAAGCCAATACTATCAAGGAGGGATGAGGTGTTGCTTAATGAGCTCTTTGCCTTATGTGCTTAATGATATGCTCCAAAATCCTCAACTACTTTCCCATATCCACATATGACCTAAACCCTAAGCCAAACTCGGTCATACCGATTCTTTCTATCCAGCGCCACCGAGTCTTCATATGTCATAAGCCACTGCCAAAACCCTAGCAAATCGGTTTCACCGATAGGGATCTCGGTCTCACCGAGATGGGATTGCAATCTCTCTCTTTTCCTTTTCGTAACTTTTCGGTCTCACAGAAAGAGCGGATCGGTCCCACCGAGATTGCAATGCAAACTCTCTGTTTCCCTTTTGTAACTTTTCGGTCTCACTGAAAGAGCAAATCGGTCCCACCGAGTTTGCCTGACCAACTCTTTGGTTAGCTAATTACCAAATCGGTCTCACCGAGTTTGTGTAATCGGTCTCACCGAGATTACGTTATGCCCAAACCCTAACCATATCGGTCCTACCGAGATGCATGTCAGTCCCACTGAAAAACTCTAACGGTCACTAGGTTTACCTTTTCGGTCCGACCGATTTTATTGATTCGGTCCCACCGAGATTGGTAAATTGTGTGTAACGGTTGGATTTTAAGTGGAGGCTATATATACCCCTCCACCTCCTCTTCATTCGTGGAGAGAGCCATCAGAACACATCTACACTTCCAACTCATATGTTCTAAGAGAGAACCACCTAGCCTTGTGTTGAGACCAAGATATTCCATTCCTACCATATGAATCTTGATCTCTAGCCTTCCCCAAGTTCCTTTCCACTCAAATCTTCTTTCTACCAAATCCAAATCCTATGAGAGAGAGTTGAGTGTTGGGGAGACTATCATTTGAAGCACAAGAGCAAGGAGTTCATCATCAACACACCATTTGTTACTTCTTGGAGAGTGGTGTCTCCTAGATTGGCTAGGTGTCACTTGGGAGCCTCCGACAAGATTGTGGAGTTGAACCAAGGAGTTTGTAAGGGCAAGGAGATCGCCTACTTCGTGAAGATCTACCGCTAGTGAGGCAAGTCCTTCGTGGGCGATGGCCATGGTGGGATAGACAAGGTTGCTACTTCGTGGACCCTTCGTGGGTGGAGCCCTCCGTGGACTCGCGCAACCGTTACCCTTCGTGGGTTGAAGTCTCCACTAACGTGGATGTAGGATAGCAGCACCTATCCGAACCACGGGAAAAACATCCGTGTCTCCAATAGCGTTTGATTCTCCAAACCCTTCCCTTTACATTCTTGCAAGTTGCATGCTTTACTTTCCGCTGCCTATATACTCTTTGCATGCTTGCTTGAATTGTGTGATGATTGCTTGACTTGTCTTAAAGTTGCTATAATCTGCCAAGAACTAAAATTTGGAAAAGGCGTAGCTTTTATTTGGTCAAGTAGTCTAATCACCCCCCCCTCTAGACATACTTCCGATCCTATAGGGGCGAACGACACGGCGCTTCCTCAGGCACGGCCTCGTCAGGCTGGCTCACGAGGAGGCGGAGAGATCAAGGCGGGGTACCTCGCGAGGTGCCCATGACGCAAACCATGACGACCAAGGGTGCCAGGCGGGCGCCAGTCCGCGCAGTGTCTTTCTTTCCTCTTTGGTGCAAAGGGGCAAGCGCAGGCGAGAGGATCAAGGAAAGGCATCCATTTCGGTGCAACGAGACCAAGACCAGTCCAACGGTGGGAAGGAGGTCATCGTGGAGCCCAGAACGGCGTCACCACAGGGCCTTTGGCAGGCGAGGACCAACTTTAGTCAGGATAAGTGTACTAGATGTTCCCCTTCGAATTGGCCAATTGTTGGCGCCCTTCCCGCTCATTATTTGGGAAGAGGCCCAGGGCCTTTGCCTATAAATAGGACTAGCCACCCCCAGGGTAGAGGCAGCAAGGAAGATCGGAACATCTAGCAACCTGGCAATCAGTTAGATAGGCAGCAAAGAGAGAGAAGGGAGATTGAACTCCTGCTAGCAGTTCATCCCCCAGGCCAAGAAAAGACCCTCGCGAGGCTGTTCTACCTTGTAGTGTTCATCATCACCAGCCCAAGAGGCAATCCACCACACCACACTAGAGAAGGGTATTACACCACATCGGTGGCCCGAACCAGTATAAACTCTGTGTCTCTTGTGTTGTTCTTTTGGTAGTTTAGATCTTTGTGAGACGGAGAGGTAGAGGGCACAATCTCCGCGTGCACCCCAGAGTTCGAACCTCAAGGGTCTGCCGGAACCCGAAATCCGACAGTAATCCCCTTGTTCATGTTTTTCTTTCTGTACGAACTGTACCTGTATGGGATGTTTTTAATGAAAAGGGTGTTTGCCGGGTTCTTCGTGCATGAGCGAGGCCCGTGCCAAGGATAAATCCTTGTTATTTTCATAATAAACGTTATCGCCCAGCAACAGGCCTTGTTTTTTCTCTTCTTCGGCCGACCATTCTCACGCTTTTGGCGGGGGCAAGGGCAAAGTAGAGTTAGGCTCCTCGTTCATTTCTTTTCCACCGCAACTACTACCAAATCCCGACCCAGGAAATAACTCTCAGGCACAGTAAAAAAGGGAGTATGGTTGTTTTAAGACATAAATGAGGCATCACATGTCCCAGTTCCATGCGGAAACATACAGCAGGGGGATGAAAAACTTATCTGAAACCGCAGCCCCCGGCAACCTTGGCCCGCCGTGGTTGGATCCTTACATCTTCAGCCCCCGGTAGGCTTGCCTTGCCGGGGTCGGGGCGTCAGTTCGTTCTCCTTTTCCCAAGTGGCTCAGCAGAAATGATCTGCGGACCAAAGAAAATAGAAAAGACGCACACCCGACCTCTAGGCTAGGGGTTAGTCGCTGCTAAGCACTATCAACACTAACCAAGGAAGGGACTCAACCTAGCATGCATGCTATGACTTAGGGCGCCAGTGCTTCGTTTATTTATGCTCAGGGTCTGCCCCTAGCTTTATACAAAGGGTTACATGCCTTGCCGACAAAGCTTGTACACAAGGTGGCTTGCCGGGGGGCCCGGCAAGCCGCGCCTTATGGGTAAAACTTGCGAAGATGCTCGATGTTCCAGGAATAACTCACTGGGATAGCATCTTCGGTCTCTAGGCGGACTGCGCCGGGCCTGGTGACTCGTATTACCCAATAAGGGCCTTCCCACTTTGGTGTCAACTTGTTGGTATTCTTGGCCGACTGAACGCGCCGAAGAACAAGGTCGCCTTCCTCAAAGCTTCGGGCATGAACCTTGCGGCTATGGTAGCAGCGCAAGGCTTGCTGGTAGCATGCTGCTCTCACAGCAGCCCGAAGATGATCTTCCTCAAGGAGCATTGTGTCATCTTGCCGCAATTGCTCTTGCTCAAGCTCATCATAAGCGAGCACTCGTGGTGACCCGTATATGAGTTCCGTGGGGAGAACTTCCTCCGCCCCATATACTAGGGCAAAGGGTGTCTGACCGGTGGCTCGATTTGGTGTCGTCCTGATTGACCAAAGAACCGCTGGCAACTCATCAATCCAGCGCCTTCCGCTCTTGTGTAGCCTGTCAAAGGTCTTCGTTCTCAGGACTCCCAACACTTTAGCATTCGCCCTCTCTGCTTGGCCATTGCTCCAGGGGTGTGCCACGGAAGCAAAACAGACCTTGCTGCCGAGGTCTTCAATGTATTGCGTGAAGGTGTGGCTTGTGAAGTGCGTGTCGTTGCCGGTGATAATTCTGCTTGGCACACCAAAGCGGCAGACCAGTCCCTTGAAGAACTTGACGGCTGACTGCGCTGTCACCTTTCTCACTGCTTCCACTTCCGGCCACTTTGTGAACTTGTCGATTGCAACGTACAAGTACTCAAAGCCCCAGATCATGACCCACAAGTATAGGGGATCTATCGTAGTCCTTTCGATAAGTAAGAGTGTCGAACCCAACGAGGAGCAGAAGGAAATGATAAGCGGTTTTCAGCAAGGTATTCTCTGCAAGTACTGAAATAAGTGGTAACAGATAGTTTTGTGACAAGATAAATTGTAACGAGCAACAAGTAACAAAAGTAAATAAAGTGCAGCAAGGTGGCCCAATCCTTTTTGTAGCAAAGGACAAGCCGGAACAAACTCTTATAATAGGAAAAGCGCTCCCGAGGACACATGGGAATATCGTCAAGCTAGTTTTCATCACGTTCATATGATTCGCGTTCGGTACCTTGATAATTTGATATGTGGGTGGAACGGTGCTTGGGTGCTGTTCTTACTTGAACAAGCATCCCACTTATGATTAACCTCTATTGCAAGCATCCGCAACTACAACAAAAGTATTAAGGTAAACCTAACCATAGCATGAAACATGTGGATCCAAATCAGCCCCTTACGAAGCAACGCATAAACTAGGGTTTAAGCTTCTGTCACTCTAGCAACCCATCATCTACTTATTACTTCCCAATGCCTTCCTCTAGGCCCAAATAATGGTGAAGTGTTATGTAGTCAACGTTCACATAACACCACTAGAGGATAGACAACATACATCTTATCAAAATATCGAACGAATACCAAATTCACATGACTACTAATAGCAAGACTTCTCCCTTATCCTCAGGAACAAACGTAACTACTCACAAAGCATATTCATGTTCATAATCAGAGGGGTAATAATATGCATATAGGATCTGAACATATGATCTTCCACCAAATAAACCAACTAGCATCAACTACAAGGAGTAATCAACACTACTAGCAACCTACTAGCACCAATCCCGGACTTTGAGACAAGAATTGGATACAGAGATGAACTAGGGTTTGGAGATGAGATGGTGCTGGTGAAGATGTTGATGGAGATTTCCCTCTCCCGATGAGAGGAGCGTTGGTGATGACGATGGTGATGATCTCCCCCTCCCGGAGGGAAGTGTCCCGGCAGAAACGCTCTACCAGAGCCCTAGATTAGTTCCGCCAAGGTTCCGCCTAGTGGCGGCGGAGTTTCATCCCGAAAGGTTCTTCCTGATTTTTTTCTCATCGAAAGACTTCATATAGGAGAGGATGGACGTCGGAGACCCACCAGGGGGCCCACGAGGTAGGGGGCGCGCCCTAGGAGGGGGGCGCCCCCCACCCTCGTGAGCAGGGTGTGGGCCCCCTGGACTTCATCTTTAGCGAGGATTTTTCTTTATTTATTTTAAGATATCCCGTGGAGTTTCAGAACTTTTGGAGTTGCACAGAATAAGTCTCTAATATTTGCTCCTTTTCCAGCCCAGAATTCCAGCTGCCGGCATTCTCCCTCTTCATGTAAACCTGATAAAATAAGAGAGAATAGTCATAAGTATTGTGACATAACGTGAAATAACAGACCATAATGCAATAAATACTGATATAAAAGCATGATGCAAAATGGACGTATCAACTCCCCCAAGCTTAGACCTCGCTTGTCCTCAAGCGAAAAGCCGATAACAATAAATATGTCATCATGTTTAGAGGTAGAGGCATCGATAAAAATAATATACGGACATGAAGGCATCATGATTATTCTCATAACAGCAACATATATAGATTTTGTCATGTGATTACTTATGTTCAAGTGATGATCTATTCACAATGCAAAAGTATGAATCAGAAACCTTATTGGGCTCCAACAAACTAGAATGGCATTAAAGCAATTGCAATTTATCATAACATCGGAAAGAGTCTATGTCAGAGCTGAAATGCAAGTCCACATACTCAACTATCATTTAGTCCTTCATAATTGCTAGCACTCACGCAACACTTGTGTTATGAAGTTTTAATCGGACACAGAGAAAGATAGGGACTTATAGTTTTGCCCCACAACCTTTTACCTCAAGGGTAATGTCAACAATAATAATTCATGCTCCCCTACATCCACTTAGATATATATATCATGTTCTTTCCAACATGTCGGGCTTGCCAAAGGATAAAATGAAAAAGGAAAGGTGAAGATCACCATGACTCTTGCATAAGGTAGAGGATAATAATAAAAGATAGGCCCTTCACAGAGGGAAGTAGAGGTTGCCATGCGCTTTTATGGTTGGATGCACAAAATCTCAATGCGAAAGAACGTCACTTTATATTGCCCCTTGTGATATGAACCTTTATTATGCAGTCCGTCGCTTTTATTACTTCCACATCACAAGATCGTATAAAGCTTATTTCTCCCACACCAATGAATCATACATATTTAGAGCAATTTTTATTGCTTTGCACCGATGACAACTTACTTGAAGGATCTTACTCAATCCATAGGTAGATATGGTGGACTCTCATGGCAAAACTGGTTTAAGGGTATTTGGAAGCACAAGTAGTATCTCTACTTGGTGCTGAGAATTTGGCTAGCATGAGGGGGAAAGGCAAGCTCAACAAGTTAGAGGATCCATGACAACATACTTTATCTCACATATAAGAAAGACATAACTCATTACGTTGTCTTTCTTGTCCAACACCAACTCTTTAGCATGTCATATTTTAATGAGTGCTTCCAATCATAAAAGATGTCAATGATAATATATCTATATGTGAAAACCTCTCTTTCCTTATTACTTCCTATTAATTGCAACGATGACCAAAGCTATGTCTGCCAACTCCCAACAACTTTTAATCATCATACTCTTTCTATGTGAAGTCATTACTCTAAATAAGATCAATACAAGCTCTTTGTTTCTTTTTATTCTTTTTCTTGTTTTCTTTTATTCACTCAAGATCATGGCAAAATAATCAAGCCCTCAACTCAACACTAATCTTTATTATATATAGCTCACGGACTCGATTACATAGAGAGATCATAAAGCAAAACTCAAAACTAGATCATGCCATCAACTTTATTATACTAGATCAAAATACTACTAATAGGATAGAACTAAGAAAAACGGTAAAGATAGGAGTTGTGATTGTGATACGATACCGGGGCACCTCCCCCAAGCTTGGCAGTTGCCAAGGGGAGTGCCCATACCCATGTGATTATGTCTCCCTCTTCGTTGTTGGTGTAATATTCTTGGCGATAATTCCCCTCAGGATGCGGTTCTCCTCCTCGAGCTTATTGACTTGCTGCTTGAGATCCATTATTTCCTTACGAAGCTTTCCTGTAACGGCTAAAGCTCCTTGCACCCAAGGGTGTTGCATAGCTGCGGGAGAACAAGTGACACTCCTCTTCATATTTTCATAAGAAAGAAATCTAACATTGGAAGGGATAACCGAGTTTGGAATAGCTGGGCTCTGTAGTTCCGTCATCGTGAATCCAGCTCGGAAGCGAGAGGTGACTTCTTGATCCTCCATGGCATCTACCCTCATCAAGTCAACCTCCATCTCTTCCTCCATTGCTGGCCCAAAGTGGTCAGCGTCGCTATTTGCCCTTGGCTCCGGTGCCGGATTAGATACCCAACTCTCCCCGACTGACTCTTGAGAAGACATCTTGCTCTAATCTGCAGCAGCAATAGCTCGAAACGAAAACAGAGGATAATTGCGTGATACGGGAGTCAAAACCTTCGGGAGAATATATAATGAATTTTTACCGACTAAAATACGTATCGTGCAAGAAAACAGAGTCTGGAAGGCACACGAGGTGCTCACGAGGTAGGGGGCGCGCCCACCACCCTCATGGGGCCCTCGTGTCCTTCCCGGACTGCTACTTATTTTTCTATTTTTCTAAATATTCCAAAGCGGAGAAATATTGCCTTAAAGTTGTTTTCGAGTCGGTTTACTTACCGTACCACATACCTATTCCTTTTCGGAGTCTGAAACAGTCTGGAAAGTGTCTCTTATGTATTCCTCCGGGGTTACGGTTTCAATAATATTGGTTTCAACATTTATGGGATTACCTAAGATATAATGTTTGATTCTTTGACCGTTTACCACCTTCGGATTTGTGCCTTCAAAGTTGTTGATTTTTATGGCACCGGAACGATAGACCTCCTCGATAACGTAGGGGCCTTCCCATTTAGAGAGAAGTTTTCCTGCAAAAAATCTTAAACGAGAGTTGTATAGCAATACATAATCACCTACATTAAACTCGCGCTTTTGTATCCTTTTGTCATGCCATCTTTTAACTTTTTCTTTAAACAACTTGGCATTTTCATATGCTTGGGTTCTCCATTCATCAAGTGAGCTAATATCAAATAACCTCTTCTCACCGGCAAGTTTGAAATCATAGTTGAGCTCTTTAATAGCCCAATATGCCTTATGTTCTAGTTCAAGAGGTAAGTGACATGCTTTTCCATAAACCATTTTGTACGGAGACATACCCATAGGATTTTTATATGCAGTTCTATAGGCCCATAATGCATCATCAAGTTTCTTAGACCAATTCTTTCTAGACCTATTAACAGTCTTTTGCAAAAATAATTTGAGCTCTCTGTTGCTCAATTCTACTTGACCACTAGACTGTGGGTGATAAGGAGATGCAATTCTATGATTAACATGATACTTAGCAAGCATTTTAAGGAAAGCACCATGAATAAAGTGTGAACCACCATCAGTCATTAAATATCTAGGGACTCCAAACCTCAGAAAAATAACTTCTTTAAGCATTTTAATAGAAGTGTTATGATCAGCACTACTAGTTGGAATAGCTTCTACCCACTTAGTAACGTAATCAACAGCAACTAAAATATGTGTATATCCATTGGAGGCAGGAAAAGTTCCCATATAATCAAAGCCCCAGACATCAAATGGTTCAATAACAAGTGAATAATTCATAGGCATTTCTTGACGTCTACTAATATTACCAATTCTTTGACATTCATCACAAGACAAAACAAACTTACTGTCATCCTTGAAGAGAGTAGGCCAATAAAACCGGATTGCAATACCTTATGTGCAGTTCTGTCTCCAGCGTGGTGTCCTCCATAAGCTTCGGAGTGGCACTTGCCTAGAATTTGTTCCTGTTCATGCTCAGGTACACAACGTCTAATAACACCATCTACTCCTTCTTTATAAAGATGTGGGTCATCCCAAAAGTAATGACTTGTCGGTGTACTAGAGTAGGGGTACCCTAGTATCCCGAACTTGTGCACGGGCAGTCGCAACGCCCCACGGCAAGGCTTGCTGGGTGACCGCCAAGGACCCCCGTGGTTCCTTTGGAGCCATTCAAGAACAAAGTATTTAAGCCAAGGAGACAAGGCCCCGGCAAGAGGAGCTTGCCGGGAAGGCCACTCAAGACATAAGGCCCCGGCAAGAGGAGCTTGCCGGGAAGGCCACTCAAGGCACATAGCCCCGGCAAGAGGAGCTTGTCGGGAAGGCCAACCAAGGCATCTCAAGGAACTTGCCGTGACGCGCCACGCGTCCCGGCAAGACCCGGCGAGCGACAAGCTCCCAGACGTGACAAGACAACGGCCGTGGCAAGGCGTTTGCCGCGGCTAGCAACCACTCTGTACCCGCGCTCCAGCACACCCACCAACGTGTCGCTCTGAGACCCTTCCAGGCATACGTGGCGGGAGGCTGTGCAGCCAGGGGTGCACTATGGCAAGCGGCGCTGACAAGATTGCCATCGTGGCGAGCGGTGGCGTCCCTGACGGTCCCTTTTCTGCACTGTTTGGGCGACGTAGATAGGCATTTAATGCCCTTGTCCCCTGCCGTCAGGGTTAGGTATGATACACTGTGTAGGTAGCTGTACCTACCGCAGCACCTTTTCCATTTTTGCCCTTGCCTAAGTTGCCACCTGTCGGTGACCCCTTGAGCATATAAAAGGAGGCCCATGCACAACGTAGAGGGGAGGACAGTAGAACACTCACGCTCGGTCTCGTTAGCTGCTGGTGCGTACTGTAGCACTCAGCGCTCCCGGGCAAGAACTCAATACAAACCACAAAGCAGCAGTAGGAGTATTATCTCTCCGGAGAGCTCCGAAGCTGGATAAACTGCTCGTGTGCTCCGCCTCGATCTGCTCTTCGTGCGACCTCCGCCCCCCGCCGAACCGAAAGGGGCTCGGTCCCCATAGGTGCTCGCGGATTAGTTTCCCCGATATGACTCAAATCATAGAAGAACTTTTTCTTTTGTTGGTATGTGAAGCTAGGTGGTATGAATTTAGCAACTATGTAATTAGCATAATCAGCATACCAAGGAGTACTATGAGAAGTACTTATAACATTTAATTGTTCATTAGGAAAGCTATCATTAATAGGTAGTGGGTCATCAAGAACATTCTCTAACCTAGATAATTTGTCTGCAACGGGGTTCTCAGCTCCTTTTCTATCAACAATATGCAAATCAAATTCTTGTAAAAAGAGAACCCATCTGATAAGTCTAGGTTTAGCATCTTTCTTTTCCATAAGGTATTTAATAGCAGCATGATCAGTGTCAATAGTTACTTTAGAATCAACAATATAAGGTCTGAACTTATCACAAGCAAATACAACTACTAAAAGTTCTTTTTCAGTAGTAACATAATTTCTTTGAGCATTGTCTAGAGTTTTACTAGAATAATGAATAGCATTCAATTTCTTATCAACTCTTTGCCCTAGAACAGCACCTACAGCATAATCACTAGCATCACACATAATTTCAAAGGATAAATTCCAATCAGGTGGCTGAACAACAGGTGCAGAGACTAATGCTTTCTTAAGTATTTCAAATGCTTCTACACAATCATCATCAAAGACAAATGGTATATCTTTTTGTAATAAATTAGTCAGAGGCCGAGAAATTTTTGAGAAGTCTTTAATGAACCTCCTATAAAATCCGGCGTGACCAAGGAAACTTCTTATACCTTTGATGTCCTTGGGACATGGCATCTTTCCAATAGCATCAACCTTGGCTTTATCAACTTCAATACCTCTTTCAGAAACTTTGTGCCCCAAGACAATACCTTCATTATCCATAAAGTGGCACTTTTCCCAATTCAGGACAAGATTAGTTTCTTCACATCTCTGCAAAACTCGATCAAGATTGCTCAAGCAATCATCAAAAGAAGAACCATAGACGGAAAAGTCGTCCATGAAAACCTCACAAATCTTTTCACAAAAGTCAGAGAATATAGCCATCATGCATCTTTGAAAGGTATTAGGTGCATTACATAGACCAAAAGGCATGCGTCTATAAGCAAAAGTACCAAAAGGGCATGTAAAAGTAGTCTTTGATTGGTCTCTAGCCGACACAGGTATTTGAGAGAAACCAGAATAACCATCTAGAAAGCAGTAATGTGTATGTTTGCATAATCTTTCTAGCATTTGATCAATAAAAGGTAAGGGGTAATGATCTTTCTTAGTAGCCTTATTTAATTTGCGGAAATCAATTACCATCCTATAACCTGTGATAATTCTTTGTGGGATCAATTCATCTTTATCATTAGGAACAACAGTAATACATCCCTTCTTAGGGACACAATGGACAGGACTTACCCACTGACTATCAGCAACGGGATAAATTATACCTGCCTCCAGAAGCTTGAGGATTTCTTTTCTTACCACTTCTTTCATTTTAGGATTCAAACGTCGTTGAGGATCACGAACTGGTTTGGCATCTCCTTCCAAATTTATTTTATGTTGACATAGAGTGGGACTAATGCCCTTAAGATCATCAAGAGTATATCCAATAGCAGCACGGTGCTTCTTCAGAGTTTTCAACAATCTTTCTTCTTCATGCTCTGAAAGGTTAGCACTAATAATAACAGGCTACATCTTCTTTTCATCAAGATAAGCATATTTAAGATTATCAGGCAACGGCTTAAGCTCAAACACGGGATCACCCTTGGGTGGAGGAGGATCCCCTAGAATTCCAATAGGCAAATTGTGTTGCAGAATAGGTTCCTGTTTAAAGAATACTTCATCTATTTCCCTTCTTTCATTCATGAACATATCATTTTCATGGTCTAGCAAATAGTCTTCTAAAGGATCACTAGGAGGTACGGCAATAGAAGCAAGACCAATAATTTCATCCTTACTAGGCAATTCTTCCTCACAATGTTGATTACTAAATTTAGAGAAATTAAACTCATGAACCATATCATCCAAGCCAATAGTAACAACATTCTTTTCGCAGTCTATCTTAGCATTAACAGTGTTCAAGAAGGGTCTACCAAATATAATGGGACAAAAGCTATCTTGTGGGGAACCAAGAACAAGAAAATCAGCAGGATATCTAGTTCTCCCACACAAGACTTTGACATCTCTAACAATTCCCACTGGTGATATAGTATCCCTATTAGCAAGTTTAATTGTGACATCAATTTCTTCTAACTCAACAGGTGCAATGTCATGCATAATTTCTTTATATAAGTCAATAGGTATGGCACTAGCACTAGCACCCATATCACATAAGCCATGATGACAATGATCTCCTATTTTAACAGAAATAACAGGCACGCCTACCACAGGTCTATGTTTATCTTTGGCACAAGGTTTAGCAACTCTAGCAGCTTCACCGCAAAATTGAATAACATGCCCATCAATATTATCAGACAGGAGATCTTTAACAATAGCAATATTAGGTTCTACTTTAACTTGCTCAGGAGGTGTATAAGTTCTAATATTGCTTTTATGAACAACAATTGAAGCTTTAGCATGATCCTTTATTCTAAAAGGGAAATGTGGTTTCTCAACATAGGAAGTAGGAACAATAGGATCATTATAAGTGACAGTCTTTTCTTCAACTTTAATAGGTGCAGCTACTTTTACTTCTATGGGAGGATGATATTTAAACCCCTTCTCCTTAGGGAGATCAACATAAGTAGCAAAAGATTCACAAAAGGAAGCTACTATATCAGAGTCAAGTCCATATTTAGTGCTAAACTTACGGAAAATATCGGTATCCATAAAAGATTTAACACAATCAAACTTAGGTGTCATACCTGACTCCTTACCTTCGTCGAGGTCCCAATCTTTAGAGTTGCGTTTAATTCTATCCAATAAGTCCCATTTAAATTCAATAGTCTTCATCATAAAAGAGCCAGCACAAGAAGTATCAAGCATGGTGCGATTGTTTTTAGAAAGCCGAGCATATAAATTTTGAACAATTGTTTCCCTTGGAAACCCATGGTTGGGGCATGAATATAACATTGATTTAAGCCTCCCCCAAGCTTGAGCGATGCTTTCTCCTTCGCGAGGCCAGAAATTATATATATAATTGCAATCACGATGAACAAGATGCATAGGGTAATACTTTTGATGAAATTCCAATTTCAATCTTTTATAGTTCCATGATCTCGTATCATCACATAGCCTATACCATATCAATGTGTCTCCTTCAAAGATAAAGGGAATACCTTCTTCTTAGCAACATCATCGGGTATACCTGCAAGCTTAAATAATCCACAAACTTCATCCACATATATTAGGTGCTCATCAGGATGCTTTGTTCCATCTCCTGTAAAAGGGTTAGCTAGCAGTTTTTCCATCATACCCGAACGAAATTCAAAAGGAGTTTCGTTTTCAATAGGTTCAGTAGGTTGAGGAGCAACTCTTTGCTCTATTGGACGGGGTGAAGATACCCCGAACAAGCCCCTCAGAGAATTACTTTGCATAGTAACAAGTGACAGTAAATTTCAGCACACTATATAAATTTTTCCTTACCAAATTCCACCTACCAGAAGCGCTACACTCCCCGGCAACGGCGCCAGAAAAGAGTCTTGAGGAACCACAAGTATAGGGGATCTATCGTATTCCTTTCGATAAGTAAGAGTGTCGAACCCAACGAGGAGCAGAAGGAAATGATAAGCGGTTTCCAACAAGGTATTCTCTGCAAGTACTGAAATAAGTGGTAACAGATAGTTTTGTGACAAGATAAATTGTAACGAGCAACAAGTAACAAAAGTAAATAAAGTGCAGCAAGGTGGCCCAATCCTTTTTGTAGCAAAGGACAAGCCGGAACAAACTCTTATAATAGGAAAAGCGCTCCCGGGGACACATGGGAATATCGTCAAGCTAGTTTTCATCACGTTCATATGATTCGCGTTCGGTACCTTGATAATTTGATATGTGGGTGGACCGGTGCTTGGGTGCTGTTCTTACTTGAACAAGCATCCCACTTATGATTAACCTCTATTGCAAGCATCCGCAACTACAACAAAAGTATTAAGGTAAACCTAACCATAGCATGAAACATGTGGATCCAAATCAGCCCGTTACGAAGCAACGCATAAACTAGGGTTTAAGCTTCTGTCACTCTAGCAACCCATCATCTACTCATTACTTCCCAATGCCTTCCTCTAGGCCCTAATAATGGTGAAGTGTTATGTAGTCAACATTCACATAACACCACTAGAGGATAGACAACATACATCTTATCAAAATATCGAATGAATACCAAATTCACATGACTACTAATAGCAAGACTTCTCCCTTATCCTCAGGAACAAACGTAACTACTCACAAAGCATATTCATGTTCATAATCAGAGGGGTAATAATATGCATATAGGATCTGAACATATGATCTTCCATCAAATAAACCAACTAGCATCAACTACAAGGAGTACTCAACACTACTAGCAACCTACTAGCACCAATCCCGGACTTTGAGACAAGAATTGGATACAAGAGATGAACTAGGGTTTGGAGATGAGATGGTGCTGGTGAAGATGTTGATGGAGATTGCCCTCTCCTGATGAGAGGAGCGTTGGTGATGACGATGGTGATGATCTCCCCTCCCGGAGGGAAGTGTCCCCGGCAGAATAGCTCTACCAGAGCCCTAGATTGGTTCCGCCAAGGTTCCGCCTCGTGGCGGCGGAGTTTCGTCCCGAAAGGTTCTTCCTGATTTTTTTTCTCATCAAAAGACTTCATATAGGAGAAGATGGACGTCGGAGACCCACCAGGGGGCCCACGAGGTAGGGGCGCGCCCTAGGAGGGGGGGCGCCCCCCACCCTCGTGAGTAGGGTGTGGGCCCCTTGGACTTCATCTTTGGCAAGGATTCTTCTTTATTTATTTTAAGATATCCCGTGGAGTTTCAGGACTTTTGGACTTGCACAGAATAGGTCTCTAATAGTTGCTCCTTTTCCAGCCTAGAATTCCAGCTGCCGGCATTCTCCCTCTTCATGTAATCCTTATTAAATAAGAGAGAATAGCCATAAGTATTGTGACATAACATGAAATAACAACCCATAATGCAATAAATATTGATATAAAAGCATGATGCAAAATGGACGTATCACCCGACAGCATGGGGGAAGGGGCCCAGTATATCGAGCCCCCAGACCGAGAATGGCCAGGAGAGAGGGCTTGTTTGAAGGACTTGAGCTGTTTGATGAAGCTTCTTTGAATGGAACCGACACGCTTCACATTTGGTTACTAGTGTTGTCGCATCCTGGAGGGCGGTGGGCCAGAAGAAACCTTGTCGGAACGCCTTGCCGGCAAGGGCCCTCGACCCTATGTGGGAGCCACATATGCCTCCATGTATCTCTGCCAATAGCTTCAGTCCTTCCTCCTGTGGGTTGCACTTCAATTTCACACCGTTCGGCCTCCTCCTCTACAGGACGTCATCGACAAACTGGTACAGGGCAAATCGACGGGCTACTTTTTCCGCTTCTTAATGCTCCTCGGGAAGCTCCCCTGTTTGGAGGAATCGGATGGTATGCTGCGCCCAGGCCGGAGCCTGGGGCTCGACGGCAAGGACCAAAGGCATCTCTTCCACCATGGGAGCGGCTGTCTCTACGGCTAGGGCTTGACGCCCTGCCGGAGCCAGTTGCTCTTGGGCAGGCTCAATGTGCACGACAACATCCTTGTCAGCCGTCCCAGAGGGCTCGGCGGGAAAGTACTTGCCGGGACCTGATTTCCTCCACTTGTTCTACCCCATTGATTGTTCGACGGATGGCTGAGTTAAGCGGAGCTAAAAGGTACCTGGTTGCACAGGTAGCTTGAATGCAGCATGCTTCGACAGGTAATTGGCAATGTCATTCTCCGCTCGGGTAACGTGCTCCACCTGGATACCGTCAAAGCGCTCCTCCAGCTTCCTTACTTCATTTACGTAGGCCTCCATCAATGGGCCCTGGTAATCCTTGTTGACTTGCCTGACGACAAGCTGCGAGTCACCCCTGACGATGAGCTTCTTCACCCCGAGGTCTGCCGCGATCCTGAGACCGGCAAGCAGCCCCTCGTACTCAGTAGTGTTGTTCATGGACATCTCCCCGGGAAAGTGCATCTAGACCACATACTTGAGGTGCTCTCTGGTGGGCGCGACAAGCAGCACACCAGCACCGGCGCCTTGCAGCGAGAAAGCCCCATCAAAGTACATGACCCAGTCGCGGTCTGCTTCCTTGCCGGGGAGAGCGGTCTCCTGGATTTCCTCTTCGGGCGTTGAGGTCCATTCTGCAATGAACTCCGCCAATACTCTGCCCTGGATTGTCGAGGTACTTTCAAACTTCAACCCAAAACTTGACAACTCCAGGGCCCATTCCACAATCCTTTCGGTCGCATCTGGGTTAAGTAGTATCCATTGCAATGGGAGGCGGGTGACGACGGTGATCTCGTGGGCTTGGAAGTAATGACGCAGCTTCCTCGAGGCCATAAGGAGGTCGAAGAGCAGTTTCTGCACACCGGAGTACCTCGATCTAGCCCCCTGCAAGAGGGAGCTGACAAAGTAAACTGGGTGCTGCACCATCTTCTTCTTCTGCACCACCTCACTTGACTACGCGGGCACTGCCTTGGTGGCATCAGACTCTGCCGGGGGCCTTGCCTTGTCAGCAGCAGGCCCTGCCGAGGGGATCTTTGGCTTGCCATCCGCTGGTTCTGTCGTCGCCACTGCCTCCTCGTCGACCTCCCTCTGTGCCACCAGTGCGGCGTTGACCACTTGATTCGTCGCCGCCAGATACAACAGCAACTGCTCTTGTGGTTTAGGTGCAACAAGTATTGGCGTGGAGGAAAGGTATTTCTTCACATCCTGCAATGCCGCCTCGGCATCCTGGGTCCACTCCATTGGGCCTGCCTTCTTCAAGATTTTGAAGAAGGGAAGGGCACGCTCGGCGGACTTGGAGATGAATCGACTCATGGCGACGACGCAGCCGGTGAGCCGACGCACATCTTTGATCCGCTTGGGCGCCTCAATCTCCTCAATAGTCTTAATTTTATCTGGGTTTGCCTTGATCCCGCGCTGCGACACGAAGAATCCAAGAAGCTTGCTGGACGGAACACCGAAGACACACTTCTCAGGGTTAAGCTTAAGGTTGATCTTGCACAGGTTGGCAAATGTCTCTTCCAGATCTCGCACAAGAGTTGGCCCGTCCTTGGTTTTGACCACTATGTCATCCATGTATGTTTCCATATTTCTATGGAGCTGGGGTTCGAAACCAATTTGGACTGCTCTTGCAAACGTTGAGGTAACACTCTTCAACCCGAAAGGTATCCGTAAAAAGCAATACGTACCACATGGGGTGATGAATGTTGTCTTCTCTTCATCCTCTCTTGTCATGAAGATTTGATGGTAGCCCGAGTAGGCGTCGAGGAATGATAACAGATCACACCCGACTGTGGAGTCAACAATCTGGTCGATGCACGGCAATAGGAAGGGGTCCTTAGGACAAGCCTTATTGATATCTGTGCAGTCAATACACAGCCTCCACTTCCCATTTGCCTTGCGCACCACTACCGGATTGGCCAACCACGTCGGGTGGAGCACTCCTCTCACCAAACCTGCTGCTTCCAACTTCCTGATCTCCTCTGTGATGAACTCCTGCCTCTCCAGAGCCTGCTTTCTGACCTTCTGGTTGACGGGTCGCGCATGAGGGCAGATAGCTAGGTGGTGCTCAACCACCTCACTGGGAACACCGAGGATGCCGGATTCTTGCGACGCAAACATGTCGACATTCGCCCGCAGGAAGGTGACGAGCGTGCCTTCCTATTTGCTGCCAAGGATGGAGCCTATGGTGAAGGCCCCTCCCGTGCCATCCTCCCCGACGGGCACCTTCATGGTCTGCGGTGGCTCGGCTCTGGATTTCTTGCTCTTGCCGGTAGAGCTCTCTGGCACGTCCTCGATGGTAGCGCAACACTCCGAAGAGGTGTGCTTGCCGGAGTGGGTGCGAGAGGTCTTGCCGGGCTTCTTCTTCCCTCCTGGGCCTTTAGCGGCAGGACTAAGTGCCTTGACGGCAGCTGCTGCACCTGCTTCCCGGTAGAGTTGGTCGGCGCAAATCAACGCGTCCTTCTTATCGGAGGGGACGGATATGATGGTCAATGGCACGGGCATCTTTAGCATGTTGTAGGCGTAGTGTGACGCCGCCATGAACTTGGCTAGTGCCGGGCGGCCGAGGATCCCGTTGTAGGGCAAGGGGATCTCGGCCACGTCGAAGACGATCCTCTTCGTCGTGTAGTTCAACTCTCCTCCAAACGTCACGGGCAGTGTGACCTGCCCCTTCGGTTGGCTCCTCCCCGGATTGACCCCTTGAAACGTGCCCGTTTCCTCGAGGTCTCCATCAGGAATTTGCACCCTTTTGATCACGATGGGCGAGATCAAGTTCAGGCCGGCCCCGCCGTCGACCAACATCTTGTTCACCCTGAGATTGCGTGTCGTTTGTGAGACCAACAATGGCAAACACGTGACCACGGTTGTGCGGTCAGGGTGGTCCTCGGCATCAAAGATGAGGGGCGTGCTGGACCACTTCAGCGGCTTCTGAGCGTCAAACAACGGCTCCGCTGCTGTAATCTCCCGCGCCCACTGCTTGAGCTGGCGATGAGAAGTATGCAGCGAGGCGCCACCATCGACGCACATGGCTTCTGTAGCCTTCTGGAACTCTTGATCACCGAACTCGTCGTCCTCGCCGTGACCATCGTCTTCTTGTTTCTTATCACGGCCCCGGGTGAGCCTCTCTTGCTGGTTGTCCTTGCCGGGGCAGCTTCCTTGGCCGCCACGCTTCTTGCCGGATCCCTCGGCACCGTCTTGACCTTTCATACTCGGCCTTTTGCTTTTCAGCAAGCAGCTCGATTTGCCGGCAGTTCTGGAGATCGTGGCCCTTGGTACGATGGATCTTGCAGTACTGCTTGCCGGAGCCCCCTGGCTTGTCGGCAGCTGCTAAGGCCCGCAGGCGGCGCACCAGGCAATCTCCTTGTCGGGGTTGTCTGCTTGACCTTCTTGGCAGCGCCGGTGTCGTCGGATCCCTCAACGGAAAGTACGGCCAGGCCCTTGCATTTCCTGTTGCGACGATGGCCCTTCTTCGTTGGGGTGGCGGTGTCTTCGTCGGTGGAGTCGGTTTCCGCGTCGGCGTCTTTGTCGGGGTACTTCCTTCCCTCTTCAGCCCGGGCGCATCTATCGGCCAGAACGTAGAGCTCAGCCACATCCTTAACCTTGGTCATCGCCAGCTCTTCGTGCATCTTGCGGTTGCGCATGTTCTGATGGAACGCGCTGATCACAGCGGCGCGATGAACGTAGAGGATGTTGTACTGCACCCGTTTGAACCTCTGGATGTACTTGTGTAGGGTTTCCCCTTCCTTCTGGGGAATGATATGCAGATCACTGGCCTGGCCTTGAGCTTGGTGGCCTCCTGTGATGGCGCCAACAAACTCATGGCACAGATCCGACCAAGAAGAAATGGAATCCGCCGGTAAGTGCATCAACCAAGACATAACACTGGGTTTCAGCCCCAGCGGGAAATAATTGGCAAGCACCTTCTCATCGCGAGCTCCGGCCGCCTGCATCGCGATGGTGTAGATGCTGAGGAACTCGGACGGATGGGTCTTGCCAGTGTACTTCTCGCCGACGTCGGGCTTGAACGTGCGGTGGGACGGCCACTGGAACTGCCGCAGCTCACGGGTAAAGGCCGGGCAGCCCACCTCGCAAGGTAGGCCGCCGGAGCCCCCCGGTGTTGGCTGGTCCATAGTGGGTCCCGCCCGCTTGTCCGACTGGTGGCGTGTATCACGCCGACGCTCAATAGTGGTCCGAGAGTCTTCGTGAGCTCGTTCTCGAAGAACTTGGCGTTGGTCACGGTGCGTCCGCGGGTCAGACGATGCTATAGAGATGTTATCACAAGCGTCGTCATGAAGGGTAGACGCCCGCGGCGGCTGGCGAGGAGGAGGAGAGTGCACCGTGGCTGCAGCTCCCCCGGTCCTCCTAGAGCCAGCATGTGGTGGCTCGGTGGAGCGCCAACCCGAGGGCCCCGCCGGTCGCGGATCGTCTTTGTTGGTGACGGCGACGAGGCTCCGGATGGTGGCCCTCCACTCGTCAAGCTTCTCTGCAGCAGGAGGGAAGTCGAGGAGCAGCTGCGCGCGCGCCAAAGCTTCTGCTGGCATGGGTGGCGGCGACAGCTGCGTGGACCGTGGCACGCTTCGACTTCTAACCATGTTAGAAGGAGCTCCGTCACGACCTAGCGGCTGCACGCCATTTTTGCCAGCACTTCGGCGGGCATGCTGAACTCCTTCATCCCGCGAACGACGCACAGGGCTCTTCCCACGGCGGTGCCCAGGGTCACCGGCGTGGTGACGCTGCTCGTCGCGCACACCATGGGAAGAGCGCGCAGTGGTCACCGGCGTGGGCGTCTTGGAGGTTGCTGCGCCGCCCATGGGTGGCACGCGAAACTCTTGGAGGACCCCGCGCCGCCTGCGGGGGGCCCAGCCCCATCTTTACACTTGGTGATGTGCGGACCGTCGCTTGGCGCGCGAACGGCGCCGCTCGCCAGGCTTTGACTGCCAGGGCGATGCTGGTGCTCGCGGACTACGGCTCGGGTTCTGTCCGTGACCGGGCCGCTGCTCGCCCGCACTGGCACGGGCCGTTCGGCCCCCGACGAGCCGATCGCCATGGTCGTCTTCTTCTTGGGAACCATGGCGATGAAGACACGCTAGGCTAACTACTAGACCAGATTCTCACAATTGCGCCCCCTACCTGGCGCGCCGAAGATGTCGGTGGGAAACGACACCTATGGGATCACAAGAATCCCTACTACGGTTGCCGGGGCGCAGGGTTGCAAGAGGAGCACGATCAGTAGTCAGCATGAGGATCGTTTACCCAGGTTCGGGCCGCGAGGATGCGTAAAACCCTAGTCCTGCTTTGGTGGATGTATTGAGTGTTCTTGAGCCCTTGAACTAGCTACAGTGGCTGAGTAGTTCCAGGGTGCCAAATCCTTCTCCAGTACGCCATGGGCCTCCTTTTATAGTCGAAAGGGGCTGCCACAGTGGCATACATGAGGTGGAAAGGCATAAAGTGCTATGAGCTTATCGCTCGTATTACAGGACAAGACGCATTTAATGCATCGCTTAGGTGTCCCCTTGCTTTATTGGGGACGGGAACGAGGCACGTCCCGTCCGTCGCCGCTCCTCCTTGCTTCGACATGCGTCTTGGTCAGTGATGCATGCGGTGTGTAGGCAGGAAGGCAGCTGAGGTGGCGCGGTGGTAGAGCCTCCACGAAGATCTGCATGCCGCCACGCAGGCGCTTGCTGAGTTGGCCTGGGAGCTGTGTGTTGCCACGCAGGTGCCTACCCAGCTGGTTGGGCTAGCAGCTGCATGCGAACGGCGGTGGAGACTTGGCTGGTGCGGACTTGGAGGTGGCCCTGCTGGCGCCCTTGGCGAGGGCCTTGCCGGGTGTCCCGGCAAGGGCCATGCCGTGGCGCGCTGTTGTCCCCGGCAAGGATCTTACCGGTGGTCTTGTGGTTCCCCTCGGTAAGGATCTTGCCGAGGATCGCTGTCTTCTAATCCTCATCTTGAATATGTCTTCACAAAGATCTGCATGCCACCACAGAGGTGCCTCCCGAGCCCTAGCTCAACGTGGTCGATAGTGTTGGAGACCGTGTCACAGCCCTAGTTCAGACCTTGTTTGTCTTTGCATCTGCATCCTTGCATCATGATTAAATTCCACTCAAATTTGAAATGGGGATGACAAACCCTAGCACCAAATGGAATGCAATTAGGATCATTATAAAAATATTTTCAATTATCCCAAATGCCCTTTAGAAAAGTTCATGATTTTTGTCAAAGGGGAAAACCTCTGCCAAAAGTCATGCACATATTTCTAGGCCATTATGGATTTTTGAATTAAATCATATCATATTTGAATTTGGGCATTTAAATACTATAAAATATTAAAAATGCCTAAATAATCCTAAACTGAAATGTTCCATGTTGGATATATTCTATACAGTGGGCATGTACAGTTTGGTGATTTTTGAAAGGGTCTAGGTATTTTTAGAAAAGCCACAAAGATTACAGAAAAATTGAAATAAATAGAAAAGGAGAGAGAGAAATGAACTTACCTGGCAAAGCCACCAGAGCCGGCCCAGCTGTAGCCCAGCGCTGTGGCCCAGCCCACCAGGCCCTCCACTGTCTTCAACCTCCTGCCAGTGGGCAGGAGGGCGTGTGCTCGCCGTGCGCGCGCCACCTCCACCCTGCCTGCTTGCCGCCTCCCCTCGTCGCTCTGGACGCCCTCCCGCGACGCCACGCAGCCCCTGACCCCCTCTCACTCTCTCCCATGCCTCTCCCCTCCTCTGATTTCTCTCCCTCCCGCGTCCGAGCGCAACCGCCGACGCCGCTCGCCACCACCGCAGCCACTGCCTTCCCCTCGACCTCCCGATGTGTCCAGGAGCTCCGTCTTGACCACCTCCCTCTCCTCGCCAAGTAACGCACCGCCGGAGCCCCTGGAATGCCGCCATCGCCGTCGTCTTCTACCTCGAGCAACCGAGATCGCCGGCGCCCATCCGTCGCCCACAGCGCCTTCCCCGAGCTACTGACATGCTCATCGACTCCGCCGTGAGCTCCTCTCTCTTTCCCCTCTTCTTTAGCATTCGCCCTCGTCCCCTAGCTCCGTTCCCCACCGTGGCCGAAACGCGTCGCCGCCAAAGCTCGTCGGCGATGACGCTCCGGTGACCATTTGGTCCTGGGCACGCGTCCAACGTCCTTGCCGCGCCGCGTAGACGCCGTATGCGCTAACCTCGCATCGCCAAGACCGTTGTAGCCTCGACCCCGAGCTCGCCCGAACTCCGGCCGCCGCCTGGCTCGACGCCGGCGCCATTCCCGGCCACCCCAGCAACTCCCACCAACACCACTGGATGCGCGCAAGCGCCAGCAACCCGTAGCCACAAGCCGCTCGTCGACCGGTGGCTCGTAGAGCAATTCCGACGTGGACGCCGCCGCGATCTGAGGTCGCCGGCGGTTAAACGCCGGTAGCTGACGTGGCGCGATTAGCTTAGGCGCTAAACTCGCTTAGTTAGTGCCTGTGTCTATGACATGTGGGCCCCCTAGCATAATTAGGTTAGTCTATTTTTCTGTTAGGGTTAGTATTAACACGGGTGGACCCCACGTGTCAGCTTTGACTTGGTCAAGTCAACGTTGACTGGCCCCACCTGTCATCCACCCACACCGGCCTGAGACGCTGACGTATGGGTCCCAGCCGTCAGGTTTGACCTGGACTGGCGTTGTTGACCTGCTGACGTCACCACGACATCATGCTGACGCAATTAACCATTTTCTGGATTTATTAATATTCAGGAAATTTTTGAAAATGCCTAAAACTTCTAAAATTCATATAAAATCAACCGTAGCTCAGAATGAAATAATTTATATATGAAAAATGATCAGAAAAATTCAATCTATCCATCTGTATCATTTTCATGCATGTTAGAGCAACTTTTGTTCACTGTTTAGTTCAAATCAATTGAATGGCATTTAAATAACCATATGTGGAGTTTGAATTTGAACCTAGGGTTCAAATCAACTCCATTTAACATTTTGCTAGTGGCATTAGCCCAATCAACAGCATATTGCCATGACATTATCATGCATCATAACTGTTGCATTGCATTGATTGTGTTCCTCTTTGTTTGCCGGTAATTGTCCCCTCTCAGTAGACGTGGTGCCGACGATGTGATCGATGACACCGATGAAGAACTATATTATCTTCAGAAGTGCCAGGCAAGCAAAACCCCCTTGTTCATTCCGATAAAATCCCACTCTCTCGCCCCTGCTCTCTTTTATTGCATTAGGACAACAACGATTCATGTGTTACTTGCTGCGGTAGCTGAACCCCTTTATCCTTTGCATGACCTGTCATTCCACAGTAAATAGATGAAACCCACTAGCATGAGTAGGAGTTGTTTGAGCCCATGTTGTGCCTACTCATTCATGCTTGTTTGTCATGCCTGCTACTGCTTAGAGTTGAGTCGGGTCTGATTCATCGGGAATGAATTGGAATGGTGATGAACATGTCCTACTGTGTGTGAGCTAAGTGTGTGAATACGATTTGGTAAAGGTATTGGTGAGAGGCCATGTAGGAGTACATGGTGGGTTGTCTCATTGAAGCCGTCCTCAGGAACTGAGTTCTGTGTTTGTGATCCATGAAACAGCTACTACCATGCATTGGGCCCTGAAATATGACCCCGCTCGACTTCTTAATCACCCTTGTCCTCTGTCCAGGAGTTGCAAGTAGTTTCTGGTGTTTGTAGTATGCTGGGGGCCGCACGCAGCGCTGACCATAGGGGTGGGCTGTGTTGCGGTAGGCACGTGGCACGGTGTACCGATTCGCCCGTTTGGTGTCTCGGGAACCCTGCACACATCGTTTGGGGCTATGAGCGAAACTCTGGCCGGATCTCCTCATGGATGGAACCCGAATAGGCGATAAACCTGGACTAGAGACTTGAGTGTTTAGGTAGGTCGTGGTCTACACCCACGTCGGCTTTCGCTTGAAGTCTGCCGAGCACATGTCGTGTGCAGACGCTAAGTGGTGGAAACATGTGTGAAGAAGTACACCCCTGCAGGGTTAACATCATCTATTCGAATAGCCGTGTCCGCGGAAATGGACTTCTGGGTTGCCTATAACAGTTCATAGACAAGTGAAAGTGGATACTCTAAAATGCGCAAGATAAGTGTGAGTGCTATGGATGGCCTTCTCGTAGGGAGACGGAAGTGGATCCATAGTGGTGTATTGAAATGGTGAATATGTGGACTCGTGTGCGCCACCTCAAACGAGTTACTTGCAGTCGTAGTTCAGGATAGCCACCGAGTCAAAGCTGGCTTGCTGCAGTTAAACTCCACTACCCCTTTATTGATACCGATGCATATGTAGTTAGTTCTGATGTAAGTCTTGCTGAGTACAATTGTACTCACGTTTGCCTATTTTATGTTTTTGCAGAGAGACGTCGGTCTCGCTAGTAGTACTGCTTGGACTTCGACGTTTAGCTTGATACCTCAGCTATGATCTTGTGCCCTTGGCAGGATCTGGTAGATAGTTAGGCTTCTCAGCCTTTTTCATTTGTAGATGTCTGTACTCAGACATGTTAAGCTTCTGCGTGTGCTTTGACTTGTATGCTCTGATTGTTGGGTCATGAGACCCATGTTTGTAATATCTCCCTCTTCGGAGCCTAATGAATAAATATTATGAGTCGTAGAGTTATGTTGTGATGCCATGTTGTATACTCATATCGGGCATATTGTGTGTATGATTGAAATGCTTGGTATGAGTGGGATCCGACTATCTAGTTGTTTATCCTTGGCAGCCTTTCATATGGGGAAATGTAAGTCTAGTGCTTCTGAGCGATAGTAGTCCGCTACAGCCCGGTTCACCGGAGTCCTGTTAGCCCAACACTACTGCTCGGAACACTTGACTGGCCGGCATGTGTTTCATGTCGTTCCTGTGTCTGTCCCTTCGGGGAAATGTCACGTGGTGTTATCCGGAGTCCTGCCTAGCCTGCTACAGCCCGGGTCACCGGAGTCCTGTTAGCCCAGTGCTACAGCCCGGATATATACGTTGTTGACCGACATGCTCGATGTGATTCATGTATGCCTGTCCTCATGGGTTAGTGCCGCCTTGGGTTCACGACTAGCCATGTCGGCCCGGGTTCTCTGTCATATGGATGCTAGCGACACTATCATATACGTGAGCCAAAAGGCGCAAACGGTCCCGGGCCAGGTAAGGTGGCACCCGTGGGAGTACCGTGCGTGAGGCCGCAAAGTGATATGATGTGTTACACGCTGGATCGATGTGGCTTAGGATCGGGGTCCTGACAGCGTTGGTATCAGAGCCTGACTGCCTGTAGGATTACCAAGCCAAACTGGTCGAAGTTGTGTCTAGAAATGCTTTAGTTATGTAAGGGAATTGATTGTGGAAGGGAACGTAAGGCTCTTTTTACTCCTTATACCTCATGGCCTTCTGATCTGAGTCAACCTCTTCTCTTCTACGGGGATTAAGAACTAGGCCTTCTCATCTATCTCTCAGGATGACGTGTTACTAAACCGTAGTTGCCTAGGATTGTTGTATTCAAGCCCCAGTTCTGTTTCTACTACTTCCATGTGTTCTTAGTTGATCTCAGAACATTAATATTGTGATGTTGAGTGGCTATGCCACCATTTTTGCAGGATGTCCAAATATTTTTGAGCATTTACAGCCGTTATGTTGTCCGAGTCATCCCAGGTTTCTAAATAGTCTGATGCAGTTGCAAATCCCTTCTCTCTGTTTCTAATGTTCATTTGGGTCAGAATAAGCACACTAATCGGTCTGTTGAGGTACTCCGTTGCCTTGACGTATATGTTGGAGCAACTACTATGACCCTAGGTGTCTTATGAAACCATCTAGTAATCTGTCCATGTTTTGTGTTTCCAGTGTGTTGAATCTGACCACCATTCTCGAAAGCATCCCGTGATGCCACTTAGTAGTAGGCATTCTATTCCTGGGTTTTGAACCCGAGATTCACCCTACTTCATGTTGTTAGTATTTGCTAGTTCCCTTAAGATATTAGTAACCTTGGCATTAGTCCTCGAGGTCCGTGGTATTTCCTTCTTCCAGATACCATGAACCACTAAGGCAGAAGTTCTTTGAACCAAAAGATCACAACCAGGGTGCTCTTGAGGAGTACTCCATTCATATTGTGACTCTGCCAGTTCTATCATTCTACATGGGTTATCCGGAAGAAAATTTGTTGAACTCGTTTGACATACTAACCTATGCATCCACAACTCAGGAAGTTATATGCTTCTCGAGTTGTTTCCCTTAGTTGTCTTCTGACCCTCGTCCATCAATTGATAGTCAGGAGTAATTGTGCATCCGTGCTATCGATGCTTATTATTCTTGTGGTCCGTCAAGCCATTCTGTTCTGGAATGACTAGGAGAAACAAACTCCAGTACCTCATCCATATCCAGGATTGGGTCAAAGCAGTTGTATTCCACAGATCAAAATGTCAATCCAGTTTTTGTTCTGTTCTACCTTGGAGTATTACCATCTTTATGTCAAGAGTTTCATGAGAATTGCACCACCTCTTATGAATTCTTGACGAAGTGATACTTCTCGCCATCATCGTTCATTCCTTGGTCTCCGTGTTATTGTAACCGGAATACTGACAAGTGAATTGTGATGTATGAAATCAATGCTCCGAGCAACTCGTTGCTTGGTAGTAAATGGACAATATTCTCATTCCTAGCGTGTTGGTTATCAAATCATCATCCTAAGATTGACCGTGCTACCTAGTCCTTATTCCTGGTGCACTCTTCGATCAACGAGTTGGGATTTTGCCAAACCCTTGCTCTTTTGATCATATCGTCTTGCCCTGAAAAGCAAGATTGATCTCAAGCTTAGTATCATATCGGTTGTTCGTGATTTTCCGAATATCTTCTCGGAAGTATTACCAGGTTGTCCCCAGACTGTTATGTTGAGCTCGTGATCAAGTTGGTTCCTTGTGAACCACCCTTTTTCCAAGAATCTGTGTTAGATATCCCTGAGCTAGTTGGTTGAGCTAGACAACTACTTGGAGAGTTGGAAGATAAAAGCTTGTCTAACTTAGTTCATGTTAAGGGATATCTTTGTGTGTGTGTGTGTTGAAGAAAGATGATATCTTCACCAATTGGTCCTCGTGATCAGTTGTTGGATCTATTGCCTTGTCAAAACCTTGACTTGAGTATGGGCTATCGTCGAGTCAAATCAGAACCAATGATGCTCGTAATGTTGTCTTACTCGTGGTTGATCCCTCGGGCATACACCATTACATCTTTGGTCTGACCAATGCTATCACCGTGTTCACATGATGGTGGAAGTCCAGTGATATGGGAATTCTGATGAGTTGTTGTTGAGCCCATTAGCAACATTTTCTCTCCCCCATGATTCATGTTCAACATTATACTAGTATTGGAAACTGTGTAAGCAATGCCTTCGTGTTCCGTTCATGAAGCTTATGCTTGGATGAAAGGAGTGACTTCCTCTAATTCACGTGCATTTGATGTAAGTTGCTGCCGTGGATTTGAGAAAGTTTGTTTTGCCTCCTCTGGAATCATCCCAAATCAGTCATGCATACGTGCGAAGTATTCTGTGGTTTGGAGACTTGCAACCTTCATTCTATATGTGTCCCTAGCACACCAAGCCACTGATTGATTTGTTCAAGGAGAGGAAGTTCCTTTTTAAGAGCTAACCCGGGCTTAATCAAGGACTTCGTTATCTGCAATGATGGTTCCCCACCTGAACTCGGTAGTGTTTTATTATAAGACTGCAACGTGGTCACGCTTGTCTAGGACAGTGTGTTCACAGGTGTGTAGCAACACCTGCTCATGTTTTGGAGCTTACTACTATAGTTCATCTCCTGAGAGTCTTGCAATGTTATCTCGTCGGTTTATGTTGCAAACTTTCTTTTCCAGACATGCTGTCTGAAATATCCTGTCTCCAACCAGATCTGAATCTCAGGCAGATATGATGGTTGGAACATTTCCAACATTTGCATTTTGTTCCCAGCTTGCACCTCTTTGTGCCAATTTTCCATGGATGCCTTCTCCGCAGCTGCTGTCCAAGATCATCTTTAAAAATGGACTTGCCATGGGTCCCCTCCATTCCTGGTGATAAGCAAAAGTCATCCATTGCGTTGTCTTCAACAAGGTAGTCCACATCATCCAACCTAGTCCGAGTATGCCATTACTTCGAGCTCTTCCAAACGATCATTGTGATTGCCTTCGGCTGGTATAAAGAATTTCAATGATCTTTGTATCAAAAGTAATTCTTTTTGCCACTTAAGGGAATAGTTCTTCGAGTCACCTTCCCTGAGGTGCCCCGTTATGGAATCATGGCAATTTTCCTCGCTACCGTGACACCCTCCACCATCTTTCTAAGTGTGGAATTTTTGCCCATCAAATCAAACCCCATTGTTGTTCTTCCGTCCCTCACGATGCGTTTTGTGCCTCAACTCGAGATGTTCCAACATCTCATTCCACGAGTTAATTCTGAATGCTCGATCTTCGAGGAGATCGTTTCCTATAGGGTTTCTTTCTGTCACCATCGTGTTGGATGAAGATCTCAAAAGCATGGATGTCAAAATCAATTTGAAGCAATTAATCAACATCTCCGAGAAGGACAGTTGGATCGTGAAGACCGTGTTAGCTTTGTACTCCCTCTGTCTTCTTACCTCACGTCTTGAATCTCGGGACGAGATTCTTGTTTAGTGGGGGTGAGTTGTCACAGCCCCAGTTCAGACCTTGTTTGTCTTTGCATCTGCATCCTTGCATCATGATTAAATTCCACTCAAATTTGAAATGGGGATGACAAACCCTAGCACCAAATGGAATGCAATTAGGATCATTATAAAAATATTTTCAATTATCCCAAATGCCCTTTAGAAAAGTTCATGATTTTTGTCAAAGGGGAAAACCTCTGCCAAAAGTCATGCACGTATTTCTAGGCCATTATGGATTTTTGAATTAAATCATATCATATTTGAATTTGGGCATTTAAATACTATAAAATATTTAAAATGCCTAAATAATCCTAAACTGAAATGTTCCATGTTGGATATATTCTATATAGTGGGCATGTACAGTTTGGTGATTTTTGAAAGGGTCTAGGTATTTTTAGAAAAGCCACAAAGATTACAGAAAAATTGAAATAAATAGAAAAGGAGAGAGAGAAATGAACTTACCTGGCAAAGCCACCAGAGCCGGCCCAGCTGTAGCCCAGCGCTGTGGCCCAGCCCACCAGGCCCTCCACCGTCTTCAACCTCCTGCCAGTGGGCAGGAGGGCGTGTGCTCGCCGTGCGCGCGCCACCTCCACCCTGCCTGCTTGCCGCCTCCCCTCGTCGCTCTGGACGCCCTCCCGCGACGCCATGCAGCCCCTGACCCCCTCTCACTCTCTCCCGTGCCTCTCCCCTCCTCTGCTTTCTCTCCCTCCCGCGTCCGAGCGCAACCGCCGACGCCGCTCGCCACCACCGCAGCCACCGCCTTCCCCTCGACCTCCCGATGTGTCCAGGAGCTCCGTCTTGACCACCTCCCTCTCCTCGCCAAGTAACGCACCGCCGGAGCCCCTGGAATGCCGCCATCGCCGTCGTCTTCTACCTCGAGCAACCGAGATCGCCGGCGCCCATCCCTCGCCCACAGCGCCTTCCCCGAGCTACTAACATGCTCATCGACTCCGCCGTGAGCTCCTCTCTCTTTCCCCTCTTCTTTAGCATTCGCCCTCGTCCCCTAGCTCCGTTCCCCACCGTGGCCGAAACGCGTCGCCGCCAAAGCTCGTCGGCGATGACGCTCCGGTGACCATTTGGTCCTGGGCACGCGTCCAACGTCCTTGCCGCGCCGCGTAGACGCCGTATGCGCTAACCTCGCATCGCCAAGACCGCTGTAGCCTCGACCCCGAGCTTGCCCGAACTCCGGCCGCCGCCTGGCTCGACGCCGGCGCCATTCCCGGCCACCCCAGCAACTCCCACCAACACCACTGGATGCGCGCAAGCGCCAGCAACCCGTAGCCACAAGCCGCTCGTTGAACGGTGGCCCGTAGAGCAATTCCGACGCGGACGCCGCCGCGATCTGAGGTCGCCGGCGGTTAAACGCCGGTAGCTGACGTGGCGCGATTAGCTTAGGCGCTAAACTCGCTTAGTTTGTGCATGTTTCTATGACATGTGGGCCCCCTAGCATAATTAGGTTAGTCTATTTTTCTGTTAGGGTTAGTATTAACACGGGTGGACCCCACGTGTCAGCTTTGACTTGGTCAAGTCAACGTTGACTGGCCCCACCTGTCATCCACCCACACCGGCCTGAGACGCTGACGTATGGGTCCCAGCCGTCAGGTTTGACCTGGACTGGCGTTGTTGACCTGCTGACGTCACCACGACACCATGCTGACGCAATTAACCATTTTCTGGATTTATTAATATTCAGGAAATTTTAGAAAATGCCTAAAACTTCTAAAATTCATATAAAATCAACCGTAGCTCAGAATGAAATAATTTATATATGAAAAATGATCAGAAAAATTCAATCTATCCATCTGTATCATTTTCATGCATGTTAGAGCAACTTTTGTTCACTGTTTAGTTCAAATCAATTGAATGGCATTTAAATAACCATATGTGGAGTTTGAATTTGAACCTAGGGTTCAAATCAACTCCATTTAACATTTTGCTAGTTGCATTAGCCCAATCAACAGCATATTGCGATGACATTATCATGCATCATAACTGTTGCATTGCATTGATTGTGTTCCTCTTTGTTTGCCGGTAATTGTCCCCTCTCAGTAGACGTGGTGCCGACGATGTGATCGATGACACCGATGAAGAACTATATTATCTTCAGAAGTGCCAGGCAAGCAAAAGCCCCTTGTTCATTCCGATAAAATCCCACTCTCTCGCCCCTGCTCTCTTTTATTGCATTAGGAAAACAACGATTCATGTGTTACTTGCTGCGGTAGCTGAACCCCTTTATCCTTTACATGACCTGTCATTCCACAGGAAATAGATGAAACCCACTAGCATGAGTAGGAGTTGTTTGAGCCCATGTTGTGCCTACTCATTCATGCTTGTTTGTCATGCCTGCTACTGCTTAGAGTTGAGTCGGGTCTGATTCATCGGGAATGAATTGGAATGGTGATGAACATGTCCTACTGTGTGTGAGCTAAGTGTGTGAATACGATTTGGTAAAGGTATTGGTGAGAGGCCATGTAGGAGTACATGGTGGGTTGTCTCATTGAAGCCGTCCTCAGGAACTGAGTTCTGTGTTTGTGATCCATGAAACAGCTACTACCATGCATTGGGCCCTGAAATATGACCCTGCTCAACTTCTTAATCACCCTTGTCCTCTGTCCAGGAGTTGCAAGTAGTTTCTGGTGTTTGTAGTATGCTGGGGGCCGCACGCAGCGCTGACCATAGGGGTGGGCTGTGTTGCGGTAGGCACGTGGCACGGTGTACCGATTCGCCCGTTTGGTGTCTCGGGAACCCTGCACACATCGTTTGGGGCTGTGAGCGAAACTCTGGCCGGATCTCCTCATGGATGGAACCCGAATAGGCGATAAACCTGGACTAGAGACTTGAGTGTTTAGGTAGGTCGTGGTCTACACCCACGTCGGCTTTCGCTTGAAGTCTGCCGAGCACATGTCGTGTGCAGACGCTAAGTGGTGGAAACATGTGTGAAGAAGTACACCCCTGCAGGGTTAACATCATCTATTCGAGTAGCCGTGTCCGCGGAAATGGACTTCTGGGTTGCCTATAACAGTTCATAGACAAGTGAAAGTGGATACTCTAAAATGCGCAAGATAAGTGTGAGTGCTATGGATGGCCTTCTCGTAGGGAGACGGAAGTGGATCCATAGTGGTGTATTGAAATGGTGAATATGTGGACTCGTGTGCGCCACCTCAAAAGAGTTACTTGCAGTCGTAGTTCAGGATAGCCACCGAGTCAAAGCTGGCTTGCTGCAGTTAAACTCCACTACCCCTTTATTGATACCGATGCATATGTAGTTAGTTCTGATGTAAGTCTTGCTGAGTACAATTGTACTCACGTTTGCCTATTTTATGTTTTTGCAGAGAGACGTCGGTCTCGCTAGTAGTACTGCTTGGACTTCGACGTTTAGCTTGATACCTCAGCTACGATCTTGTTCCCTTGGCAGGATCTGGTAGATAGTCAGGCTTCTCAGCCTTTTTCATTTGTAGATGTCTGTACTCAGACATGTTAAGCTTCCGCGTGTGCTTTGACTTGTATGCTCTGATTGTTGGGTCATGAGACCCATGTTTGTAATATCTCGCTCTTCGGAGCCTAATGAATAAATATTATGAGTCGTAGAGTTATGTTGTGATGCCATGTTGTATACTCATATCGGGCATATTGTGTGTATGATTGAAATGCTTGGTATGAGTGGGATCCGACTATCTAGTTGTTTATCCTTGGCAGCCTTTCATATGGGGAAATGTAAGTCTAGTGCTTCTGAGCGATAGTAGTCCGCTACAGCCCGGTTCACCGGAGTCCTGTTAGCCCAGCACTACTGCTCGGAACACTTGACTGGCCGGCATGTGTTTCACGTCGTTCCTGTGTCTGTCCCTTCGGGGAAATGTCACGCGGTGTTATCCGGAGTCCTGCCTAGCCTGCTACAGCCCGGGTCACCGGAGTCCTGTTAGCCCAGTGCTACAGCCCGGATATATACGTTGTTGACCGACATGCTCGATGTGATTCATGTATGCCTGTCCTCAGGGGTTAGTGCCGCCTTGGGTTCACGACTAGCCATGTCGGCCCGGGTTCTCTGTCATATGGATGCTAGCGACACTATCATATACGTGAGCCAAAAGGCGCAAACGGTCCCGGGCCAGGTAAGGTGGCACCCGTGGGAGTACCGTGCGTGAGGCCGCAAAGTGATATGATGTGTTACACGCTGGATCGATGTGGCTTAGGATCGGGGTCCTGACAGACCGTGTGATATAGGATGAAATCCTAGAGGGGGATCTTTTCACACTTGGAGGGGGGAAAGAGCAAACACTCAAGAACACAAAGAGGAAATCACTCAAACAATTCCCCAATTATACATCCACTAGAATAGCAACATAAGATCCACAAGTCACAGACACAATCAAAGGAAAGATACAATGGCAAAGTTCTTCGCAGTCCTAGGAGATGAGGTCTTGAAGATAGTCTTCTCCTAGAGGAGGTCTTGAAATCCACTAGGATTCTTCCCAAAGGGGGCCTTCATTCCACAAAGGGAAGGTAGAAAGGAGAAAAGCTCACAAATATCTCATCTAATACTTTGTTGACCCTAAACATAGCCCTAGGTACGGTTTATATAGTCTTGGGGTCGAAGTGGATGAAGAGGGACTCGGATTGGGGATCACAGCCGTCCATCCTGGGAGGCCCGTGCGCACGGGGTAATTTGGGCCCGTGCGCACGGGGTTCCCGTGGGAAAGGTACAGGCCCGTGCGCACGGGGTGCTCCAGCGCCAACTCCCTGGATAGTCCGTGGGCACGGGGTCTCGGGGGCCCGTGCGCACGGGGTCACCTGGGACTTCCAGTTTTGCTGCTGTAGCACTCCATCTTGGTCCGCGTGGCCTTAGGGTGGTTCTTCTTCTTCATGGGGATGCTCCAGAGCCTCTTGGTAGTGTTCCTCTTTGTATCTAATGAGACATAGCGTATTTTGGTGAGGTAGCAACATTATTCTATTCGTATCCGTATGTAAGTCTAGTAGGAAGGAGTTCACCTCGGCTTCCAAAGCACGTGCTCTAGCTCTTGTCATAGGTCCTCGTGGGGCTTGATGTGTTAGTGTAGAGTCCATGGGGATGATGGAAGGATACTCCGCATCATCTCCCCCCCCCCCCCTGGGAGAGATCCGTCCACGGATCGTGATCTTCATCACCATGGTACTTGGACAAGTATTTGACGTTGAATGTGTCGCTCACGTTGTACTTGTCTCGTGGGATGTCGACCTTGTAGGCGTTGTCGTTGTAGCGTGCGAGTACCTTGAATGGGCCATCGGCTCTTGGAAGTAGCTTGGACTTGTGCTCCTTGGGGGAAACGGTCCTTGCGGAGATGGACCCAAACGAGGTCTCCCGGTTTGAACACCATTGGAGACTTGTGTGTGTTGATCTTGGTCGTGAGTCGATGTACTTGGCGCTCTATGGTGTGCCTTGTATCTTCATGCATCTTCTTGAGGTGGTTCACTCGGTCGCTCGCGTCCATGTTGATGCGCTCTTGTAGTGGTAGAGGAAGAATGTCCAATGGGGACAATAGATTGAAGCCATAGACGACCTCGAAAGGGGACTTGCCAGTAGTCGAATGTCTTGCACGGTTGTAGGCGAACTCGGCGGTTGGGAGACACTCCTCCCACTCCTTGATGTTCTTCTTGATCAAGACGCGTAGTAGAGTGGAGAGTGCACGGTTCGTCACCTCCGTTTGGCCGTCGGTTTGAGGATGGTATGCCGTGGAGAAGAGTAGCTTGATTCCGATCTTGGCGCATAAGGTCTTCCAAAAGTAACTCAAGAACTTGATGTAATATTTCCCTACAATTGTCCTTGGCATTCCATGTAGACGCAATATTTCCCTACAAAACAAATTTGCTATATGTGAAGCATCGTCTATCTTGTTGCAGGGAATGAAATGAGCCATTTTGGAGAAACGGTCCACAACAACAAAAATAGAATCCTTGCCATTTCGAGTTCTAGGCAAACCAAGCACAAAGTCCATGCTAATATCTTCCCATGGTTGATATGGAATTGGAAGTGGCATATTGTCGGTGTACTAAAGTAGGGGTACCTTAGTACCCCGAACTTGTGCACGGGCAGTCGTAGCACCCCGCGGCAAGGCCTGCCAGGCGATCGCCAAGACCCTCAATGGTCCCCTCTTGGGCCATTCAAGAACAAAGTATTTGAGCCAAGGCCCCGGTAAGAGGAGCTTGCCGGGAAGGCCACCCGAAGAGAGCGAGGCCCTGGCAAGAGGAGTTTGCCGGGACTGCCGCTCGAAGCACAAGACCCCGGTGAGAGGAGCTTGCTGGGAAGGCCATCCACGGCACGACAAGGACCCTGCCACGGCGCGCCCCGCGCCCCGGCAAGGCCCGGTGAGCAACAAGCTCCCGGGCGCGACAAGACATCCACCGCGGCAAGGCGCTTGCCGCGGCAAGTTACCACCTCATGCCTGCGCTCCAGCTCACCCGCCAACGTGTCGCTCTGGGGGGCATCCCAGGCGCACGTGGCGGGAGGCTGAGCAGCGGGGGGCATGCGGTGGCGAAGCGAAGCTGACAGAGTAGCCATCGTGGCAAACGGTGGCGCTCCTGACGGTCCACTCCCCTGCTCCGTCTGGGCGACGCGGACGGGCATTTAATGCCCTTGTCCCCCGCCGTCAGAGTTAGGTATGATAGCACTGTACAGCCACTGTGCAGGCAGCTGTACCCACTACAGCATTCTACCATTTTTGCCCTCACCTACGCTGCCACCTGTGGGTAACCCCTTTAGCATATAAAAGGAGGCCCCATGCGCACGTAGGAAGGGAGACCAATCTTTACGCTCGACCTTGCCGGTGGCCCGCGTGTACTGTAGCACCGCGCGCTCCCGAGCAAGAACACAATACAATCCACCAAGCAGCAGTAGGGTTTTACGCATCCTTGCGGCCCGAAGCTGGGTAAAATCCCCCTGTGTGCTCCGCCTTGATCTGCTCTTTGTGCAACCTCCGCCCCCCGCCGAACCAGTAAGGGGCTCGGTCCCCATAGGTGTTCGAGGAAGCCGATTCCCCCCGACATCTTTGGCACGCCAGGTAGGGGGCGTCGAAGTTGTGCGAACCTGATCCGGCGTCTGCACCAGCTAGATCTCCTTCATCCTCAGCGACATACCACCGAAGAAGAAGGCTCCGGAGGTAGCCGGTCCGTCCGCGTCGAACCCGCCGCCCTTGGAGCAAACGGGTGGTGGGGCCGGCACCGGCGGCGGAATGGGCGTCGTCGAGCCAGCTCATGGCGCCACGGCGTCCGAACATGCACCGCGCCCCTCTTAGGAAGCACGGGACCAGCAGCGTCTTGGCGCCCACGGTACCATACGCTCGCTGGACCCAAATCGAGCCGGTGGATCCCAGGGCGCTCAAGGCCAGCACTCTCACCAACGCGCCGGCGCGAGCGTGGCACGGCTGCCTGGCCCGGTTGTTGCTCCTTCTAACGTAGTTAGAAGTTCGAGCACATCCCGCTCCACGCGCCGTTCGCCGCTGCTGCCCGCCACTCCAGCAGAAGCTCTGGCGCGAGCCCAACTGCTCCTAGATTACCCTCCAACGGCGGACAAGCTCGACGACTGGAGGGCCACGATACAGAGCCTCATCGGTTTCGCTAACGGCGACACCCCGTGGCAGCACAGCGCATCGCAGCCGCGGTGGGACGGCCAGGCGAGGACCGATGGCGCCAGGACCGGCGGGGGTGCGACCACCGTCCACTCCCCGCCCCGGAGGCCAAGATCGCCGACTCGCCGGAATCACCACGACAACGACTCCACCGCGTCGTCAAATCCGCGAACTCGTCGCGATCAACGCCAAGTTCTCCACGAGCGAGGGCAAGAGGACGCTCGTACTCGCATCGAGCGTCGAAGAGAAGCGCGGCATCAATCAGACCACCGTGATGGGCCCTCTGTCAACATGCATGCACCAGGGGAACCAGGCGACCTGCCGTACGCGGTGGGCTTCCCTGCGTTCACCCGTGAGCTGCGGCAAGTCTAGTGGCCCAGCACAAAGAATTCCAAGCCAGACATGCCAGAGAAGTACGACGGCGAGTCGCATCCGTTGGAGTTCCTCGGCATCTACACCATTGCGGTGCAGGCTGCCGGGGGGCGAGACGACAAGATCCTTGCCAACTACTTCCCGCTGGTGCTCTAGTCCAACATCAGATCCTGGCTCATGCACTTGCCGGACAACTCCATAACCTCCTGGACAGACTTGTGCCATCATTTTGTTGGCACCTTCACGGGCGGCCACAAACCCCATGGCCAAGCGAGCGACCTTCACCTGCTCGTCCAGAAGGAGGGAGAACCTCTGCGCAAGTTCATCCAGAGATTCAGCCGTGTACACTACAACATCCCAGACGTCCACCCCGCCGCGGTCATCAGCGTGTTCCATCAGAACGTGCGTAACCGCAGGATGCGGGAGGAGATGGAGATGTGCAAGATCAAGGACGCCAGCGAGCTATACGCCCTGGCCGACAAGTGTGCCCGTGCTGAGGAAGGGAGGAAACTCCCCAGAGAGAGCGCTGGAGTGGGAGGATCTGACAGTGAGGATACCGCCCCGGCGAAGAAGGGTCGGCGGCGGAGCAACAGGAAGAAGAAGAGCCAAGAGGTATTGGTTGTTGAGCAGTCCGGCGATGAAGGCGCCGCCAAGAAGGCCCAGGCTGGCGGCTCTGGCAAGGAGATTGTCGGATGCGTCCACTGCCAGGCCGTGGCGGCCGCCGACAAATAGGACGGCACCAGCAAACAATACTGCAAGATCCACCGCACCAAGGGCCATGACCTCCAGAGCTGCAAGCAGGTCGAGCGGCTCGTCGAGCTGCAAAAGTCCGAGTACGAGCGGCGCGACAAGGAGAGAGCCCGAGGAGGTGGCGGAGGATCAGGCACGAAGCGCCCCGGCCAGGGAGGACGCCGCGACAAGGACAAGCAGCGGCAAGCGGAGTGACCTCCCCGCGGCCGCGACAAGAGCGAAGACGACGACGAAGACGAAGACATGGATGACGTCGAGACCAGTGAGCAAGAGTTTCAGAAAGCCACAGAGGTCTTGTGCGTAGACGGCGGCGCCACCCTGCATACTTCTCACCGCCAGCTCAAGCAGTGGGTGCAGGAAGTCAATGCAGCGGAGCCACCCGTCGAGTTGCGCAAGCCTCTGAAATGGTCCAGCACGCCTATCATCTTTGATATTGAGGACCACCCTGATCGCACTGCTGCGATCGGGTGCTTGCCGATGTTGGTTTCGCCAACAATCCGCAACCTCAAGGTCACCAAGATGCTGGTTGACGGCGGGGCCGGCTTGAACCTGATCTCCTCCGCTGTGCTCCGAAAACTCCAAGTCCCCGACAGCGAGCTCGAAGAAACCGGCACGTTCCAAGGAATCAACCTGGGAAGGAGCAAACCGAAGGGAAAGATACCGTTGCCAGTAACATTTGGCAGCGAGCTGAACTTCAGGACTGAGAGGATCACCTTTGACGTCGCCGATTTTCCATTGACATACAATGGAATTCTCAGTCGTCCAGCGCTCGCCAAGTTCATGGCGGCCTCTCACTACGCCTACAACATGCTCAAGATGCCAGGCCCGATAAGCGTCATCTCTGTCCCCGGCGACAAGAAGGATGCCCTTATCTGTGCCGACAAGATCTACCGGGAAGCAGCAGCCGCAGCGGATCACAAGCCGCTTGCCGCTGAAGCTCCCGGAGGAAAGAAGAGGACCAAGCCCGGCAAGTGCTCTAGCGCCCACTCCGGCAAGCGCACCTCTCCGGAGTGCTGCGCTACCGTCGAGAACGCGCCATCGAGCTCCACCGGCAAGAGTAAGAAGACGATGGCGGCTCCGCCAACGACCAAGAAGGTGCCCGCCAAGGAGGACGGCACTGGTGGTACCTTCACCATTAGTGCCACGCTCGACCCCAAATAGGAAAGCGCGCTCGTTACTTTCCTGCGGGCGAATGTCGATGTGTTTGCCTGGCAGCCATCTGACATCCCCGGCGTTCCCAGGAAAGTGATTGAGCACCACCTCGCCGTCTGTCCTCACGCGCGGCCCGTCAAGCAGAGAGTCAGGAAGCAAGCAGTGGAGCGCCAAGAGTTCATCGCAGAAGAGATCAAGAAGTTGGAAGCGGCAGGCCTCGTCAGAGGTGTGCTCCATCCGACGTGGTTGGCCAATCCTGTTGTCGTGCGCAAAGCAAATGGGAAATGGAGGCTTTGCATCGACTTCACTGATGTTAACAAAGCTTGTCCCAAAGATCCCTTTCCCTTGCCGCGCATTGACCAGATTGTTGACTCCACGGCCGGATGTGACCTGCTTTCATTTCTTGACGCCTACTCTGGATATCATCAGATCTTCATGGCTGAAGAAGATGAAGAGAAGACCGCGTTCATCACTTCATGTGGCACGTACTGTTTCGTACGGATGCCTTTCGGACTGAAGAACGCCGGTTCGACATTTGCAAGGGTTGTCCACACCGCTTTTGAGCCATAAATCCAAAGGAATGTGGAGGCCTACATGGATGATATAGTGGTCAAGAGCAGAGACAGGGCAACCCTGATTCAAGACTTAGAAGAGACCTTTGCGAATCTGCGCAGGATCAGCCTCAAGCTCAACCCCGAGAAGTGCGTGTTCGGAGTTCCTTCCGGCAAGCTTCTCGGGTTCTTCGTGTCTCAGCGAGGGATAGAAGCCAACCCAGACAAGATCAAGGCCATCGAGCAGATTGAGGCACCAACCCGTGTCAAGGACGTGCGAAGGCTTGCCGGCTGCGTCGCGGCTCTCAGCAGGTTTATCTCTAGGTCTGCAGAGCGCGCCCTGCCATTTTTCAAAATTTTGAAAAAGGCGGGTCCAGTAAAATGGACTCCGGAAGCGGAGGCTGCGCTGCAGGACCTGAAGAAATACCTGTCCTCCGCTCTGATACTTGTCGCGCCTAAACCACAAGAGAAGCTGCTGTTGTACCTAGCGGCAACTAATCAAGTGGTTAGTGCTGCGTTAGTAGCGGAGAGGGAGGCCGATGATGAGCCAGCGACCGCGGCAAGCACGTCCAGCGACAAGCAGGGGGCTTCCCCGACAAGCTCTGGCCCCGACGAGGATGAATCTGCGCAGGAGCAAGTGGAGGTGCGGAAGAAGAAAATGGTGCAGCGCCCAGTGTACTTTGTCAGCTCCCTCTTGCAGTGGGCCAGGTCAAGGTACTCTGGTGTGCAGAAGTTGCTTTTCGGCCTCCTCATGGCCTCGAGAAAGTTGCGCCATTACTTCCAAGCACACGAGATTACGGTTGTCACCCGCTTTCCGCTGAAGAGGATACTGCAAAATCCAGAAGCAACAGGCAGGATTGTCGAGTGGGCACTAGAACTGTCGAGCTTCGGTCTCCAGTTCGAGAGCACCTTGACTATCCAAAGCAGAGCTTTGGCGGAGTTCATAGCGGAGTGGACACCAACACCGGACGAAGATATCCTAGAGAAGAGCATCCCCGCCAAAGAAGCAGGCAAAGAGTGGCTGATGTACTTTGATGGTGCCTTCTCGCTGCAAGGCGCCGGCGCCGGCGCGTTACTTGTCACGCCCACCGGAGAGCACCTCAAGTACGTAGTCCAGATGCACTTCCCCAAGGAACAAGCAACCAACAATACTGCAAAGTATGAAGGTTTGCTTGCCGGTCTCAGGATCGCGGCAGAACTTGGGATCAAGAAGCTCATTGTCAGGGGTGACTCACAACTCGTCGTCCGCCAAGTGAACAAGGATTACCAGAGTCCTTTGATGGAAGCGTACGTTGATGAAGTGAGGAAGCTGGAAGAGCACTTTGACGGCCTGCAGATGGAACACATTCCAAGAGCTGAGAATGACATCGCTGACGGCCTATCAAAGTGCGCAGCATTTAAGTTACCTGTGGAACCAGGGACCTTTGTGCTCAAGCTGACTCAGCCATCCATAACGCCATCAACCAGACAGAGCAAGAAGAGGAAGTTGGTCTCCGGCGACTATCTTCCGGCAGAGCTCCCCGGAGCCGCCGCCAAGAAGGTCCCCAGGATCGACGCCAAGAGCGCTGAGGAACCGTCTGCTCCGGAAAACCCCAGGGTTTACTCCGTAGAAGCAGGCGCTCCCGACAAGCTTTGTTCCGGCAAGCTTGCCGGGGAACGTCAAGCTCCGGCCGAGCCCCAGATCCTTGCCGTAGAAGCAGACGTTCCCGCAGCGGCAGAAGTGCCTTCAGTCCTTGTTGTCGAGCCGCAGGCTCCAGCATGGGCGCGGCAGACTGTCCATTTCCTCCAGTACGGAGAACTTCCCGAAGAACAAGAAGAAGCGGAAAGAGTAGCCCGGCGCTCGAGTATGTACCAGTTCGTCGACAACACACTATACAGAAGAGGGAGCAATGGTGTGAAATTGAAGTGTATTCCCCGGGAAGACGGACAACAGCTGTTGGCAGAGATACATGGAGGCATATGTGGTCACCACATTGGCGCAAGAGCACTTGCCGGCAAAGCGTTCCGGCAAGGATTCTTCTGGCCGACAGCCCTCCAGGATGCGACTGCACAAGTAACCAAGTGTGAAGAGTGCCAGTTCCATTCCAAGCAGATACACCAGCCAGCTCAAGCTCTCTAGACGATCCCTTTATCCTGGCCATTTTTGGTCTGGGGGCTCGATATCCTCGGCCCCTTCCCCCGAGCTGTCGGGGGCTTTGAGTACTTGTACGTCGCAATCGACAAGTTCACAAAGTGGCCAGAAGTGGAACCAGTGAGGAAGGTGACAGCACAGTCAGCCATCAAGTTCTTCAGGTCGATTGTCTGCCGCTTCGGGATCCCCAACAGGATCATCACCGACAACGGTACGCAATTCACGAGCCACGCCTTCATGCAATACGTCCAAGATCTCGGCGCCAAGGTCTACTTCGCTTCTGTTGCTCATCCCAGGAGCAACGGTTAAGCTGAAAGGGCCAACGCCGAAGTATTGCGCGGGCTCAAGACCAGAACTTTCGACAGGCTGCACAAGTGCGGAAGAAACTGGATCGAGGAGCTGCCGGTGACTCTTTGGTCGATCAGAACGATGCCAAATCGAGCCACTGGCCAGACACCATTCGCTCTAGTCTATGGAGCAGAAGCAGTTACCCCCACAGAACTCGTATACGGGTCACCTCGAGTGCTCGCTTATGATGAGCTTGAGCAAGAGCGGCTGCGTGAAGATGACACGCTGCTCCTTGAGGAAGATCGTCTTCAGGCTGCTGTGCGAGCCTCTCGCTACCAGCAAGCTTTGCGCCGCTATCATAGCCGCAAAGTTAAAGCCAGAAGCTTCGAGGAAGGCGACCTTGTTCTTCGGCGCGCCCCGTCCGCCAAGAATCATAACAAGTTGACGCCAAAGTGGGAAGGCCCTTACCGAGTGAGACGAGTCACGAGGCCTGGCGCTGTCCGCCTCGAGACCGAAGATGGCACTCCGGTGAGCAACTCCTGGAATATTGAGCATCTTCGTAAGTTTTACCCGTAAGGCGCGGTTGTCGGGGCCCGCCCGGCAACCAACCTTTTGTACAAGTCTTGCCGCAGTTGCATGTAATCCTTTGTACAAAGCCAGGCGCAGACCCTGAGCAGCAGAAATGAAGCGCTGGCACCCTAAGTTTTAGCATGCATGCTGAGTCGAGTCTCGTCCTTGGTTAGGGTTGATAGTGCCTAACAGCTGCTAACCCCTAGCTTAGAGGTCGAGTCTGCGTCCTTTTTCCTGTTCTTTCGTTTCCGTTGGTTCGCAGGGTTTTGCATATCCTGGCCAGACCGCTTAAGGACAAAGAAAAGAAGAAGGGCGGGCCAGCATCTGGTCCCCGGCAAGCCAGTATTACTGGGGGCTGCAAGTACGAAGATTCGCCCGCGGCAAGCCAAGGTTGCCGGGGGCTGCAATCCCAGATAAGTTTTTGCATCCCTTGTCATGCATTCTCTTATGAACTGTGGAATACGAAAACCTTGTTTCCTCCTAAAAGCTACCGTGCTCCCTTAACGACAGGCCCCAGAGCGCGTTCCTGGGGCCCGTTTTGGTAGTAGTCGCGGCGGCAAAGGGGCGGAACGAGGGGCCCGAACCCGCCTCATCCCTTCCTCCGCCAAAGGCGTGAGAGAGGTCGAGTGGCGCGGGAAGACGGCAGGGCCTGTTGCCGGGCAAAGAAGTGTCTATCTTAACGATATAAAGGATTCGTTCCTTGGCGTGGGTTTTACTCACGGGACAAATGGCCCGGCAAACATCCCCTTTTCATTAAAAACATTCCGCTCAGGTATAGTTCAGAGAGAATGAAAAACATGAAAAGATGGGATTACAAGCTTTAAATGCAACTAAGGCCCGAAGGCTTACAGATTGAAAAAAGATAAGGAGCCCGTAATCCCTTTCTTGTCTCTCTCCTCAGGAGGTAGGACAAGGAGGCGAAAAGGGCAAAAGGGGCGCCTAGACAAGCTACGGGTGGCAAAAGACACCAAAAGAATGCCCCGGGGGCTCCGGAGGCTGGATGGTGGCAGTGGCGCCGGAGATGGAGCTCGAAGATGAGGCAGCGGGACGTCAACACGCTGTCGGGGGCACCTAGCCCTCATACTCCGAGTTGACGGCCTTGCCGCCAGTCCTCCTCCTCTTCCGCAGCCTCGCCACTCCAGCCGCCCGGGAAGACGACCCCGAGAAGCTCAGGGAGCCGGCGACCCGGATGATGGGGTCGCCGGTGCCACACGGAGCAGCGACCGGCGCCTAGTCGGACCCGTCATCCCGACGACCGCTGCCCTCGTCCTTGCTGTCGCTCCCCTCCTCATCGCTCTTGCTCGAGGAGGAGCTTTCCCTGTCGGAGGAGCTCTCCACGCAGCACCTGGCCCAGGTCCCGAAGTCCCCGAAGGCCTTGACGGAGAGGAGATCGCCCTCCATCAACTTGAAATGGAGGGTGAACCCCTCCGTCAAGGTGTGGATACGGGCGAATGTCTTCCACCCTCGGCCAAGATACACCACGCCGGGGGCTGGGAACTCGACGTGGACCCGCGTGCCGCTGATCCCGCAGCCCTTCATGCGCAACCTTAGCGTTTCGGGTTGCTCCATCTCCATTACGCTCGCGAAAGGAGCCGGAAGGCGGAGGCGGCGACGAGGCGCCCGGCGCAGCCTGACGATGAACTCACAAGGATCGTCCCCGAGGTGGACCGCCGTGGGAAGAAGGGCCGCTGGCGGAGGCGAGGCCGGCGCGTTGCCCCGCCCGCCTCTTCCCTGAGCGCCGCGGCCTCGTCCACGCCCTCGTCCACGACCTCGCCCCCTCCCCCTTCCCCTTACGGCTGGCTCCGCCACCGTGGGTGCAAGGGGAGGAGGGGCGCGCTGCCTGGCGGCAACCCTCGCCGCCACTGATGAAGGACCCGGATTCCCTTTCTCCATGGCGAATGGAGAGAGGGGGTCAGAAGATGAAGAGGAGAAGAGATGGAGGAGTGTGGGTTCCCGTCGCCCCCTCTTGCTCTTTATAAAGGAGCAGAGTGGGGGCTCGACCGCCCCGCTCAACCAATCAAGACGCAGGAAGGCCAGGCGACTGGGGCCGACCTGCTGCCCCGACCCGCGACGGCCCGGTCTCCTGCCTCCACCGTCCGCAACCCCGGGTGCATGGAGACCGCGTGGCTGACGCGCAGGGCCGAGGCGACGGGTGAGGCGGCCTCTCCCCCACCCCGTGATCGTGGGGAACGGGCGCCTTGGAAACCATGCCTCGTCCCCATCCGGCGAAGGAGCCACGCCTCCACACCTCCCTCTACTTATGAAGATGGCACGAACCGTCCCCATTTATTGTGACGTGACGCATGCCTGCAGGGCTCGGCCCCGCGCACGCCACCCACGTCACGCACGCCTCTCCCCCACGATGCCGCATTCGACGCGTGCCGCTCGGGGAGGACGTGGTCGGCGCAGAAAAAGATGTACCGTGACCCAGGCCGCGCATGCCCGTGCACTGTTTTGGGCCTGGCCCAACAGCGCTCGACACCGTGTATGGCCCAGGCCCGGGGGCTCCAGTCGGTGTACTAAAGTAGGGGTACCTTAGTACCCCGAACTTGTGCACGGGCAGTCGTTGCACCCCGCGGCAAGGCCTGCCAGGCGATCGCCAAGACCCTCAATGGTCCCCTCTTGGGCCATTCAAGAACAAAGTATTTGAGCCAAGGCCCCGGCAAGAGGAGCTTGCCGGGAAGGCCACCTGAAGAGAGTGAGGCCCTGGCAAGAGGAGTTTGCCGGGACTGCCGCTCGAAGCACAAGACCCCGGCAAGAGGAGCTTGCCGGGAAGGCCATCCACGGCACGACAAGGACCCTGCCACGGCGCGCCCCGCGCCCCAGCAAGGCCCGGTGAGCAACAAGCTCCCGGGCGCGACAAGACATCCACCGCGGCAAGGCGCTTGCCGCGGCAAGTTACCACCTCGTGCCTGCGCTCCAGCTCACCCACCAACGTGTCGCTCTGGGGGGCATCCCAGGCGCACGTGGCGGGAGGCTGAGCAGCGAGGGGCATGCGGTGGCGAAGCGAAGCTGACAGAGTAGCCATCGTGGCAAACGGTGGCGCTCCTGACGGTCTACTCCCCTGCTCCGTCTGGGCGACGCGGACGGGCATTTAATGCCCTTGTCCCCCGCCGTCAGAGTTAGGTATGATAGCACTGTACAGCCACTATGCAGGCAGCTGTACCCACTACAGCATTCTACCATTTTTGCCCTCACCTACGCTGCCACCTGTGGGTAACCCCTTTAGCATATAAAAGGAGGCCCCATGCGCATGTAGGAAGGGAGACCAATCTTTACGCTCGACCTCGCCGGCGGCCCGCGTGTACTGTAGCACCGCGCGCTCCTGAGCAAGAACACAATACAATCCACCAAGCAGCAGTAGGGTTTTACACATCCTTGCGGCCCGAAGCTGGGTAAAATCCCCCTGTGTGCTCCGCCTCGATCTGCTCTTTGTGCAACATCCGCCCCCCGCCGAACCAGTAAGGGGCTCGGTCCCCATAGGTGTTCGAGGAAGCCGATTCCCCCCGACACATATAGAGGCCATGAGATTGAGCTTTTGACTTAGCTTTGCGACATGTAGAACATCGGTTGGTGAAAGGGTTGACATCGTGAACCATCCTTGGCCAAAAATAGTTCTTGGAGAGCGTAGCAAGTGTGTTGTCGCGTCCAAAATGTCCCATAAATCCTCCTCCATGAGATTCCTGCAAAAGCAACAGGCGAAAAGAGGACTCGGGGATGCAAAGTTTGTTAGCTCTCATAAGATATCCATCTTTGATGTAATACCGTTCCCAAAATGTATGCGTCAAACATTTAGCATAAGGAATGACAAATGTAGGATCATGCTCATACAACTCTTTTATGTGCTCAAAACCTATGACATTCAATTCAAGTTGAGTGACAATCATGCATATACGGGAAAGCGCGTCCGCCACAACATTTTCTTTACCTTTAATGTACTTGATGACATAAGGAAATGACTCGATAAACTCACTCCATTTAGCATGATGCTTGTTCACCTTAGTTTGACCCTTAAGATGCTTAAGTGTTTCATGATCGGTGTGGATAATGAATTCATGAGGGCGGAGGTAATGTTCCCATTCACACAAGACACGCACTAAAGCATATAGTTCTTTGTCATAGATGGAATAATTGAGTTGCACTCCGGAAACTTTCTCACTAAAGTATGCTATTGGGCGCTTCTCTTGCATGAGCACACCTCCTATGCCGTTACCACTAGCATCACAATGAATTTCGAAAGGTTTGTAAAAGTTGGTTAAGGCAAGAACGGGAGCATGAGTAAGCAAATTTTTAAACTCATTGAAAGCAATGTCTTGGGATGGTCCCCAAACAAACGGTGCATTTTTCTTACTGAAAGCATGCAAAGGTGAAGCAATGGTGCTAAAATCCTTCACAAATCTACGGTAGAATCCGGCTAACCCAAGAAAACTACGCACTTGTTGCAAATTGGTTGGTTGGGGCCAAGTTTTAATAGCATTGATCTTAGAGTCATCAACATGAACACCCTTGGAAGATACCACGAAACCCAGAAAACAAGCTTATCAACACCGAATATGCATTTTTCCATATTAGCATAAAGTTGCTCTTTTCGAAGAGTTTGAAGCACGGTGCGAAGGTGGGTGACATGTTCTTTGAGAGATTTGCTAAACGCGAGGATATCATCAAAGTAGACAACAACAAATTCACCAATGTAAGGTCGGAACACATAATGCATGAGACGCATGAAAGTGCCGGGTGCTTCCGATAAACCCATAGGCATGACTAACCACTCATATAGGCCAAACTTGGTTTCGAAAGCGGTGTTCCATTCATCGCCTTCTTGTATGCGAATTTGATAGTAACCACTCTTAAGATCTATTTTGGAAAAGATAGTGGCACTGCTAAGTTCATCAAGCATATCATCAAGGCGTGGAATTGGTACCTATATCGAACGGTGATAGCATTGATAGGTCTACAATTGGAACACATCCGAAAACTACCATCACGTTTAGGCACGAGGATGACCGGTACGGCACAAGGACTCAAACTTTCATGCACATGGCCATGGTCTATGATATGTTGTACTTGCCTTTGTATTTCTTTGGTTTCTTCGGGGTTGACGCGGTAGGGAGCTTTGTTTCGAAGCGGTGCTCCGGGGATGAGATCGATGCGGTGCTCAATGCCTCATAGTGGAGGTAGACCCAGAGGTAGCTCGTCGGGGAAAACATCTTGAAATTCCTGCAATAGAGAAGATAACACCAAAGGTAGATTGTGAGAGGTGTTAGTTTTTGGTGCCTCGTCCTTGCACAATAGGACATAGTGTAGGATGGTATGGTTCTTCACCTCCGTTTGGCTGTTGGTTTGTGGATGGTATGTCATGGATAATAGTAGTTTGATTCCGAGCTTGGCGCATAAGGTCTTCCAAAAGTAACTCAAGAACTTGACGTCGTGGTCCGAGACAATCGTCTTTGGCACTCCATGTAGGCGCAAGATTTCCCTTCAAAATAAATTTGCAACATGTGAAGCATCGTCTATCTTGTTACATGGTAGGAAATGTGCCATTTTAGAGAATCGGTCCACAATAACAAACATGGAATCCTTGCCATTTCGAGTTCTAGGCAAACCAAGGACAAAATCCATGATAATATCTTCCCATGGTTGGTACGGGATTGGAAGAGGCATATAGAGTCCATGAGATTGAGCTTTAGACTTAGCTTTGCGACATGTAGAGCATCGGTTGGTGAAGCGGTTGACGTCGTGAAACATCTTGGACCAAAAATAGTTCTTGGAGAGCGTAGCAAATGTCTTGTCGCGTCCAAAGTGTCCCATTAGTCCTCCTCCATGAGATTCTTGCAAAAGCAACAAACGAAGAGAAGACTCGGGGATGCAAAGTTTGTTAGCTCTCATAAGATAGTCATCTTTGATGTAATAGCGTTCCCAAGATGTATGCGTCAAACACTTTGCATAAGGAATAGCAAAAGTAGGATCATTCGCATACAAGTCTTTTATGTGCTCAAAGCCAATGACATTCAATTCAAGTTGAGTAACAAGCATGCATATACGGGAAAGTGCATCCGCCACAACATTTTCCTTTCCTTTGATATACTTGATGACATAAGGAAATGACTCAATAAACTCACTCCATTTAGCATGACGCTTATTCAACTTAGTTTGACGCTTAAGATATTTAAGCGTTTCATGATCGGTATGCATGATAAATTCATGAGGGCGAAGGTAATGTTCCCATTCATGCAAAACTCGCACTAAAGCATATATCTCTTTGTCATAGATGGGGTAATTGAGTTGTGCTCCGGAAAGTTTCTCACTAAAGTAAGCAATTGGGCGCTTCTCTTGCGTTAACACACCTCCTGTGCCATTACCACTAGCATCGCAATGAATTTCAAATGGTTTGTCAAAGTTGGGTAATGCAAGCACGGGAGCATGAGCAAGCAAATTCTTAAGCTCATTGAATGCGCCATCTTGTGATGGTCTCCAAACAAAGGGTGCATTCTTCTTGCTCAAAGCATGTAAAGGATATGCAATAGTGCTAAAATCCTTCACAAATCTACGGTAGAAACTGGCTAAACCAAGAAAGCTACGCACTTGTTGCAAATTGGTTGGTTGGGGCCAAGTTTTAATAGCATTGATATTAGATTCATCAACATGAACATCCGTAGAAGATACTACAAAACCCAAGAAAACAAGCTTATCAACACCAAAAAGGCATTTGTCCATATTAGCATAGAGGCACTCTTTTCGAAGAGTTTGCAACACGGTTCTAAGGTGGGTGACATGATCTTTGAGAGATTTGCTAAAAACAAGGATATCATCGAAGTAGACCACAACAAACTCACCAATGTAAGGGCGAAACACATAATGCATAAGACACATGAAAGTACCGGGTGCTTCCGATAAACCCATAGGCATAACTAACCACTCATACAAACCAAACTTTGTTTTGAAAGAGGTTTTCCATTCATCACCCTCTTGTATGCGTATTTGATAGTAACCACTTTTGAGATCAATTTTGGAAAAAATAGTGGCACCGCTAAGTTCATCTAGCATATCATCAAGGCTGGAATGGGGTACCTATAGCAAACGGTGATAGCATTGATAGGTCTACAATCGGAACACATGCGAAAGCTACCGTCTCTTTTTGGTACAAGAATGACCGGTACGGCACAAGGACTCAAACTTTCACGCACATGTCCATTGTCTATGAGACATTTGACTTGCCTTTGTATTTCTTTGGTTTCTTCGGGGTTGACTTGGTAGGGAGCCTTGTTTGGAAGTGGTGCTCAGGGTATGAGGTCGATGCGGTGCTTGATGCCTCGTAGTGGAGGTAGACCCGGAGGTAGCTCGTCAGGGAAAACATCTTGGAATTCCTGCAATAGAGAAGATAACACCAAAGGTATATTGTGAGAGGTGTTAGTTTTTGGTGCCTCGTCCTTGCACAAGAGGACATAGTGCATAACACTTGATGGGTTCTCACACACTTCTCTCATCTCACATTTGGTGGCAAATAGGACTAAGTTTTTCTTGTCGCTCATCGTGGAGGCACTCAATTTGGGCTTGTGGCACTCACTCTCTTTTTGGTGGTTCGCTCTCTCACTATTCTCTCCACGATGGGTGTTTTGCATGTCGGCAAGCACTTGACTTGGAGACATAGGACGTAGCACAAACTCTTTTCCTTTCATCTTGAAGCTATAGTGATTGGTACGCCCATTGTGAATGACACCTCAGTCAAATTGCCATGGCCACCCAAGAAGCAGGTGGCAAACGGTCATCGGAAGGACATCACACTCCAAAGTGTCTTCATAGGTGCCGATCTTGAAGGAGACTTGTACTCGATGCTCAACTTGTATGGTGTCGGTGTCACTTAGCCATTGAACCTTGTAGGGGTGAGGGTGCTTCATCTTGACCACTTGGAGCTTGGAGCATAGTTCTTCGCTTGCTAAGTTGTGGCAACTACCTCCATCGATGATGACCTTGACGGACCGTCCATTGATGCTGGCCTTTGTGTGGAAGATATGGCATCTTTGATCTTCGTCTTGTTGATGTTGAAGAGTCAAGACCTTGGAGACAACAAGAGCGGGACTTGAATCTTCATCACAAAAGACTTGATCATCTTCGTCTTCGTTGTTCACTTGTCGGTGCATGGCCACTTGCTCAAGGGCTTCCATTTCTCCTTCACTCTTGGAGTCGTAGGTTCCGTCGTCGTTGAGGATTATGGTGAGCTTGTTTGTGCACTCGAAGGACTTGTGGCCTCGGCCTCCGCATGTGAAACATTTGATGGAACTTGTATTGATGGTATCATCGGTTGGAGTAGATGATGATCAAGCTTTCGGCTTGAAGTTGAGCTTGATGGCACTTGAGTTTGTCGAAGTCTTCTTGTAACTTGACTTGTCGCCGGTACTTGGTGATGTTGTAGTTGAGGTTGGATTTGCCGGAGTCACGGGAGCTTGATAAGAAGAGTCGTAGGTCTTGGACGGGTACTTGGCATATTTGAAGTCATCTTGTACTTGTCGCTCGGCCTTGGTCGCTTGATGGACTAGCTCGAGAAGGTTTGAGTATGGTTGGAAGTCGGCGATCCACTTGATTGGGTGGTTGAGGCTGTTTAAGAAGCGTGCCATTGTTTGCTCATCGTCCTCTTTGACATTGGCTCGAATCATGGCAATCTCCATTTCTTGGTAGTATTCTTCCACCGTCTTCGTGCCTTGTTTGAGAAGTTGCAACTTCTTGAAGAGATCACGGGTGTAGTGTGTAGGCACGAAACGAGCTCTCATGACCTCCTTCATTGTCGTCCAAGTTGTGATTGGTGTTTCGCCTCTTGTACGTCGTCGCTCAATCACTTGTTCCCACCAAATGAGAATGTAGTCTTGGAACTCTAGTGTGGCCATTGCGATCTTCTTATCTTCATCGTAGTTGTGCAAACGAAAGATTTTGTCAACCTTCAATGCCCATGAGAGGTACTCTTCGGGGTCATTGCTTCCATTGAACTTGGGCATGGTGAAATTTAGCTTGCCGTAGCAGAGTTCTTCGTCGAAATAGCGGTTGTGATGTCGTTCGTGCCGTGGGGGAAGATCGTAAAGCACTTGATTCTCTTGATGTCATTCTTGCCGTGGAGGTGGACGAGGAATATGCCCAATGTTCCGCCTTTATTGTTATTCTTCGTGATGTGCGATTTCTTCTTGTACCTCGCGACGGAGAGCTTCATCTTGTTCACGTGCTTGCCGTCCGCATTGGGCAACGGCACGAGAGGAGTCTTGAAGTGCGTATCGAGCCGCTTGATCATGGGCCTCGCGTCGTTGTTGTTGTTGACGAAGCGCGTCGGCGTCTTGCTCCTCTTGGTGTTTGCGCGCTCGTTCCTCTTGTTCGCGTTGACGTTGACGTTGTCATTCTTGTGCTTGCTGGAATGTTCCTTGATTTTGATGGTGTCGATGTTCTTGTGCGCGAGCTTGCTCTTGAGAGTCGTCGTCGTGTAGAGGATTGTGGTTGGCTTGACGATCTTGGCGCGCAGTACGAGGAAGAGTGTTCGATGTCGGTGTACTTGAACCAGAGACAGTGTCGTCGGAGTGTCGACTTGAGCGGCTTCGTCTTGAAGAGGGCGATGTTGTAGAAGAGCGATTGACCATCATGGTTCGGATATCGTCTTTGAGTGAACTCAATGATGTGTCGAAGTAGTCCCTTGTATGTTGCTCGGATTGTCGTAAGTCGGTGGCGAGATTGTCTATGCGGTCGCCCAAAGCAAGTTGTTCTTGATGCAAAGCTCGATGTATGCCAAAGAGTTGCGACTTTGTGACAAAGTTTGTCATGTTGGCGTCTTGCTCGATGAAGAGTGGATTGGTAGAAGTACTTGGCCTATCCATCCCGAGAAAGTGGTGGTGAGTAGGAAAAATGAGAGAACAAAACCAAAGTTACCTTTTTCGAAGGTTGTGGATGTAACAAGTACGATCTCACGTGATGCTATAATAGGGGAACTGGGACGGGAATTGTTTCTCACACCTACAAGTAAAGGGCTTATGGAGGAGCTCGGTTAGGATGGTGGCAAAAATTTCAAGCAAATGTTAGTCAAGATATCGATAAGGTTGAGAAGTTTCACAAAAATGCAAGTAAAAACAAATAGATCAAACCCAATGATATCACTAGGAACACACACACGGAAGATAGATGGTATCCGCACAACCAAGGGGTGAGCTCAAAATGTGCAACCACGGAAAATGCTCTTGTTGTGCGAATGCTAGAGAGAGACTAGCTCCATTGCTCAAATGGGCTAGATACGCGTGTGCACCAACCTATAAGAGAAACGTGTCGTCTTCAATCCCAACTATGCTACGTATGAGGTGTCGAAGATGATATGCAAAATTACTTGATGCTATTGTTTACAAGCTCTTTGTTTCTCCTCTTTTGCTTAAAAGCTTTTCTTGTTTTTTTTTTAATCTCGAGCCAAGTATGATATGAGACAAGTATGTAAGATATGCACGGGAGAGACTTATGGCACTAAGATGGTAACAAGATCACTATGGTGCACAATAGCGTGGCCCGGCAATTCTCAACTTGCTAGTCTCGATGGGTAAGCTACGCGAAATGGCTCGGGTTATCAATGCAAAAGCAAGGGTGAGATGTCATCGAGGTTACCGTCCGATCTTACGGTAATAGTGAAGTTGTTGAAGCCGGTGTGGTGTCCGAGTTGATGATCGCTTGGCGGTGATGATGATGATGTCCAAATGCGCCTAAGTAGCCGAAACACCTTAGTACACAAGAGAAACCGCGGTCTGAAACTCAAACAACCACGATAAATAGTGCGGAAGAACACGAGTGATGGTTTGGGAGCAAATTGGTGCAAAACAAAAGATGGCCGAAGTTACTGGATGGTCCGTGCGCACAAGGTAAGTGAGGCCCGTGTGCACGGGGTCCCGTGTGCATGGGGTCTCGAGGGCCCGTGTGCACGAGGTGTGCTGGGAGCGGATGAACAGCTCCGAATCCGAGGAGATTTTCCAAGGTGAGGTCAAATACGAGGGTTTGGAAGGTGGGGAAGCTGGGTGATGGGTAGATCCACTTGCCAAACTCCAAATTCGTGGATCAAAACAACCAAATCTCACAAGATCCAACAAATTGCAAAGAAAAATTTTTGGGCTATTTTTGTGGGGAATTTTCAGATTTGGACGAAAAGCAACAAAATCAAGCTAGCAAATGGGGGGATGGGACTCCAAGATGTGAATCAACCTTGCTCATGATACCAAATGATATAGGATGAAATCCTAGAGGGGGATCTTTTCACACTTGGAGGGGGGAAAGAGCAAACACTCAAGAACACAAAGAGGAAATCACTCAAACAATTCCCCAATTATACATCCACTAGAATAGCAACATAAGATCCACAAGTCACAAACACAATCAAAGGAAAGATACAATGGCAGAGTTCTTCCCACTCCTAGGAGATGAGGTCTTGAAGATAGTCTTCTCCTAGAGGAGGTCTTGAAATCCTCTAGGATTCTTCCCAAAGGGGGCCTTGATTCCACAAAGGGAAGGTAGAAAGGAGCAAAGCTCACAAATATCTCATCTAATACTTTGCTGACCCTAAACATAGCCCTAGGTATGGTTTATATAGTCTTGGGGTCGAAGTGGATGAAGAGGGACTCGGATTGGGGATCACAGCCGTCCATCCTGGAAGGCCCGTGCGCACGGGGTAAGTTGGGCCCGTGCGCACGGGGGTCCTGTTGGCACGGTACAAGCCCATGCACACGGGGTGCTCCAGCGCCAACTCCCTGGATAGTCCGTGGGCACGGGGTCTCGGGGGCCCGTGCGCACGGGGTCACCTAGGACTTCCAGCTTTGCTGCTGTAGCACTCCATCTTGGTCCGTGTGGCCTTGGGGTGGTTCTTCTTCTTCATGGGGATGCTTCAGAGCCTCTTGGTGGTGTTCCTCTTCGTATCTAATGAGACATAGCGTATTTTGGTGAGGTAGCAACATTGTTCCATTCGTATCCGTATGTAAGTCAAGTAGGAAGGAGTTCACCTCGGCTTCCAAAGCACGTGCTCTAGCTCTTGTCATAGGTCCTCGTGGGGCTTGATGTGTCGGTGTAGAGTCCATGGGGATGATGGAAGGATGCTCCGCATCACCGTGGGCTCGAGGGTGGCTCGCTCTGTTGGTGTTTGGGCGCTGCCCCGGCAAGGGTCTTGCTGGGGCTGCTGAGGCCGTCCCCGACAAGGGTCTTGCAAGGGGAAACTGCTCCGCCCCTCTGCTCCTTTGCGTTCTTGGTCTTGGCGTTGCTCTGGTTGTCTTGGGCTTCGGTTTTGCCTTGGTTCACCTCCCCTGTTCTACTTGGTGCGGCTGTGGGCGTGGCTCTGACTGTCCGTGCACAGGTAAAGGGGTACAAAGGTGTGCCCCTTCTTTTGTACACCGACACCTGAGGCCACCGACAGGATAGTGGAGTGGGTCTTGGAGTTATACAACTTTGGTTTGAAGTTTGAGAGCACATCAACTATTCAGAGCAGAGCACTGGCAGAGTTTATTGCAGGGTGGATGCCAACCCCTAATGAAGAAGTATTGGAGACAGTTATCCCCGGAAAGGAAGCGGCCCATGAATGGATTATGTATTTCGATGGTGCCTTCTCCCTACATGGTGCCGGGGCTGGCGTGCTTCTCGTTGCTCCCACTGGGGAGCACCTTAAGTACGTCGTCCAGATGCATTTTCCCCAGGAGAAGGATACCAACAATACTGCAGAGTATGAAGGGCTCCTTGTCGGGCTCAGGATTGCAACAAAACTGGGATCAAGAAGCTGATCATCCGTGGAGACTCGCAACTTATGGCGAGACAAGTGAACAAGGATTACCAAAGTCAATTGATGGAGGCATAAGTTGAGCAAGTGAGAAAGTTGGAGGAGCGCTTTGCCAGATTGCAAACAGAGCACGTACCTCGTGCGGAAAACAACATTGCTGGTCATCTGTCAAAGTGTGCTGCGCAAAAACTCCCTGTGGAACCAGGGACTTTTGTTCTCTGTCTGACTCAGCCCTCCGTATTCCCGGTAACAATGGCCAGAAAGAGGAGGAAACTAGACTCCGGCAAGCCTCTCCTGGTAGAACCTCTCAAGGCTCCTGGCAGAGAGCTTGGCGGGAACAACTCCCCTTTGATCGCTGAGCTACACCCTCCCGCCGGACCACTGATCCCTGCGGTTGAGGAATGCACTCCCACGAATGAGGAGGTGCCGCTAATCCTCATTGGCGAGCCTCAGGCTCCCACTTGGGCGCGGTACATGGTCCATTTCCTCCAAACTGGAGAACTTCCTGAAGAGCAAGAAGAGGCTGAAAGAATAGCCCGGAGGGCCAGCATGTATCAGTTCGTTGATGACATGCTGTATAGGAGAAGGCCCAACAGTGTGAAATTGAAGTGCATTTGTCGGGAAGAAGGAAAGGAACTGTTGGCAGAGATATATAAGGGTATATGCGGCTCACACATTGGATGGAGGGCTCTGGTTGGAAAAGCCTTCCGGTAAGGATTTTACTAGCCCACAGCCCTCCAAGATGTAGTTGAGTTAGTCACCGAATGTGATAGAGGCAAAGGTGTCCCATCTTTCGATGAGATGATGGCTATCGTTTTGGAGGAAGTCGACTTTGACGACCCGACTACGAACATGCGAGGACGTCGCGCCTTATCAATCACTAAACCAACTCCGAGAGGTTATTGACCACGCCGGAGCATGATCAACCTGACCACGAAGGTCGGTTTCTTGCAGGCAAACAAAGAACAAGCAAGAAACTAAGATTGCAATCTGGATATTGTGAATATAAGAGGAAAGCTTTATTGATCAAGGTGTGGTTCTGTGACGCCTTTGTCTGGTCGTTGAACATAAACGAAGTACGCGAAGTTGCAGCTATAGCGAACTTTAATCTAAACAAAACCCACAGTCTAAACAACGCTCTAAGGGCTGTAAATATGGAGGAAGAGGGGGGAATTTCGTGGCTCTTGGAGGAGGGGTCCGAAACCAACCCTAACTCTTGTTTCCCCACACATACGAACTCTAAAAACAGCCTATACTCAAGTATTTCGAAATTACATGGCCTGGCCCAATAATAAGGTGACGCATTACCTATAATAGCCTCTGGAGGAAATTTATGAAGTGACATCTTGTATATTTCTTCCAAGGCTTCACGCACTCGTTATGGTGGCTTCAAAGTCCTGAAATCATCACATGTAACTTCGTTCATGTTCCCCTTGCGCATGCCATCATCTCCATGCTTAATATTGCTCCAATGATCATCCTTCTTGTCCAAGCTAGGCCCTGCATTTGTAAGCAAGACAAATGTATCCAATTTAGGCAGCATCATATTCTCACGAACATTAGAATCATTACCAAGAAATGAAAGTACCTGGTAATTTAATTGGCGTGTGCGAGCTCTAGTAATTGGTCCTGTATATGTATCAGTAGGGGTTGTGGTTGTAACTTTGTTAGAGATGTCGTCATCATCCTCCCCTTCTTGAATTGAAGTCGTCCTCGATGGAAGCTCATCTTCCTCGCCAAGTAAGGTTTCAAATCTGCAATGTTAAAAGTGGGACTAACCCCAAAATCTGTAGGCAACTCAAGTTTATATGCATTATCATTTATTTTTTCTAACACCTTAAAAGGACCATCAGCACGTGGCATTAGCTTTGACTTGCGCAAATTAGGAAACCTATCCTTACGCAAATATAACCAAACAAGATCTCCAGGTGCAAAGACAACATGTTTTCTACCCTTATCTCCAAGTAATTTATATTGAGCATTCATGCACTCAATATTTTCCTTAGTTAACTCATGCATTTTTAAGATCAATTCAACACATTGTTTAGCATCAAAATTAACCTTCTCCGAAGATGGAAGATGCAACAAATCAATAGGTGCACGAGGTAGGAATACATACACAATTTCAAAAGGGAACATCTTAGTAGTAGAATGTAGCGACCGATTATAAGCAAATTCAATATGAGGCAAGCATTCTTCCCACATTTTCTTGTTATTCTTCAAAACAACCCTAAGCATGGTAGACAATGTTCTATTGACTACTTCAGTTTGTCCATCAGTTTGGGAATGACATGTAGTACTAAAAAGCAGTTTAGTCCCCAACTTAGCCCATAGACATCTCCAAAAGTGGCTAAGAAATTTAGTATCACAATCTGAAACAATAGTATTTAGCACACCATGCAAGCGAATAATTTCACGAAAGAACAAATCAGCAACATTAACAACATCATCGCTTTTATGACATGGTATAAAGTGTGCCATTTTCGAGAACCTATCCACAACAACAAATATGCTATCCCTCCCCTTCTTTGTTCGAGGTAAACCTAAAACAAAGTCCATAGATATATCCTCCCAAGGAACACTAGGTACATGCAAAGGCATATATAAACCATGAGGATTGAGTCGAGACTTAGCTTTTTGATATGTAGTGCAGCGAGCAACAAAACGCTCAACATCCAGTCTCATCTTTGGCCAAAAGAAATGTGTAGCAAGTATATCCTCCGTCTTCTTCACGCGAAAGTGTCCCATTAATCCTCCTCCATGCGCCTCCTACAACAACAAAATACGAATGGAGCTAGCTGGAATGCATAGCTTGTTAGCACGAAACACAAATCCATCGTTAACAACGAACTTGTTCCAAGTTCTCCCTTCCTTTCAATTCTACAATACATCTTTAATTTCAGCATCATGCACATATTGATCTTTGATGGTCTCCAAACCAAATATCTTAAAGTCAAGTTGTGAAATCATAGTATAACGACGAGACAATGCATCAGCAATAACATTTTCTTTACCCTTCTTGTGTTTAATGACAAAAGGGAAAGTCTCAATGAATTCAACCCATTTAGCATGTCTACGGTTCAGTTTTCTTGACTTTTAATGTGTTTCAAAGATTCATGATCAGAATCTATAACAAATTCTTTGGGCCATAAATAATGTTGCCATGTTTCTAAGGTCCGAACAAGAGCATATCATTCTTTATCATAAGTAGAATAGTTCAGACTAGGCCCACTCAGTTTTTAAGAAAAGTATGCAACAGGTTTGCCATCTTGAAATAACACACCTCCTAATCCAATTCCACTAGCATCACATTCAAGCTCAAAAGTCTTATTAAAATCAAGAAGTTGGAGTAAAGGAGCATGTGTCAACTTATCTTTCAACACCGTGAAGGCTTCTTCTTGTGTGGTACACCAAACATAAGGCACATCCTTCTTTGTAAGCTCGTTGAGAGGTGCAGCAATGGTGCTGAAATCTCTCACAAAACACCTATAGAAACCAGCGAGGCCAAGGAAACGCCTCACTTTTGTGACCATTTTGGGATGCGGCCAACTCTCAATAGCTTCAATCTTGGCTTTATCAACTTCAATTCCCTGTGGAGTAACAACATAGCTAAGAAAAGATACTCGGTCGGTGCAAAAGGTGCACTTTCCAAGGTTACCAAACAAATGTGCATCACGTAGAGCAATAAAAACAGCACGTACATGTTCCAAATGTTCCTCCAAAGATTTACTATAAATCAGTATATCATCAAAATAGACTACCACAAATCGTCCAATGAAAACACGAAAAACTTTGTTGATTAATCTCGTGAAAGTACTAGGTGCATTAGTTAACCCAAAAGGCATGACTAACCACTCATATAAACCAAACTTAGTTTTAAAAGCAGTTTTCCATTCATCTCCCAATTTCATACGAATTTGATGGTATCCACTACGCAAATCAACTTTGGAGAATATTGTAGAGTCACTCAATTCATCAAGCATATCATCTAGCCTAGGAATAGGATGACGATAACGAATAGTAATATTATTAATGCCTCTACAATCAACACACATACGCGATGTGCCATCCTTTTTCGGCACTAGAATAATAGGAACAACACAAGGACTAAGGGATTCGTGAATATAACCTTTGTCGAGTAGCTCCTGGACTTGACGCATAATCTCCTTCGTCTCCTCTGGATTGGTACGGTATGATGCACGGTTGGGTAGCGAAGCACTGGGAATTAATTCAATCTGATGCTCAATCCCTCAAATAGGTGGTAATCCTGGTGGCACGTCTTGTGGAAAGACGTCAGCGAACTCTTGCAAAATGTTAGTAACAGCAGGAGGCAAAGAGGACGACACGTCCTCGAATGAAAATAACGCCTCTTTGCGCACAAAAGCATAGCAAACAGATTTGCTGAAATCTAGATCATCAATATCAGATTTGGTGGCAAGTAAACATGCACTTTTTAATTTAATTTCAGAAGCAACACTGGATGGTTTATTATTAGGCTTCATTTGTTGCTCAAATTATTTTGCCACAATCTGATTTTTACTCTTGTTGTGCTCCTGTTTTGCTTTATTAGCTTGATTAATATCATCTTTCAAAATGGAATCAGGAGTCATAGGAAGCAAGGTAATATGTTTATCCTTATGAATAAGAGTATATTGATTGTTTCTACCATGGTGTATAGAATTTTTATCAAATTGTCATGGTCTACCAAGTAATAAGGAACATGCTTGCATGGGTACCACATCACAATCAACATAATCAGCATATGTAGAGATACTAAAATGCAAACGAACAGTACGTGTTACCTTAACCTTGTCGCTGCTATTGAACCATTGGATATAGTAAGGATGTGGATGTGGTCTTGTGGTGAGAGATAGCTTCTCCACCATTTCCATGCTAGCCAAGTTGTTGCAGCTCCCTCCATCTATGATGACGCGAACAGAATGTTCCTTCACAACTCCATTGGTATGGAACAAATTATGCCTCTGATTTTGCTCTACCTGTGTGACCTGCACACTCAAAACACATTGAGCAACTAAACATTCATACCTGTCAGCGTCTTCAGGAGCCATGTATTGCGTCTCATTTTCAGAATCATCTCCACCGTGTTCTTCACATGTAATAAGAGTCAAAGTCTCCTCATCATAGTCACTACCAGACTCATAACCACCATCCTCAGTAGCAATCATCACACGCTGAGATTTGCATTCTCTCGCATAATGACCTCATCCCTTACAACCATGACAAATAATATCACTTGTGTGCCCTGTTGATGCCATGTGATAGAGGCAAAGGTGTCCCGTCTTTTGATGAGATGGTGGCTCTCATTTTGGATGGAGTAGACTTTGACGATCCGACTACGAACGTGCGAGGACGTCGCGCCTTAGCAATCGCTAAACCGGAGCACGATCAACCTGACCACGAGGGTCTATTTCCTGCAAGAAAATGAAGAACAAACAAGAAACTAAGATTGCAATCTGGATATTGCGAATAAAAGAGGAAAGCTTTATTGATCAAGTGGGGTTCTTTGACGTCTTGGTCTGGTCGTTGAACACAAACGAAGTACGTGAAGTTGCACTATGGCGAACTTTTAATCTAAACAAAACCCAAAGTCTAAACGATGCCCTAAGGGCTGTATATAGGGAGGAAGAGGGGGGAATTTCGTGGCCCCTTGTAGGAGGGGTTCGAAACCAAGCCTAACTCTATTTTTCCCACATATACGGACTCTAAAAATGGCTTATACTTCTATATTTCGAAATTACATGGGCCTGGCCCAATAATAAGGAGACGCAGCACCTATAATAGCCTCTGGACGAATTTTGTGAAGTGGCATGTTGTATATTTTGTCCAAGCCTTCATGCACCCATTACGGCGGCTCCAAATTCCTGAAATCATCACTTGAAACTCTGTTCTTGTTTCCCTTGCGCATGCCATCATCTCCATGCTTGATCTTGCTCCTATGTTCATCCTTCTCCAAGCTAGGCCCTTCATTTGTAAGAAAACAAATGTATCCAATTTAGGCAGCATCATATTCTCGTGAACATTAGAATCATTACCAAGAAACGAGAGTACCTGGTAATTTACTTGGCGTGCGTGAGCTCTCGTAATTGGTCCAGTATGTATAGTAGTAGGGGCTGCGGGTGTAACAATGGTATTGATGTCCTAATCATCCTCCCCTTCTTGAAATGAAGTAGTCCTTGATGGAAGCTCATCTTCCTCACCCAAATAAGGCTTCAAATCTGCAATGTTAAAAGTGGGACTAACCCCAAAATCTGCAGGCAGCTCAAGTTTATATGCATTATTATTTATTTTCTCTAAAACCTTAAAAGTAACATCAGCACGTGGCATTAGCCTTGATTTGCACAAATCAGGAAATCTATCCTTACGCAAATGTAACCAAACAAGATCTCCAGGTGCAAACAAAACATGTTTTATACCCTTATCTCCAGCAAGTTTATATTAAGCATTCATGCGCTCAATGTTTTCCTTAGTGAACCCATGCATTTTTAAGATCAATTCAGCACATTGTTTAGCATCAAAATTAACCTTCTCCGAAGATGGAAGAGGCAACAAATCAATAGGTGCACAAGGTAGGAGACCATACACAATTTCAAAAGGGCACATCTTAGTAGTAGAATGCGGTGACCGATTATAAGCAAATTCAGTATGAGGCAAGCATTCTTCCCACATTTTCTTGTTATTCTTCAAAACAACCATAAGCATGGTAGACAATGTTCTATTGACTACTTCGGTATGTCCATCAGTTTGGGGATGACATGTAGTACTAAAAAAGTAGTTTAGTCCCCAACTTAGCCCATAAACATCTCCAAAAGTGGTTAAGAAACTTAGTGTCATGATCTGAAACAATTGTATTTGGCACACCATGCAAGCGAATACATTCACGAAAGAACAAATCAGCAACATTAGTAGCATCATCGCTTTTATGACATGGTATAAAATGTGCCATTTTCAAAAATCTATCCACGACAACAACTATACTATCCCTTCCCTTCTTTGTTCGAGGCAAACCTAAAACAAATTCCATAGATATATTCTCCCAAGGAACACTAGGTACAGGCAAAGGCATATATAAACCATGAGGACAGAGTCGTGACTTAGCTTTTTGACATGTAGTGCAGCGAGCAACAAAACGCTCGGCATCCCGTCTCATATTTGGCCAAAAGAAATGTGTAGCAAGTACATCCTCTGTCTTCTTGATGCCAAAATGTCCCATTAATCCTCCTCCATGCGCCTCCTGCAACAACAAAAGACAAACGGAGCTAGCTGGAATTCATAGCTTGTTAGCGCGAAACACAAATCCATCATTAACAACGAACTTGTTCCATGTTCTCCCTTCTTTACAATTCTGCAATACATCTTTAAATTTAGCATCATGCACATATTGATCTTTGATGGTCTCCAAACCAAATATTTTAAAGTCCAGTTGTGAAAGCATAGTATAACGACAAGACAATGCATCAACAATAACATTTTCTTTACCCTTCTTGTGTTTAATGACATAAGGGAAAGTCTCAATGAATTCAACCCATTTAGCATATCTACGGTTTAGTTTTTCCTGACGTTTAATGTGTTTCAAAGATTCATGATCAGAATGTATAAGAAATTCTTTGGGCCATAAATAATGTTGCCATGTTTCTAAGGTTCGAACAAGAGCATATAATTCTTTATCATAAGTAGAATAGTTCAGACTAGGCCCACTCAATTTTTCAGAAAAGTATGCAACAGGTTTACCATCTTGTAATAACACACCTCCTAATCCAATTCCACTAGCATCACATTCAAGCTCAAAAGTCTTATTGAAACAGGAAGCTGGAGTAAAGGAGCGTGTGTCAACTTATCTTTCAACATCGTGAAGGCTTCTTCATGTGCGGTACCCCAAATAAAAGGCACATCCTTCTTTGTAAGCTCATTGAGAGGTGCAGCAATGGTGCTAAAATCTCTCACAAAACGCCTATAGAAACCAGCGAGTCCAAGAAAACTCCTCACTTGTGTGACCGTTTTGGGCTGCAGCCAACTCTCAATAGCTTCAATCTTTGCTTTATCAACTTCAATTCCCTGTGGAGTAACAACATAGCCAGGAAAATACACTCGGTCGGTGCAAAAGGTGCACTTCCCATGGCTACCAAACAAATGTGCATCAGGTAGAGCAATAAAAATAGCACGTAAATGTTCCAAATGTTCTTCCAAAGATTTGCTATAAATTAGTATATCATCAAAATAGACTACCACAAATCGTCCAATGAAATCACGTAAAACTTCGTTCATTAATCTCATGAAAGTACTAGGTGCATAAGTTAACCCAAAAGGCATGACTAACCACTCATATTGTAACATCCCAAATTTTCAATTTGGAATGATATACATAGGTCATCATATTACATATCATATTTTCTTGCATTCGGTTTTGCGATCCTAGAAAATCCTAAGCAACTCAAGGTCTCACGGAGAGAGTTGGGGATTTCACGATTTTCATATTTGAATTTTCCCAAATATTGAAAAAGGGGGTCATTTTGGTTTTAATTATTTTTATCTCCGAAAATATTTCTAATTAAAAATATATGAGAGGAGATAATATGACTTCTCCAAAATAAAATGTTAAAATCAAATAAATAATTTTATTTGGATTTTATTGTTGTTTTATTTGAATTAGAAAAATATGCTTTTTTCAAAATTGCATTATTAGCCCAAATAAATGTTCACTTTATCTGAAATATTATTCGAGGACCGTGAAAATTTATTTTAGGATTTTTGGATTTCGTTTGGTATTTCTTTTATTTATTTTACTCCGTCCGTTTAAAAACGCGCACCGACCTAACAGGCCGTGCCCGACCCGGACATTGCCGCGCCAGGCCTTTATAAGGCAAGGCCGTGGCACCGGATCTCGTCGGAGCCGCCGCCATTGACCGTTTGATTTTCTCTCGGTTAACCCCAGTTTTTTTAGGTTGCCGGTTTATTTTCTTAGATCGGTTTTTCGGCAGTTTATTTACTTGGCGGACGTTCGTCCGATCGTTCGTTTAAACGAACGTTGTTCGCCGGTTAGGTTCAGACAGCGAACGTTCGTTCGTTAGCCTGTTCTTTTTATTTTATTTTCAGCCAAGGACCTATCCGCAATTATTTTTATCGCAGTTTAGCCCCTGATCTTCAAACCCTCGTAACTTTTCAACCGTTTGTCCAAATCCATCGAAACCAGCGCCCACTTCTTTGTTATGATCCCCTATATCCAGTGAAACAACTTGAACATGTTTTTGAAAGTTTAAAATTTTGTTTTCAAACAGATTTGAGTTCAAACTTCGTTTGATCGTAACTTGAGTTTTATAACTCCGTTTGAGCTGATTCTTTTTGCAAATCGAAGCTCTTGACCTAAACTTTCTGATAAGGCCAAATCCACCTAATTTGATACAATTAGAAATTGTTTTATGTTGCAAGATTTAATTACTTGTTTTCGAGGTTTTCTGATATCTTTTCTTCGATTATTTTGCATGATTGCTTATGTGTGGTTACTATTGCTTGCTTACGATAGATTGACCGGAGTGTGACGAGTAGACCTATCAGGAGTTATGAGTGCGAATCATCTTCATCAACAGTACGAGGCAAGTTCACACTTTGATCATACTTTTCATACCCAGTTTTTATGCATTAGTTTCAACTCTCAAACATTGCATGAGTAGGATTGATAACATGTGGGTATTGGGAAGTAGTTGATGAGGTAGAACCTATTACCCTTTATTTCAAACCTTGGGAGTCACTTCTACGTTATACTTATATTGTTATGCTATGCTCGAAGACGTGGATTGGTTTGAGTGTATCCATGACAGATGTGAGATTGTTAATTAATGGTTCAACTTAAGGTGGCTACTTTAATACACATCTGGGTGGATTGGTAGGGTCACCCTGGGGATATACCAGTGCACTTGCCCAGACACCTGGGGATATACCAGTGTTGTCCTAGGAGATCCCGGGGAACCCGTGTGATCATCCTATGGCTCGCCACCCAGGATCAAAGGGATCATAAGATTATTCATGCTAGAAACTTCCGTGTGCAACCACAAGCTATTATGGGCTCTAGCAGAGTTGAGTATGTTGCATGACCTCTTCCAGTGGTAGGCTAGCAGATGTAGGGGATGTAGGTTGGTACTATCTACCCTGGGTTAGAGTTAATGCTTCTGAAAGACTGTGTCTCGGTCATCCGTTTCTCAAACAACATGTAGTGCGAGTGTCGGTGTACTAAAGTAGGGGTACCTTAGTACCCCGAACTTATGCACGGGCAGTAGTAGCGTCCCGCGGCAAGGCTCGCCAGGGGAGCGACAAGAGTCTCCACGGCCCTTTCTGGGCCGGACGAAGGCCAAGTGATCGAGCCTAGAAGACCAGGCCCCGGCAAGAGGAGCTTGCCGGGCCAAGAAGGCGAGGTCCGGCAAGAGGAGCTTGCCGGGCCAAGGCGACAAGGCCCCGGCAAGAGGAGCTTGCCGGGACGACTAAGCCGAAGCACCAAGGCCCCGGCGGGAGGAGCTCGCCGGGACGGCCAAGCCAAGGCACACCAAGAGAAGCCCGCCCGGCGCGCCGCGCGCCCCGGCAAGGCCTGACGAGCGGCAAGCTCTCAGGTGCGGCAAGACAACCACCGTGGCAAGCCACTTGCCGCGGCAAACCACCACCTCAGGCATGCGCTCCAGCTCACCTGCCCACGCGTCGCTCTGGAGCTTCCCCGGAGACACGTGGCGAGGCGCCGCGCAACCTGGGGCTCGCGCGTGGCATGCGACGTTGGCGGAGTCGCCCCCGTGGCAAGCGAAGGCGCCCCTAACGGTCTGCCTCGGCACTGTTCAGGCGATCCAGACGGGCATTTAATGCCTTTGTCCCCCGCCGTCAGAGTTAGGTGCGATGGCACTGTGCAGCCACTGTTCGCACAGTTCCTTGCCATTTTTACCCTCACCTGCGTCGCTACCTGTGGGAAACCCCTTAGCATATAAAAGGAGGCCCATGCGCACGTATGGGGGGGAGAAAGGCTAGAGGAGGAAAGGAGAACCCTAGAGGAGGACACCCAGTAGACCCTCGTCTACGTCCAGCTCCAACTCACTGTAGCTTCTTGCGCTCCAGAGCAAGAACTCCAATCAACCAGACAAGCAGCAGTAGGGTTTTACGCATCCATGCGGCCCGAAGCTGGGTAAAATCGTTGTGTGTGTGTGTCGCCTCGATCTGCTCTTTGTGCATCCTCCGCCCCCCGCCGAACTGACAAGGGGCTCCGTCCCCATAGGTGCTCGTGGAGGACGATATCCCCCGACATCTTTGGCGCGCCAGGTAGGGGCTGCGTCGAGGTTGTGTGAATCAGATCCGGCGTCCGCGCGAGCCAGACTCTCATTGTTTGCGCCGGCATGGCGCCGAAGAAGAAAGCTCCGGAGGCGACCGGTCCGTCAGCGCCGAACCCACCGCCCATGGAGCAGACGGGTGGTGGGGAGGACGCCGGCGGAGGAACGGGCGCCGTCGAACCAGTTCTTGGTCCCGCGACGTCCGAGCTCTCCCCGCGCCCCTCTCAGGAGGCGCGAAACCAGCAGCGTCATGGTACCCATGGTACCATACGCTCGCTGGACCCAGACCGTGCTGGTGGGTCCCAAGGCGCTCAGGACCAGCATGCGATCCAGCGTGCCGGAATGAGCGTCGCGCGGCTGCCTGGATCGGGTGCTGCTCCTTCTAACATGGTTAGGAGTTCGAGCACATCCCGCTCCTCGCGCCATTCGCCGCCTCTGCCCGCCACCCCAGCGGAAGCTCTCGCGCGAGCTCAGCTGCTCCTAGACTACCCTCCAACGGCGGACAAGCTCGACGGTTGGAGGGCAACCATCCAGAGCCTCATCGGTTTCGCCAACGGTGACACTCCGCGGCAGCACAGCGCGTCGCAGCCGCGGCCAGTCACCCAGGCGAGAACCGATGGCGCCAAGAATGGCGGGGGTGCGACCACCATGCACTCCCCGCCCCAGAAGCCACGGTCGCCGACTCGCCGGGCTCACCTCGACGACGACTCCACTGCGTCGTCGAACCCGCGAACTCGCCGCGACCAACGCCAAGTCCTTCACGAACGAAGGGAAGAAGACGCTCGAACCCGCATCGAGCGCAGAAGAGAGGCGCGGCGTCAATCAGACCAGCGCGTTGGGCCCTCTGGAGACATGCACGCGCCGGGGGAACCAGGCGAACTGCCGTATTCGGTAGGCTGCCCTGCGTTCACCCGCGAGCTGCGGCAAGTCCAGTGGCCCAGCACAAAGAACTTCAAGCCCGACGTGCCCGAGAAGTACGACGGCAAGTCGCATCCGTCTGAGTTCCTCAGCATGTACACCATTGCGGTGCAGGCTGCCGGGGGACGGGACGATAAGATCCTTGCCAACTACTTCCCGCTGGTACTCAAGCCCAACATCAGATCCTGGCTCATGCACTTGCCGGACGGCTCCATCTCCTCCTGGCCAGATCTATGCCATCAGTTCGTGGGCGCCTTCACGAGCGGCCACAAACCCCATGGCCAGGCGAGCGACCTTCATCTGCTTGTTCAGAAGGAGGGGGAGCCTTTGCGCAAGTTCATCCAGAGGTTCAGCCGTGTGCACTACAACATCCCAGACGTCCACCCCGCCGCGGTGATCAGCGCATTCCACCAGAACGTGCGTAACCGCAGGATGCGGGAGGAGATGGCGATGTGCAAAATCAAGGAGGTCAGCGAGCTTTACGCCCTGGCCGACAAGTGTACACGCTCTGAGGAGGGGAGGAAGCTCCCCGGAGAAAGTGTTGGAGAAGCAGAATCCGACAGTGAAGGTACCGCCCCGGCAAGGAGAGGCCGGCGGCGGAACGGCAAGAAGAGAAGATCGGTCTCTGGTGACTATCTCCCGGCAGAGCTTCCCGAAGCCGCCGCCAAGAGAGTCCCCAAGATCGACGCCAAGAGTGCTGAGGAGCTGCCCGCTCCGGCAAGCCCCAGGGTTTGTCCCGACGAAGCAGGCGCTCCCGGCAAGCCATGCCCCGGCAAGCTTGCCGGGGAACGTCAAGCTCCGGCTGAGCCCCAAGTCCTCGCCGTAGAAGCTGATGTTCCCGTAGCCGCCGACATGCCTTTGGTCCTCGTCGTCGAGCCACAGGCTCCGACGTGGGCACAGCAGATCGTCCGTTTCCTCCAGACAGGAGAACTTCCCAAAGAACAAGAAGAAGCTGAAAGAGTAGCCCGGCAGTCCAGTATGTACCAGTTCGTCGACAGCGCACTGTACAGAAGAGGACGCAATGGGGTGAAATTGAAGTGCATTCACCAGGAAGACGGATAGAAGCTGTTGGCGGAGATACACGGAGGCATATGTGGACACCACATCGGCGCCAGAGCACTTGCCGGCAAAGCGTTCCGGCAAGGGTTCTACTGGCCAACAGCCCTCCAGGATGCAACTGCACAAGTAACCAAGTGTGAAGCGTGCCAGTTCCATTCCAAGAAGATACACCAGCCAGCTCAAGCTCTCCAGACGATCCCTTTGTCCTGGCCCTTCTCGGTCTGGGGGCTCGATATCCTCGGTCCCTTCCCCCGATCCGTCGGGGGCTTTGAGTACTGGTTCGTTGCCATCGACAAGTTCACAAAGTGGCCAGAAGTGGAACCGGTGAGGAAGGTGACCGCCCAGTCCGTGATAAAATTCTTCAGGTCGATTGTTTGCCGCTTCGGGATCCCCAACAGGATCATCACCGACAACGGTACGCAGTTCACAAGCCACGCTTTCATGCAGTACACCCAAAACCTCGGCACCAAGGTCTGCTTCGCTTCTGTTGCTCATCCCCGGAGCAACTGTCAAGCGGAAAGGGCCAACGCCGAGGTACTGCGCGGGCTCAAGACCAGAAGTTTTGACAAGCTGCTCAAGCGCGGACGGAACTGGATCGAGGAGCTGCCGGCGGTTCTTTAGTCGGTCAGAACGACGCCAAATCGAGCCACCGGCCAGACACCATTTGCTCTAGTCTATGGAGCAGAAGCAGTTACCCCCACGGAACTCGTATGCGGGTCACCTCGAGTGCTCGCTTATGATGAGCTTGAGCAAGAGCGGTCGCGTGAAGATGACGCACTGCTCCTCGAGGAGGATCGTCTCCAGGCTGCTGTGCGATCCGCTCGCTACCAGCAAGCTCTGCGTCGCTATCATAGCCGCAAAGTTAAAGCCAGGAGCCTTGAGGAAGGCGACCTTGTTCTTCGGCGCGTTCAGTCGGCCAAGATACACAACAAGTTGACGCCGAAGTGGGAATGCCCTTACCGGGTGAAACGAGTCATGAGGCCCGGCGCCGTCCGCCTCGAGACCGAAGATGGTACTCCGGTGAGCAATTCCTGGAACATTGAGCATCTTCGCAAGTTTTACCCGTAAGGCGCGGTTGTCGGACCCCGTCCGGCAACCAACTCTTTGTACAAAAGTCTTGCCATAGTTGCATGTAATCCTTTGTACAAAGCCAGGCGCAGACCCTGGCCGCAATGAAGCGCTGGGCCCCCCAAGTTTTAGCATGCATGCTGAGTCGAGTCTCGTCCTTGGTTAGGTTTGATAGTGCCTAACAGTCGCTAACCCCTAACTTAGAGGTCGAGTCCGTGTCTTTTTCCCGTCCTTTCCCATTGGCTCGCAGGAATTGCATACCCTTGCCGAGCCGCTCAAGGATGAAGAAGGGGAGAAGTACAAGCCAGCACCCGCCTCCCGGCAAGCCAGAGTTGCCGGGGGCTGCAACCTCAGATAAGTCTTTACATCCCTTATCATGCATTCTCTCGTGAGCTGCGGAATGTGAAAACCTTGCTTCCTCCTAAAAAGCTGTCGTGCTCTCTTAAGCGGCAAACCCCGGAGCGCGTTCCCGGGGCCCGCTTCGGATAGTAGCCGCGGCGGCAAGGGGAGGAAGCAAGGGGCCAGAACCCGCCTTCTCCCTGCCTCCGCCAAGAGCGTGAGGAGGGCCAAGGGGCGCGGGGGGACGGCAGGGTCCGTTGCCGGGCGGGGAAGTGTCTATCTTAACGGTGCAAAGGGTCCGCCCCTTGCCGCGGGATGTACCCGCGAGACAAATGATCCGGCAAACATCCCCTTTTCATTAAAAACATTCCACTCAGGTACAGTTCAGAGAGAATGAAAAACATGAAGGATGGGATTACAAGATTTAAATACAACTAAGGCCCGAGGGCTTACAAGATAAAAAGAGATAAGGTGCCCGTAATCCCTTTCTTGTCTCTCTCCTCAGGAGGTAGGGCAAGGAGGCGGGAAGGGCAAAAGGGGCGCCTAGACGAGCTACGGGTGGCAGAAGGCGCCAAGAGAGCATCCAGGGCTCCGCCTCGGGCTCCGGAGGCCGGATGGAGACGGCGACGCCGGAGGCGGAGCTCGAGGAGGAGGCTGCAGGACGTCAACACGCTGTCGAGGGCATCTAGCCCTCGTACTCCGAGTTGACGGCCTTGCCGCCAGCCTCTTCCGCAGCCTCGCCACTCCGGCCGCTCGAGGAGACGAAGCCCCGGCAAGAGGAGCTTGCCGGGCCGGAGAGAAGACCCCGGTGGTCGTCGCCGCGAGCAGGGGTGGTGACGGCGTCTGGGGCGAGGTTGGGAGTCGAGGCAGCGGCCTTGCCGCCCGCCCTCTTCCTCTTCCGCATCCTTCCTACGCCAGCCGCCCAAGGAGACGACCCCGGGGAGTTCACGGCACCAGCGACGCGGACGATGGGGGCCGCCGGTGCCACGCGGAGCTGCGACCGGCACCTAGTCGGACCCGTCATCCCGGCGGCCACTCCCCTCGTCGTCGCTGTCGCTCCCCTCCTCGTCACTCTCGCTCGAGGAGGAGCCTTCGCTGTCGGAGGAGCTATCCACGCAGCACCGGGCCCGGGTGCCGAGGTCCCCGAAGGCCTTGACGGAGAGGAGATCACCCCCCCCCCCATCAGCTTAAAATGGAGGGTGAACCCCTCCATCAAGCTGTGGATCCGGGCGAACGTCTTCCACCCTCGGCCAAGGCACACCACGCCGGGGGCTCGGGATTCAACGTGGACTCGCGTACCACTGATCCCGCAGCCCCTCATGCGCAGTCTCAGCGTCTCGTGTTGTTCCGCCTCCAAGACGTCCGCGAAGGGAGCCGGGAGGCGGAGGCGACGGCGAGGCGCCCGGCGCAGCCTGATGATGAACTCGCAGGGGTCATCCCCGAGATGAACCGCCGGGGGAAACGGAGCCGCCGGCGGAGGCGAGGCCGGCGCGCCGCCCCGCCCGCCTCGAGCACCTCGGCCCCGTCCACGGCCTCGTCCACGACCTCGCCCCCTCCCCCTTCCCCTTACGATTGGCTCCGCCGCCGTGGGTGCAAGGGGAGGAGGGGCGCGCTGCCTGGCGGCAACCCTTGCCGCCACCGAAGAAGGACCAGGGTTCCCTTCCTCCATGACAGTTGGGGAGAGGGGACCAGGGCTCTAAGAGAACAAAGAAGGAAGGAGTGCGGACCCTCGTCATCCCCTTCCGCTCCTTATAAAGGGGCGGAGTGGGGGCTCAGCCGCCCCGCCCAACCAATCAAAGCAGAGGAAGGGCAGGCGACGGGTCCGACCCTCTACTTTGACCCGCGTCGGCCCGGCTTCCTGCCTCCACCACCGCGACCCCAAGCGCATGGAGGACGCGTGGCGGGCGAGCAGGGCCGAGGCGACAGATGACGCGACCTCTCCCCCCCCCCACTCGAAAGAGGGGGCGGGCGCTTCACCTTTCCAAATAAAGGAATCATGCCCGACGTGACGCATGCCTGCGGGCCTCAAGCCCCGCGCACGCCACCCATGTCACGCACGTCTCGCACGCCTCTCCCCCCACGACGCCGCGATAAGCGCGCGCCAATTGGGGAGGGCGCGACGAGCACGGAGTTAAGGAGCAGCGCAACCCAGGCCACGCGTGCCCGTGCACTGTTAGGGCCTGGCCCAACAACGCTCGGCACCGTGTATGGCCCAGACCCGGGGGCTCCTGTCGGTGTACTAAAGTAGGGGTACCTTAGTACCCCGAACTTGTGCACGGGCAGTAGTAGCGTCCCGCGGCAAGGCTCGCCAGGGGAGCGACAAGAGTCTCCACGGCCCTTTCTGGGCCGGACGAAGGCCAAGTGATCGAGCCTAGAAGACCAGGCCCCGGCAAGAGGAGCTTGCCGGGCCAAGAAGGCGAGGTCCGGCAAGAGGAGCTTGCCGGGCCAAGGCGACAAGGCCCCGGCAAGAGGAGCTTGCCGGGACGACTAAGCCGAAGCGCCAAGGCCCCGGCGGGAGGAGCTCGCCGGGACGGCCAAGCCAAGGCACACCAAGCGAAGCCTGCCCGGCGCGCCGCGCGCCCCGGCAAGGCCTGACGAGCGGCAAGCTCTCAGGTGCGGCAAGACAACCACCGCGGCAAGCCACTTGCCACGGCAAACCACCACCTCAGGCATGCGCTCCAGCTCACCTGCCCACGCGTCGCTCTGGAGCTTCCCCGGAGACACGTGGCGAGGCGCCGCGCAACCTGGGGCTCGCGCGTGGCATGCGACGTTGGCGGAGTCGCCCCCGTGGCAAGCGGAGGTGCCCCTAACGGTCCGCCTCGGCACTGTTCAGGCGATCCAGACGGGCATTTAATGCCTTTGTCCCCCGCCGTCAGAGTTAGGTGCGATGGCACTGTGCAGCCACTGTTCGCACAGTTCCTTGCCATTTTTACCCTCACCTGCGTCGCTACCTGTGGGAAACCCCTTAGCATATAAAAGGAGGCCCATGCGCACGTATGGGGGGGAGAAAGGCTAGAGGAGGAAAGGAGAACCCTAGAGGAGGACACCCAGTAGACCCTCGTCTACGTCCAGCTCCAACTCACTGTAGCTTCTTGCGCTCCAGAGCAAGAACTCCAATCAACCAGACAAGCAGCAGTAGGGTTTTACGCATCCATGCGGCCCGAAGCTGGGTAAAATCGTTGTGTGTGTGTGTCGCCTCGATCTGCTCTTTGTGCATCCTCCGCCCCCCGCCGAACCGACAAGGGGCTCCATCCCCATAGGTGCTCGTGGAGGCCGATATCCCCCGACAGCGAGAAATCCAACGGAGGAGATCGAGTCTTGTGGGGAAAAGTGTGCAAAGCTCTGCAGAGTGTACAAACTAATCATGATTAGCCGTGTCCCCGGTTATGGACATCTTGAGTATCTGGTTCTTGGATTATCATGTTGATCTCATCACTCTAAATTAATTTTGTTGGGTTATTAATTACTGTTTAATTGGGATTGAGAAGGGGATTTACCATTCTCGATATTTTCAACAAACTTTGTAGTTAAATAAAATATATTCCTTTGTTGTAGGGAAAAATTGGCTTGCAAAAACATTATAACCATAGAGCCTCCACCAGCCATATATGCATGTAGTGACAGTCATTATTCAGCATTGCTCTACACTGTGAAATTGCCAGTACATTCAATGTATTGACCTACATGGCTGCAACATCTCATGTTGCAGGATTCTTACGACGAGTAAGTAATACGTTAGGGTTACGATTGCTACACTCAACTTTGTCGTTGGTGTTGATGGGAATCCACAACATTGTCGTTACTTCCGCTATTTGGATTGAGGTAATAGTATTTACGTTACTTTATACAAGTGATTTATGTCTATTATAATTCCTCGAGTACTGTGTGTGTCAGCATACCGATCCAGGGATGACACTTAAGCACAGAGACTTGACAGTCTGAGGTCGGGTCGCTACACATATAAACCAAACTTAGTTTTAAATGTTGTTTTCCATTCATCTCCCAATTTTATACGAATTTGATGGTATCCACTACGCAAATCAACTTTGGAGAATATTGTAGAGCCACTCAATTCATCAAGCATATCATCTAGCCTAGGAATAGGATGATGATAACGAATAGTAATATTATTAATGCCTCTACAATCAACACACATACGCGATGTACCATCCTTTTTAGGCACTGGAATAATAGGAGCAGCACAACGACTAAGGGATTCATTTGTATAACCTTTGTCGAGCAGCTCCTGGACTTGACGCATAATCTCCTTCGTCTCCTCTGTGTTGGTACGGTATGGTGCATGGTTGGGTAGCGATGCACCGGGAATTAAGTCAATCCAATGCTCAATCCCGCGAATAGGCGGTAATCTCGGTGGCATGTCTTGTGGAAATACGTCAGCGAACTCCTGCAACATGTTAGTAACAGCAGGAGGCAAAGAGGAAGGCACGTCCTTGAATGAAAATAATGCCTCTTTGCACACAGAAGCATAGCAAATAGATTTGCTAAAATCTAGCTCGTCAATATCAGATTCGGTGGCAAGTAAACATGCACTTTTCAATTTAATTTCAGAAGCGACACTAGATGGTTTATTATCAGGCTTCATTTGCTGCTCAAATTCGTTTGCCACAATCTGATTTTCACTCTTATTTTTCTCCTGTTTTGCTTTATTAGCTCTATTAATATCATCTTTCAAAATGGAATCAGGAGACATAGGAAGCAAAGTAATATGTTTATCCTGATGAACAAGAGTATACTGATTGTTTCTACCATGGTGTACAAATTTTTTATCAAATTGCCATGGTCTACCAAGTAATAAGGAACATGCTTGCATAGGTATTACATCACAATCAACATTATCAGCATATGTAGAGATACTAAAGTGCACACGAACAATATGTGTTACCTTAATCTTGCCGCTGTTGTTAAACCATTGGATGTAGTAAGGATGTGGAAGTGGTCATGTGGTGAGAGATAGCTTCTCCACCATCTCCATGCTTGCCAAGTTGTTGCAGCTCCCTCCATCTATGATGACGCGAACAAAACGTTCCTTCACTACTCCCTTTGTATAGAACAAATTATGCCTCTGATTTTGCTCAGCTTGTGTGACCTGCACACTCAAAACACGTTGAGCAACTAAACATTCACACCTGTCAGCGTCTTCAGGAGCCATGTATTGCGTCTCATGATCAGAATCATCTCCACCTTGTTCTTCATGTGTAATGAGAGCCAGAGTCTCCTCATCATAGTCACTAGCGGACTCATACCCACCATCCTCAGTAGTAATCATCACAGGCTGAGATTTGCATTCTCTCACATAATGACCTCGTCCCTTACAACGATGACAAATAAAATTGCTTGTGTGCCCTGTTGATGCCATGGAAGAAGAAGAACTCTGTGCAGGCCCAGCAGGTGTGCTCTTGGCATATGGTGGTGGTTGTGCTTGCTTTCTTGTATCATGGCTGGAGGTGGCATCTGCTAGTATAGTGGAAGTAGAGGATGCTCGCGGTGTCCATGATGAAGGTTGACCTGCACAAAAGTTAGTCAGCGCCAATGTCTGTCGATCCTGCACTTCACGTTCAGCTTTACAAGCAAGATGGAATAAACGAGTGATATTATTATACTCCTTATACTCTAGAATGGTCTGAGTCTCTCTATTTAATCCAACCATAAAACGTGCAAGCATAGCTTCATTCTCCTCAACAATACCACATCTAATCATGCCAGTTTGTAATTCCTGATAATATTCTTCTATGGAATTTTTTTCCTTGTCTTAAGTGCTGCAATTTTTGAAGTAATTCACGCTGATAATAAGGTGGAACCCAATGAGTACGCATAGCGGTTTTCAAAGCAGCCCAAGTAGCTGGAATAGGATATAATCTAAAATGTTCAGGCCACCAAACGCATGCAAAGCTAGTGCAAGCACAAACAATAGCAGGAACACGTCTCTCCTCAGAATATTGTAAACATGTAAACCGTTGTTCGGTTTCTAACTCCCAAGTAAGATATATATAAGGAACATATCTACCCTCAAATGGTGGAATATGTTGCAAACTGCCAAAACAGCAAGACAAGATATGTTGCAAACTGCCAAAACAACAACATGGCCACTTCGATGCAAAGTATAAATATGCTAGAGCACCCAAACATGTGAACAAAAGACATGGTAGTCATGTAAAGGAGATGCTCTACAAAACATGAACAGTGAGCTAAAGCTAAAAACCACTAGAGCATGACTAAAACAGCATGGCAATAATGCAATAGCTAACAGTTTTACAGACTTGGTGAAAATGCTAGACATAGCAGAAACAGATTCAACATGGCATCTTTATAAGCTTTATTAACTCACTACAAGGCATGTCATGGCATGGAAAAAACCAAGCATGAAGTAGACATGAAAATGAAGCTATCCATGTGCAAAGCAACCTCATGGCATGTTTGAATAAAATCACACAAAAATGACAAAATAGCATCATGATGTAAAATGACATGTTTATAAACTTGCTCAAATGCAAAAACTAATGCCACCACTAGATCCATTAGATTTTTCCCCCAAAAAACATATATAATATGTGGGGGTTACTGTAGGAAAAACATCACAAGTGCATCAAGTAAAAATCTGCCTAAAAGGGAAATATGACAGAATTGGAAAACTGCCTGATCTCTACTGTCCAGATTTGGACTTGCCCAAAAAGGAAAGGGAGCCCTTTCCACAAACGGAAAGCGCGGGGTAATATGAACAAAACACACAAAAAAGGAGGGAGTTGTGTGCGTGTTTGTATGACAGTGGGTCTATGCGGGTGTGTGTATGACAGTGGGGCTGAGACGTCAGTGCCCCAAGAAAAATTAAAAGGCCGAGGATAAACATGTGGAGGCTGGGATTCGAACCCTGCACTCCTGGGTGGAACAGCAAGACCAGAACCACTACATTGTTGTTGCTGTTGTTACATAAAGCAGTCGCTAGACCTCTTGACCTAACGATAGGCGGGGGCTGGCTGGTCCTGCCGGTGGTAGAGGAGAACAGCGCCACTGCCAGCGAGCACGACGGCGACCACCGGAGCAGAGAGTCACCGGCGAGGCTGCGGAATTCGAAGGTGGGGCCAGGGTGAGCACGTGGAGCGGCTATGGAAGGCGCGTGCTTGCGGTGCCCGAGCACGAGCTCGTGCTTGCCTCGGGCGCGGTACAGAACAACGAGCGAGCGACGCGAGCAGGCAGGGTGCACACGCGGGGGCAAATGCATGCGGGGCTACGGGCATGGTGAGCGAGCATGTGCGAGCATGTGGGAACAGGCGAGAGCGCGAGTGCGCATGTGCACGTGCAGCATCAAAACATGCGCAACTAAAACTTCAGAAATCGCCGGAGGACTGCGAACATGGCGAAGACATGGATCGGGCGAGTGCTACGGGGTTCTACATGCCATGAAAAGAAATGGAGCAGGAGATGCGTTACCCAGCTCACCCTAGGACACGGAGAGGTTGACGGATACGCGCTGGAGGCGACCGGAGCGAGCTCTGAACTTGGCGAAGATGCTGCCCAGGAAGAAGAGGAAGAAGAGGACGACGGGGAGGTAGATCCAGAGGCCGTGACGGTGCGGGCGCTTCGAGGTAGGAGACGGAGAGGTACTTGGAGTTCCTCTCCACGATGGCCGAGGGGGTCGGAGGCGCGGCGACGAGCTACTCCGAGCTCGAGCTCAAGATCGGCCGGAGCATGGTGGGCAGGGAGACGGCATGGCATGGCTAGCCTTACCTGGTGGCAGCGATGGAAGGAGAGGAGGGGGATCGGTCGAGGCGAGACCCTAGGGCACCGGGGACAACTTTATAGGCGTCTAGGGAGCTTCTTCGGTCGTCAAATCGACCGAACGTCGACGTGGCGCGTCTGGGTGAGCTGCCGTACAGGGGAGACGATCCTCCTAGCGCTAGCGGGCTCGATGGGCTGCTACTGCTGCGTGAGTTGGCTACAGGCGCTGGTTGATGGGCTGCTACACTTGGCTGCTGCTCTCTCTCTCTCCCCCCCCTCTGGCTCTTTTTATTACTTCAAAGAGAAATAAAAGGGCGAAAAGCACAGAAGGATTGGAGTGGTTTGTGAGAGATATGAAAATATCCTCAGGACCCTGGATTTAAGAAGAATTTGAATAAATTGAGTTGTACTTTTTTATAGGTAGAAAAATAAAACAAGTTTGAATATAATTCAAACTTGAGGCATTTTTGAACCTAACCAAATCAACTCCAAAATAGGTAAAACTTGGCAGAGAGGTAAGTGACATGATGACTGAATTGTGAGGAAAAGATGAACATTAAAAGAGAAGGGAAAGTGGCACTTGTCAAGAAAGAAGAAAGTAGAGGGAAGGAGAAGGTGGTGATGCATAGAACAATATTATGAGCATCTCAAGGCATATGTTGAGCATGTAAGAATAAGATGCAATAAGACAAAGATGGCATGAGATGAATATGCACTATATGATGATGACATGAGATGAAATGCATGACATGAACAAAATGCAAAACAAAAGACAAAAACCCAACCACAAATGAAATATCATAACACATAGCCGGAAATGGCAAGAGTTGGAGTTACAAATGTGGAAAGTTACATCCGGGTCGTTACAACACTCCACCACTACAAGAGGATCTCGTCCCGAGATCTAGGACTGAAAGAACTCCGGATATTCGGAACGGAGGTGGTCCTCGCGCTCCTAGGTGGCTTCTCGATCGAAATGGTGTGACCACTTCACTTTCAGGAATTTGATAGACTTGTTGCGAGTCTTGCGCTCAGTTTCTTCAAGAATAGCAATGGGGTGCCCGTGATAAGACAGATCTTCTTGGAGGTCAATCTCTTCAAAGTTGATGGTGCGCTCATGAGTCTTGAAGCACTTGCGAAGCTGTGACACGTGAAACACATCATGCACATTTGCGAAGTAGGACGGAAGCTCAAGTTGATAGGCAAGGTCGCCTCTTTTACCAATGATCTTGAAAGGACCCACGTATCTAGGGGCAAGCTTCCCTTTGATACCGAAGAGACGAGTGCCTTTCATTGGAGAGACGCGGAGGTAGACATGGTCTCCGATCTCGAAAGCCAAGTCACGGTGCTTGCTATCATATTAACTCTTCTGGCGCGATTGCGCGACTTTGAGATTTTCATGGATGACTTTACACATTTCTTCAGCTTCTGTGACCAAGTCGTTGCCAAGAAGTTGGCGTTCACCAGTCTCGGACCAATTGAGAGGAGTACGGCACTTTCTGCCATATAGAATTTCAAATGGGGCCTTGCCCGAACTCGCTTGGAAGCTGTTGTTGTAGGAGAACTCGGCATATGAAAGACAATCTTCCCACTTCATACTGAAGGAAATGACACAAGCCCTGAGCATAAAGGATTTGATTGACTCGCTTGACTTGGCCACTTGTTTGAGGATGGAAAGTTGTGCTGAAGCGAATGTTGGTGCCCATGGCCTTCTGAAAGGAGTCCCAGAACTTAGAGGTGAAAATGCTTCCACGATCTGAAGAAATCAATTGTGGAATGTCATGCAAGGAGACAATCCTGGAGGTGTATAACTCTACCAGCTGAGCTGCTGTGATAGATTCTTTGTTTGGAAGGAAATGAGCCACTTTAGTAAGCTTGTCAATGACAACGAAGATAGCATCATTCCCACGCTTGGACTTAGGAAATCCAGTAACGAAGTCCATTTCGATATGATCAAACTTCCATTCTAGAATAGCAAGAGGTTGGAGGAGACCAGATGGTCGTTGGTGTTCTGCTTTCACCCTTCTGCAGACATCACATTCATTCACGAATTGAGCGATTTCTCGCTTCATTCGAGTCCACCAATACGAGTGCTTGAGGTCATGGTACATCTTCGTACTTCCAGGATGAATGGATAGAAGGGAATTGTGCGCCTCTTTCATTATGACCTTCCTTAGATCACCTTTAGGAACCACAATCTGGTCCTCGAAGAATAAAGTGTCTCTGTCATCAATGTGATAGCACTTGTATTTGGAAAGACCCTTGGCAATCCCATGTTTTACCTTCTTCACCATGGTGTCAAGGAGTTGTGCCTCACGAATTTGGTCTTCCAAAGTTGGAGTGACTTGAAGGTTGGCAAGAAAACCTTGGGGAACTACTTGGAGGTTGAGTTTGTAGAAAGCTTCACAAAGATCCGGTTGAAATGGCTTGAGAATTAAGCTGTTGCAATAAGCCTTTCTGCTTAGAGCATCTGCAATCACATTGGCCTTGCCTGGAGTATATTCAATACTCGGATTGTACTCTTGAATCATTTCGACCCATCGAGTTTGCCTGAGGTTGAGGTTGGGTTGAGTGAAGATATACTTGAGGCTCTTGTGATCAGTGAAAATGTCCACTTGCCTTCCCAACAAGAGATGTCTCCATGTTATTAATGCATGGACAACTGCCGCCAACTCAAGATCGTGAGTGGGGTAGTTCCTTTCGTTGGGCTTCAACTGACGAGAGGTATAGGCCACAACTTTCTTCTCTTGCATTAACACAGCGCCGAGACCTTGAAGAGAAGCATCACAGAAAACTTCGAATGGTTTGGATTCGTCAGGAGGAGTCAAGAAAGGAGCTGTGACTAGCTTCTCTTTGAGGGTGTTGAAGGCAACGTCACACTCAGGAGTCCAGACATACTTGACATGCTTCTGGAGGAGGTTGGAAAGAGGCTTTGCAATCTTAGAGAAATTCTCAACGAGTCTTCGACAATAGCTTGCAAGCCCAAGAAAACTGCGGAGCTGCTTGACATTCTGAGGAGGTTCCCAATTCACAATTGCAGACACCTTCTCGGGATTAACAGCGATGCCCTTGGTGGAGATGATATGACCAAGGTAAAGAACTTCATCAAGCCAGAACTCACATTTTGAAAACTCCGCATAGAATTAATGCTCTCTGAGCTTGTCGAGAAACAATCACAAATGTTTGGCATGATCCTTCTTATTCTTGGAGAAGACCAAGATATCATCGAGATACACTAAGACGAATTCATTGGTGTAGGGGTTGAAGATGAAGTTCATCACTCGAGAGAATGTTGGAGTAGCATTGACAAGGCCGAAAGACATGACAGTATATTCATAAGAACCAAAGCTTGTTCCGAATGCTGTCTTGGGAATATCTTGTTCACGAATGCGAATCTGATGATAACCCATACGAAGGTCAAGCTTGGAGAATACTTTAGCACCCTTAAGTTGCTCGAATAGCTCATTGATGTTGGTAAGTGGGTACTTGTTCTTTATTGTCTTCTTGTTCAATGGGCGGTAGTCGACACAAAGTCAGTCCGTGCCATCCTTCTTCTGGACAAAAAGAACTCCACAACCCCATGGAGATGAACTCGTCCTGATCAAACCCAGCCGCTCTTGTTCATCGAGTTGTTTCTTCAATTCCTTCAGCTCCTTGGGTCCAAGCTTGTATGGACGCTTGCAAACGGGTTCAGTGCCAGGCTCAAGATCGATAACGAACTCAACTGGCCGGTGAGGAGGCATACCCGAAAGCTCTTCTGGAAAGACATCTTGGTACTCACAAACTACTGGAATCTGAGAGATTGCATCTAACTCGCCCTTTTCATTGAGAGAAAACAACCGAATGGTTTCATCACGAGCGGCATAGATGATAACATCCTCAGAAGAGTGTGTCAAATGAATCTCTCTAGCAGCACAATCAAGTTGAGCTTTGTGCTTAGAAAGCCAATCCATGCTGAGAATTAGATCAATATCAGAGTCACCAAGAACAATTGGAGAAGCCAGAAATTTATAGTTTCCCATCTTGATGGAAACATCCGGAAGCACCCAACTAGAGCTCAGACGTTTACCCGGAGAAACGATATCCATGGGTTTACCCAAATGTGAAGAAGTGAATTCATGCTTGGCAAAAAACAGTCTTGACATGAAACAATGTGAAGCACCAGTATCAAATAAGACTTTTGCAGGAATATCATTAACAGGAAGGTTACCCATGATCACTTCTGAAGAATCCTCTGCCTGAGCTGCGTTCATCATGTTCACCTTAGCATGTTTGGGATTATGCTTGACCACTTCATTGCTTGAAAATCTCACAGGAGGAGGAGGCGGAAGGGGCCTTTGGTTGAAGCACTTGTTAGCATAGTGACCTTTCTGCTGACACTTGTTGCAAGTCACCTCCGAGAGCGGATGATGATAAGGAGCATTTGACCTTGGAGCTTGAGTCTGAGACTTGTTTCGATAGCCTGGGTTGGGTGGGTGGGAAGATCCATGGCCACCTTTGTTCTTGTGCTGATAAGGCTGACGAAACGGAGGAGGTGGAGGAAGCCAAAACTTTTGTTGCTTGGCGGCCACTTGTGAGGAAGAAGAAGACTGAACTGCATCCCTTATTCTCTTCTTAGAAGCCTCACACTTGAGTTGGGCATCTTCTTGCTTGAGGGCCATGTTATAGAACTGATCGAATTGAGTAGGCTCAACAAGAACGAGAGCTAACTGCATATCTTCTCTGAGGCCACCTCTGAAGTGATAGATCATGCTCTTTTCATCAGGAACGTCTTGTTTAGCAAAGCGAGCAAGTTTCTAAAACTGGGTGTTGTATTGATACACGGACATGCTGCCTTGCTTGAGATTGCGGAACTCCTCCCGCTTGCTCTCAACAACACTTGTAGGAATGTAGTGAGCTTTAAAGTCCCGGCAAAAGTCAGTCCAAGTAATCACTCGACCTCCTCTGGAATCTTTGTATTGTTGATACCAATCAGCAGCTTGGTCCTTGATTTGAAACAAAGCAAACTTGACAAAGTCCTCAGGTCTGACATTGCTACATTCAAAATGTTTGCAAATGTCCACGGGCCAATCGTCGGCGTCTGTGGCCTCGGCGCGGTAGCTGAAAGACTTCGGCTGATTTGCAAGGAACTGGTTGAGGGTAGCAAACTGAGGCTAATGGTTGAACTACCCTTGACCTTGATTTCCTTGGTTGCCTTGGCCTTGGTTGCGCTCTTGCAAAATTTGCAAAAGCATCTGAGTGTTGGCGTTGGTGGCTGCCATGACAGCCTGCCATGCCTCCCGAGGCGGAGGAGGTGGCAGAGGGTTTGCCTGACTCCCATCATTGCATTCCGGATTCTGACGCGTTGGTGGAGCCATCCTGAAGAGGGTGACATCCGTTAGAAAAAATGATAGACAGATAGACAAGTTGAATCAACGGATAGAAATTGCAACATATAGTCTTAACATTCGAACAAGCATGAATGAATTAATTCCAAAGCTAACATCACACGTCCATTAAGGTGAGAAGCCACTTGATAAGAATTGATGAACGAAATACCAAGGTATGACTGGAACAAATAAGTGGTAAGGATTACCCAATCACAAACCAAATATCGGTGGGAAGAAATGCTAAGAGCTACTTGAATTCCCACCTATAAACTCCCGAAACTTTCTGGTTATGCAATCAGGTGTTGGGGATACAGGGGACGCAATGTATCTCACCCAAACTAACAATCCCTAGATCCAACTGTATCCATCCGTCAACACATAACCAAGAAAACTTCGGAAATCGTGTACCTCAACCTTCAAAAAGCATCCGTTATACGAGTTATGGCAATACTCCCGAACTCCCGCCCTAGTACTGGGTGGCGTCGAGGTGATCTCACCAACAAACTGCATAAATGAGATTTTCGATGTCGGCGAAACTTAGGTATTCCAGAACTGCAACCATAAAATTGTGACGACAACACCTCGGAGCTCAACTCCCCGGGACACTGCCACAACCCTAAATGTCAGGAGGCACCAAGAACAATGTTCTCGTCACAAAACCATCGGAATGATTCCAGGATACCCGCGTAATCCTAATTTTTTTTATGAAATTTGAGGAGAGGAGAGTCAAAACTTCTACGTCAGGTGGCCTCACCAGAGCGACAAAGGGACTGAGGAGTAAAAAGAATCCTACTCTCTGATATATATAATCCTAAGACTCAAAACATTTTTGTTCTAAACTTAACAACGCCAGCGATTCGATCAAGCAGGGGGCTCCTAAGTCGGGGAAGGCTCTGATTACCAACTTGTAACACCCACGATGCGGCTATATCTCCCATGTGTCGAGGCACGACTTGGAGGCATAACCGCATGGTGGTTTTGTCGCAAGAAGGGTCATCTTCACACAATCCCATGTAATGAACAAGAATGGGATAAAGAGTTGGCTTACAATCGCCACTTCACGCAATACATAAATAATCCATACATCATACAAGGTACAAACAAAGGTCCGACTAAGGAACCAAAATAAAAAAACAACCCCAAATGCTAGATCCCCGATCGTCCCAACTGGGCTCCACTACTGATCATCAGGAAACGAAACATAGTAACGAACAAGTTCCTCGTCGAACTCCCACTTGAGTTCGGTAGCATCATCTGCACTAGTATCCTCGGCACCTGCAACTGTTTTGGTAGAATCTGTGAGTCATGAGGACTCAGCAATCTCACACCCGCGAGATCAAGACTATTTAAGCTTATGGGTAGGAAAGGGGTAATGAGGTGGAGCTGCAGCAAGCACTAAGCAAATATGGTGGCTATCATACGCAAATAAGAGCGAGAAGAGAAGCAACACAACATTTGAGAAGCTAGAAGTGATCCTAAAACTACTTACGTTCATACATAACCCAAACCGTGTTCACTTCCCGGACTCCGCCGAAAAGAGACCATCACGGCTACACACGCGGTTGATGTATTTTAATTAAGTCAAGTGTCGAGTTCTCTACAACCGGACATTAAAAAATTCCGATCTGCCACATAACTGCAGGCACGGCTCTCGAAAGTTTATACCCTGCAGGGGTGTCCCAACTTAGCCCATCACAAGTTCTCACGGTCAACGAAGGATATTCCTTCTCCCGGGAAGACCCAATCACGCTCGGAATCCCGGTTACAAGACATTTCGACAATGGTAAAACAAGACCAGCAAGACCGCCCGAATGTGCCGACAAATCCTGATAGGAGCTGCACATATCTCGTTCTCAGGGCACACTGGATGAGTCAAGCTACGAGTAAAACCAGGCCTCAAGTTTCCCCGAGGTGGCCCCGCAGGCTGCTCGGTTCGGACCAACACTCAGAGGAGCACTGGCCCAGGGGGGTTAAAATAAAGATGACCCTTGAGTCCGCGGAGCCCAAGGGAAAAAGGCTTAGGTAGGCAAATGGTAAAACCAAGGTTGGGCCTTGCTAGAGGAGTTTTATTCAAGGCAAATTGTCAAGGGGTTCTCATAACACCCAACCGCGTAAGGAACGCAAAATTAAGGAACATAACACCGGTATGACGAAAACTAGGGCGGCAAGAGTGGAACAAAACACCAGGCATAAGGCCGAGCCTTCCACCCTTTACCAAGTATATAGATGCATTGATTAAAATAAGAGATATTGTGATATCCCAACATATCCATGTTCCAACATGGAACAAACTTCATCTTCACCTGCAACTAACAATGCTATAAGAGGGGCTGAGCAAAAGCGGTAACATAGCCAAACAATGGTTTGCTAGCAAAGGTGGGTTAGAGGCTTGACATGGCAATATGGGAGGCATGATATAGCAAGTGGTAGGTAGCGCGGCATAGCAATAGAGCGAACAACTGGCAAGCAAAGATAGAAGTGATTTCGAGGGTATGTTCATCTTGCCTGTAAAGTTCTCAGAGTTGTTGAAAGCTTGATCCTCGTAAGCGTTCTCAATAGGTTCCCCGTTCACGTACTCGTCTCCTGGCTATACCCAAATCAAGAACACAAGCAATGGAACAACAATCAATCATGGTGCAATGCACAAGCAACATGATGCAATACATGGCATGATATGCGAGATGTGATATGCAATGCATATGCGTGCTCCGGAAGGAAAAGGATGAACAAGGCATCAACTTGGCAAACTAAGTATGCCGCTGGAAAGATGAGATGATTTCGGTTGAAATCGATATAAAAATCACCGGAAACGGATACACGGTTTGCAAATGACAAGCAAGACAAGATATGTTGCAAACTGCCAAAACAGCAACATGGCCACTTGGATGCAAAGTATAAATATGCTACAGCACCCAAACATGTGAACAAAAGACATGGCAATCATGTACAGGAGATGCTCTACAAAACATGAACACTGAGCTAAAGCTAAAAATCACTAGAGCATGACTAAAACAGCATGGCAATAATGCAATAGCTAACAGTTTTACAGACTTAGTGAAAATGCTAGACATAGCAGAAACAGATTCAACATGGCATCTTTACAAGCTTGATTAACTCACTACAAGGCATGGCATGGCCGTCTCAAAGAAGGGGGAAATGGGGATATGGCGAAATCGGTAGACGCTAAGGACTTGATTGTATTGAGCATTGGTATGGAAACCTGCTAAGTGGTAACTTCCAAATTCAGAGAAACCCTGGAATTAAAAAAGGGCAATCCTGGGCCAAATCCGTGTTTTGAGAAAACAAGGGGTTCTCCTCATATGGCTTGAGAAAATGATTCGAATTTCTGTCGATAATAATAGAAATTAGACTATGCGCATACTTTTTCTTGTTGGGTCGGTTTGTTTTTGGGGGGTGGGGCAATAAGCTTGCTTCTTCACAAGCTTATCCCCGCCCCCATCAAATTTATATATCAGAATAGCGGATAGAGGCATCATTATATAACAAAATCTAGCATGAAGTAGACATGAAAATGAAGCTATCCATGTGCAAAGCAACCTCATGGCATGTTTGAATTAAATCACACAAAAACGACAAAACAGCATCATGATGTAAAATGACATGTTTATTAACTTGCTCAAATGCAAAAAGTAATGCCACCACTGGATCCATTGGATTTTTCTACCCCAAAAACATATATAATATGTGGGGGTTACTGTAGGAAAAACATCACAAGTGCATCAAGTAAAAATCTGCCTAAAAGGGAAATATGATAGAATTGGAAAACTGCCTGATCTGTACTGTCCAGATTTGGACTTGCCCGAAAAGGAAAGGGGGCCCTTTCCACAAATGGAAAGCGCGGGGTAATATGAACAAAACACAAAAAAAGGAGGGAGTTGTGTGCGTGTTTGTATGATAGTGGGTCTATGCAGGCATGGGCGGATCTGGGCCCCAGGCAGCCCAGGCCATTGCCTGGGGCGTGGAAAAAATCGTAGGCCTAAATTTTAAAAAAATTGGCCTGGGGCGCAGCCCAGGTCCAAGCCCAGGCAACCCAGGCGAAAAGGCCCAGCCGGCAGGCCGCCCAGGCCAACTCGCCCGCACGGCCGCACGAGACCAGACGCTCTGCGCCTCTGCCCCCGACTCATTCTGGACCCGGCGAACCCTAGCCGTCACCGGTCGCCGCCCGCCGTCGCCGGTCGCCACCCTCCAGTCTCGCCGGTCCCCGGATCCCCCTTCCAGCGCCCCCCGTTTCAGCCCCCCCTCCCCCGCCCCCTCGGTTGTGCCGCTGCAGCGCTGCGGGTTGCGGCTGTTGTGCAGTTCGCCGTGTCCGGTGTCCTGCGAGGCGGCGAGGGCGCGAGGCAGCGACCCGGCTAGGGCGCGGCCATGCGAAGCTGCAGCCTGGCTGCCCGGCCCGGTGTCCAGCGAGCCAGCGAGGTAGTCCTGTGTTCAGTACAATTTGGATGGCTTCATGCCCTGTTTTTGTTTATAGATGCCATTGTCTTGATTGGATGATGATGATTTTAGTTGCTAAATGCCACTGTTTGTCTGTTTGTTAGATACCAATATTGACATTGAGAAATTTTTGTTTCTCTAAATTTTTACAGGAGCTCAAGATGAGCAAAAGAAACAAGACATTGAATTCTTTTTTTCAAGTTCGAACCACCGAAGCCGCAGAAACGGGTCCTTCAGCTCAAACAATTGATGTTGAATCTACCCCCAATGTTAGAGCTGAACTCAAACCCGGTGATGTTGAATCTGACCCGATAAGAGAATACCAATTGAGGAGTTAGATCCAGACATTAGAGATCTTGCTAGAAGGGAGTACATTAGTATGGGTCCTTGCCAACCAACTAATCATACATATGAAAAGATAAATGGTAGGAGCTTTCATAACTATTGGTTCAATGATCATCACGGCTGGTTGGAATATAGCATTGAAAAAAGATCAGCCTTTTGCTTTTATTGTTTTCTGTTTAAGCAACCAAGAGCTCAAAACTATGGTATTGAAGCATTCACGAGAAATGGATTCAAATCTTGGAAGGATGGACCTAAAGTTTTTAATCAACATGTTGGCAAGCATGATAGTGCTCATAATAAATCTAGGCAACATTATGAGGATTTCAAAAATCAAAGACAAAATCTACCACATGTCTTTGATAGGGGTTCTCAGAAGCAAGAAGAAGAATACAAAGCCCGTCTCTTGATTATATTGGGTATTGTCAAATTTTTTATACTACAAGCTCTTGCTTTTCGTGGTCATGATGAGTCTACTAGCTCAATGAATAAGGGTAACTTTAAAGAGTTGTTGGACTTGTTCATAAAGAAAGACCCAAAGGTGGCAAAATTATTTGGGGATGCGGGAGATAACCATAAGCTGACATCACATAAGATGCAAAAGGATTTATGCAAGGCTTGTGCAAAAGAGACCACCAGTGCCATTCTCGAGGAGATTGGAGATAGTAAATTTGCATTACTTGTTGATGAGTCCAGAGATGCATCTATGAAGGAGCAAATGGCTATGTGTTTGAGGTCTGTACATTTGCTTGTGTGTGTGTTATTGTAGCCTTATAGGTGTATTTTCTTAAAGTTCTTATATATTAATCATGGTCCTTTGTCTTCTGTAGGTATCTCGGCAAACGAGGGGAGGTGATTGAGAGATTCATGGCAGTTGAACATGTTCCTGACACTAAAGCAACTTCACTGAAGGTAGCTTTGGATGGTATGTTTGGTAATCTTGGCTTATCTATGTCTAATTTGAGAGGGCAGGGTTATGATGGGGCTTCAAACATGAGAGGGGAATTTTGTGGGTTGCAAAGATTGATCTTGGAGGAAAATCCTTATGCTCATTATATACATTGTTTTGCCCACCAGTTACAATTAGTGGTTGTTGCTGTTGCCAAGTGTTGTTCATCAGTAAGGGATTTTTTGAGTACACAAGCATGGTTGTTAACATTGTTAATGCATCTTGTAAAAGACATGATCAGTTAGCCCAAGAGCAACATGATGAAATAGTACGCCAAATAGAGTCCGGGGAACTTCTTGAGGAAAAAGGGAAAAACCAACTAACTAACCTTGCAAGACCTGGTGATACACGGTGGGGATCACATCATAAAACATTGTGTCGTCTTGTTGAGATGTGGAAACCAGTTCTAAAGGTATTAGAAAATTTACACAATGATGCAGATAATGTTGCCCAAAGAACCACAGCTGCGGGGTTGATAAAGCACATGGAGTCTTTTGAATTTGTTCTCATATTGCATCTTATGATTAGATTATTGGGCAAGACTAACAATCTGTCACAATGCTTGCAACTGAAAAATCAAAATATTGTACGTGCTATGGGATTGATTAAAACCACATTGGAGGATATTCAAGAGATAAGGCAGAATGGTTGGGATGAGCTCTTCAAAGAGGTAACAGACTTTTGTGTCAAATTCAACATTGTAGTGCCAAATATGGAAGATACAAGAACTGCTAATGGCCATTCAAGGTCTTGGGGTGGGCAATTGGTAACTTACAACCATCATTTCAAATTTGAAATATTCAATGTGTTGCATGATCAGCTTATTGTGGAGTTGAACAACCGCTTTGCTGAAAGGTCTTCTCAATTGTTGAAATGCATTGCTTGTATTGACCCCAAGACTTCATTTGCCAATTATAATGAAGACAAGCTAGTAGATCTTGCTAATATGTATGCTGCTGATTTCTCTACATATGAAGTTACTTTTGTCCTTAAAAACCAACTAGACTCATTCATTCGGGAAGCAAGAGGTGATCCACATTTGATGAATTGCAATGATCTTGGTCATCTTGCCATGAATATGGTTAAAAGTGATATGCACACAACTTTTCCCTTAGTTTACCGTCTGGTTGAGTTAGCATTGATTTTACCTGTTGCAACCGCAACCGTGGAAAGGGCATTCTCAGCAATGAGCATTATCAAGACCAGATTGAGGAACAAAATGGGTGATGATTGGATGAATCATAGAATGGTATGTTAGATTGAGAGAGATGTATTTGTTAGTATCGAAGAATCCAAGATCATTGAGCGATTTCAAGGTTATCGCACACGTAAAGGTGTTTTGCCTCGTCCTACATGTAAGTTTTCACTTTTTGCATCTATTGTTAATTAGTTTTGCCTACTATATTATGCACTGATTCGCATTTCAAAATTGATGATTGAAGGTTTAGCGATGTCTGCTCTTGAAGATGTAGTCATGGGAGGCTCGGATCAACCAATCATTTGATTTGGTATCAATCTTCTGTATCATTTATCTATGCCACATATTGTCTTTTGATTTGTCTTGCTTTATTACTTGACCCATTATGGAACAAATGCTGCCATTGAATGTCATGTTTGGTTTCTTATTAGTTATGCAAAACATAGATTGATTCTTGTATGCCTTGAACTTGAAGTTCTTTCTGGGTAATTTTTAGCCATTAGTTGTTCGCCTGGGGCGTCAACAATTCCTAGGTCCGCCACTGTATGCGGGTGTGTGTATGACAGTGGGGCCGAGACGTCAGTGCCCCAAAAACTAATGCCACCACTGGATCCATTTGATTTTTCTACCCCAAAAACATATATAATATGTGGGGGTTACTATAGGAAAAACATCACAAGTGCATCAAGTAAAAATCTGCCTAAAAGGGAAATATGACAGAATTGGAAAACTGCCTGATCTGTACTGTCCAGATTTGAACTTGCCTGAAAAGGAAAGGGGGCCCTTTCCACAAATGGAAAGCGCGGGGTAATATGAACAAAACACAAAAAAGGAGGGGAAAGCGCGGGGTAATATGAACACAACACAAAAAAAGGAGGGAGTTGTGTGCATGTTTGTATGATAGTGGGTTTATGCGGGTGTGTATGACAGTGGGGCCGAGACGTCAGTGCCCCAAAAACTAATGCCACCACTGGATTCATTTGATTTTTCTACCCCAAAAACATATATAATATGTGGGGGTTACTGTAGGAAAAACATCACAAGTGCATCAAGTAAAAATCTGCCTAAAAGGGAAATATGACAGAATTGGAAAACTGCCTGATATGTATTGTCCAGATTTGGACTTCCCTGAAAAGGAAAGGGGGCCCTTTCCACAAATGGAAAGCGCGGGGTAATATGAACAAAACACACAAAAAAAGGAGGGAGTTGTGTGCATGTTTGTATGACAGTGGGTCTATGCGGGTGTGTGTATGACAGTGGGGCCGAGACGTCAGTGCCCTAAGAAAAATTAAAAGGCCGATGATAAACATGTGGAGGCTGGGATTCGAACCCTGCACTCCTGGGTGGAACAGCAAGACCACAACTACTACGCTGCTACTGCGGTTGTTATATGAAACAGTCGCTGGACCTCTTGACCTAACGATAGGCGGGGGCTGGCTGGTCCTGCCAGCGGCAGAGGAGAACAGCGCCGCCGCCAGCGAGCACGAGGCAACCACCGGAGCAGAGGGTCACCGGCGGGGCTGCGGAATTCGAAGGTGAGGCCAGGGTGTGCACGCGGAGCGGCTGTGGAAGGCGCGTGCTTGCGGTGCCCGAGCACGAGCTCATGCTTGCCTCGGGCGCGGTACAGAACAGCGAGCGAGCGACGCGAGCAGGCAGGGTGTGCACGCAGGGGCAGATGCAAGCGGGGCTACGGGCGCGGCGAGCGAGCGTGTGCGAGCATGTGGGAACAGGGGAGAGCGCGAGTGCGCGTGTGCATGTGCAGCAGCAAAACATGCGCAACTAAAACTTCAGAGATCGCCGGAGCACTGCGAACGCGACGAAGACATGGATCGGGCGAGTGCTACGGGGTTCTACATGCCATGAAAAGAAATGGAGCGGGAGATGCGTTACCCAGCTCACCCTATGACACGGAGAGGTTGACGGATAAGCGCCAGAGGCGACCAGAGCGAGCTCTAAACTTGGCGAAGATGCTGTCCGGGAAGAAGAGGGAGAAGAGGACGACGGGGAGCTAGATCCAGAGGTCGTGGCGGTGCGGGCGCTTCGAGGTAGGAGACGGAGAGGTACTTGGAGTTCCTCTCCATGGTGGCCGAGGGGTTCGGAGGCGCGGTGACGAGCTAATCTGAGCTCGAGCTCAAGCTCGGCCAGAGCATGGTGGGCAGGGCGACGGCGTGGCGTGGCTAGCCTTTCCTGGCGGCGGCGATGGAAGGAGAGGAGGGGGGTCGATCGAGGCGAGACCCTAGGGCACCGGGACAACTTTATAGGGGTCTAGGGAGCTTCTCCGGCCGTCAAATCGAGCGAACGTCGACGTGGCGCATCTGGATGAGCTGTCGTACAGGGGAGACGATGCTCCTGGCGCTAGCGGGCTCGATGGGCTGCTACTGCTGCGTGAGTTGGCTGCAGGCGCTGGTTGATGGGCTGCTACACTGGGCTGCTGCTCACTCTCTCTCCCTCTGGCTCTTTCTATTACTTCAAAGAGAAATAAAAGGGTGAAAAGCACAGAAGGATTGGAGTGGTTTGTGAGAGATATGAAAATATCCTCAGGACCCTGGATTTAAGAAGAATTTGAATAAATTGAGTTGGACTTTTCTTTATAGGTAGAAAAATAAAACAAGTTTGAATATAATTCAAACTTGAGGCATTTTTGAACCTAACCAAATCAACTCCAAAATAGGTGAAACTGGGCAAAGAGGTAAGTGACATGATGACTGAACTGTGAGGAAAAGATGAACATTAAAAGAGATGGGAAAGTGGCACTTGTCAAGAAAGAAGGAAGTAGAGGGAAGGAGAAGGTGGTGATGCATAGAACAATATTATGAGCATCTCAAGGCATATGTTGAGCATGTAAGAATAAGACGCAATAAGACAAGGATGGCATGAGATGAATATGCACTATATGATGATGACACGAGGTGAAATGCATGACATGAACAAAATGCAAAACAAAATACAAAAACCCAACCACAAATGAAATATCATAACACATAGCCGGAAATGGCAAGAGTTGGAGTTACAAATGTGGAAAGTTACATCCGGGGCATTACACTACAGAAGCATCAACAGTAAGTACACCAGCACTAGAAGTTTTACCAGGCTCAAGGGGAACGTGTTGTGCTCGTCCCACTTGATTTGGAAGGCGATGTTGTTGTTGTTGTAGAGGTGCGACAGGTGCAGCGGGCGGTGGTTGTGGAAGACGCGCAAGCAATTCATTAAACTTGTTATCGAGCTTTGTTTCGAACGCCTTCTCAATACCATCTATCTTCTCCATGCTCTCTTCAAATCTATTTAGCAACATCTTCCACCTATCCACTCATCATTTGCTGAAACTTATCATGAAGCTCCTTGTTCGTCAAGTTTTCCCAGTCAATCTCATCGGCTTGTGATCCTGCCATGGTTAGTAGCAATAGAAATACATAAGAATATGATCCTATAGACTACTAACAAGTGGTGGCGGTGGGTGTCACAAATCTGTCAAGCTAATTTCAAATTCTTACCAGTTCTTACCCAGCAGTAGGCGCTGATCGGCAACCGTTGTAGTCAAAACTCTCAAAGCTTGGATAGAGCAATTACCAGGAAGAGTCAAACGCATGACGTAGATGTATGTTGATCTTGGAAGTCTTATAATATGGTAGCAAAAAGGGTCAGCAATAATCAATTCAGAGATGCAAAGTTGAATAAACGCTCAACGACGGTACTGTGCTGGTCCTAGGCTACACCATGCTAGAGACACGAGCCTAGAACACTAACAAAATCACGGTGCTGCACGTAAACAAGGGAGGAGCATGCTCTGAATTTTTATTTCCTTTTTTCACTTTTTTTTGCACTTTTTACCTCTTTTTTTGCTCCGCAACAATTAGTTTTCGAAAAAGTCTACAAATGGTCTAAAAACTGCCCAGCCAGAATTTTCCAGACTTAATTTTTTTAACTAGAACTATTTTTCTACTGCGGGTAGCACGAAAGTTCGGAAGTCCTACTCTGTCACGACTCGGAGTATGGCGTGATCTAGAAATCCGAAACAGAGTAACAAAATACTGGACTCGAACTAGGACTAGTGGCGGAGATGAATCAGGTGGAACTCGGACTGGTGGCGGACATGAATCTGGTGGAACTCGGACTGGTGGCAGAGATGAATCTGGTGAACTCGGACTGGTGGCCGATATATGTTGCAGGTGGACTCGAATTAGCGTGATGGCGGCGGATATGTGGTGGCGTATATGGACTTGAATTGGCGGTGAATATGTGGTGGTGGTATATGGCAGCGGCGATGAAGGTGGTGCGGTGGTGGTATGGCAGCAACGATGATGATGATGCGGTGGTGATATATGGCACCGGCGACGTGACAACCTGTGAAGATAACTCAAAACTCTAAAGGACTAGACGCTAAGACCAACAACTTGAAACGATGATGCAACCACAAATTCAACAAAGCAAATACATAAAAGATTATGCAAAGGCTCAAATTGGTTCGGATAGGATGAACGAACCCCAAAAATATTTTTGGCTTTTTCGTGGACTATAGGTATGAAGAACAGACTCGATCTAAACTACGAAAAAGTGCAAAATCTCACCGAGCAACCTGCAAATCTGATACCACTTCATAGAGGCAAAGGTATCCAGTCTTTCGATGAGATGGTGGCTATCGATTTGGATGGAGTAGACTTTGATGATCCGACTACGAACGTGCAAGGACGTCATGCCTTAGCAATCGCTAAACCAACTCCACGAGGTTATTGACCACGCTGGAGCATGATCAACCTGACCACGAGGGTCTATTTCCTCCAAGCAAACGAAGAACAAGCAAGAAACTAATATTGCAATCTAGATATTGCGAATAAAAGAGGAAAGCTTTATTGATCAAGTGGGATTCTATGACGTCTTGGTCTGGTCGTTGAACACAAATGAAGTATGCGAAGTTGCAGCTATGGTGAAATTTTAATCCAAACAAAACCCAAAGTCTGAACGATGCCCTAAGGGCTGTATATAAGGAGGAAGAGGGGTGAATTTCATGGCCCCTTGTAGGAGGGGTTCTAAACCAACCCTAACTCTATTTTTCCCACATATACGGACTCTAAAAATAGCCTATACTTCTATATTTCGAAATTACATGGGCTTGGCCCAATAATAAGGTGACGCGGGACCTATAATAGCCTCTGGACAAAATTTGTGAAGTGGCATGTTGTATATTTCGTCCAAGCCTTCATGCACCCATTACGGTGGCTCCAAAGTCCTGAAATCATCACTTGAAACTCCGTTCTTGTTTCCTTTGCGCATGCCATCATCTCCATGTTTGTTCTTGCTCCTATGTTCATCCTTCTCCAAGCTAGGCCCTTCATTTGTAAGCAAAACAAATGTATCCAATTTAGGCAGCATCATATTCTCATGAACATTAGAATCATTACCAAGAAACAAGAGTACCTGGTAATTTAATTGGCATGTGCGAGCTCTAGTAATTGGTCCAGTATGTATAGTATTAGGGGCTGTGGGTGTAACAATGGTATTGATGTCCTCATCACCATGGAAGAAGAAGAGCTCAGTACAAGCCCGACAGGTGGCTCTTGGTAGATGGTGGTGGTTGTGCCTGCTTTCTTGTATCACGACTGGAGGTGGCAGCTGATGGAGGTGCCGATGCAGTAGAATGTGTGGAAGTAGAGGATGCACGCGGTGTCCATGAGGAAGGTCGACCTACAGAATAGTTAGTTTGTGCCAATGCATGTCGATCTTGCACTTCACGTTCAGCTTTACAAGCAAGATGGAATAAACGAGTGATATTATTATACTCCTTATACTCTAGAATGGTCTGAACCTCTCTATTTAATCCACCCATAAAATGTGCAAGCATTGCTTCATTATCCTCAACAATACCACATCTAATCATGCCAGTTTGTAATTCCTGGTAATATTCCTCTACAGAATTTTTTCCTTGTCTTAAACGCTGCAATTTTTGAAGTAATTCACGTTGATAATATTGTGGAACCCAACGAGTATGCATAGCAATTTTTAAAGTAGCCCAAGTAGTTGGAATATTATTCAGATATAATCTACGATGTTCAGACCACCACACACAAGCAAAACTAGAGAAAGCACAAATTGCAGCAGCAACACGTCGCTCCTCGGGGATATTCTAAACATGTAAAACATTGTTCAGTTTCTAACTCCCAAGTAAGATATATATCAGGAATGTATCTACCCTCAAATGGTGGAATATTCAATTTCACTTTAGGGAGATGGTCATGATATCGTACCTAAAGGGGAGCCCTACCATTGTGATTATTTGCATGTGGACAACCTGGTGGTTGTGGTGCTGGTGGTTGCACTTAGTTCTGATTTTGATCAACCTCATCCTCGTAATCTCCCGCATAATCATCCTCCTCCTCATCAGCAGCAGGAGCCACAGAAGTATCAACAGCAGCACCAACAGTTTGGCCAGGCTCAAGAGGGACACGGCTCGCTCGGCGGAGGGCTATTTCGCGACGTGGAGATAGTCATTGTTGTTGTTGTTGTTGTTGTTGTAGAGGTGCAGCAGGTGCAGCCGGTGGTGGTTGTGGAAGACGCGCAAATAGTTCATTGAATTTGTTATTGAGCTTTGTTTCGAACGTCTTCTCAAGGCCAATTATCTTATCCATGGCCTCTTCAAAATTGTTCAACACATCTTGCACCTGTTCAGTCATCATTTGCTGAAATTTATCATGCAACTCCTTATTCGTCATGTTCTCCCAGTCAGTCTCATCGACTTGTGATCCTGCCATGGTTAGCAGCAATAGAAACACAAGAATATGATCGTACAGACTACTAGAAAATGGTGGTGGTGGGGCATCACAAATCCGTCAAGCAAATCTCAAATTCTTACCAGTTCTTACCAAGCAGCAGGTGGTGATCGGCAACCAGTGTAGTCAAAACTCTCAAAGCTTGGATAGAGTGATTACCAGGAAGAGTCAAACGCGTGACATAGTTGTATGTGGAGCTGGGAAGGCTTATAATATGGTAGCAAAAAGGGTCAACAATAATCAATTCAGAGATTCAAAGTTGAATAAACACTCAACGACGGTACGGTGATGGTCCTAGGATAGACTGTGCTAGAGACGCGAGCCAAGAACACTAAAAAAATCACGGCGCTCGACGTAAACAAGGGAGGAGCACACTTTGATTTTTTTTTCTTTTTCTTCTTTTTTTGCACTTTTTTCCTCTTTTTTTCTCTGCAACAATTTTTTTCCGAAAAAGTCTACAAATGGTCTAAAAACTGCCTAGTTAGAATTTTCCACACTTAGTTTTTTTTAAACTGGAACTATTTTTCTACTGCAGGTTGCACAAAAGTTTGGGAGTCCTACTCTTCCACGAATCAGAGTATGGCGTGATCTGGAAATCCAAAACAGAGTAACAAAATACTGGACTCGGACTAGGACTGGTGGAAGAGATGAATCTGGTAGAACTCGACTGGTGGCAGCGATGAATCTGGTGGAACTCGGACTGGTGGCGGATATACGTTGCAGGTGGACTCAGATTGGCGTGATGGCGGCGGATAGGTAGTGGCGTATATGGCAGCAGCGAAGATGATGATGCGGTGGTGATATATGGCAGCGGTGACGTGACAACCTATGAACAGAACTTGAAACTCTAAAGGGCTAGACGCTAAGACCAGCAACTTGACACGACGATGCAACCGCAAATTCAACAAAGCAAATACAGAAAAGATTATGCAAAGGCTCAGATTGGTTCGGATAGGATGAACTAACCCTAATTTTTTGGCTTTTTCATGGACTATAGGTATGAAGAACAGACTAGATCTAAACTATGAAAAAAATGTAAAATCTCACCGAGCAACCTAGAAATCTGATACCACTTGATAGAGGCAAAGGTGCCCCGTCTTTCAATGAGATGGTGGCTATCGTTTTGGAGGAAGTCGACTTTGATGATCCGACTACGAATGTGCGAGGACGTCGCGCCTTAGCAATCGCTAAACCAACTCTGAGAGGTTATTGACCATGCTGGAGCATGATGAACCTGACCATGAAGGTCTGTTTCCTGTAGGCAAATGAAGAACAAGCAAGAAACTAAGATTGCAATCTGGATATTGCGAATATAAGAGGAAAGCTTTATCGATCAAGGTGGGGTTCTGTGACGCCTTTGTCTGGTTGTTGAACACAAATGAAGTACGCGAAGTTGCAGCTATGGCGAACTTTAATCTAAACAAAACACAAAGTCTAAATGACGCCATAAGGGCTATATATATGGAGGAAGAGGGGGGGGATTTCGTGGCCCTTGGAGGAGGGGTCCGAAACCAACCCTAACTCTTGTTTCCCCACACATACAGTGTAACGCCCCGAGACCGACGCTTCAGACGCCTTCCATGTTTTCCCGAGTTTCGTTGTGTGTATTTATTTATTTATTTATTGCATTCATCATCGCATCATCCGCATTGTATCTTCATGTTTTCATAAAACTTGCATCCGCTCGTAGTTGCCGCGTCCCCCCTTGCCTCCGTAGACCGTTCCGAGACCAACCTTGTTCTTCGTTTTCCCTCTTGCCTAAACCGGAGTCTCTTTGCAAAATGCATCGACCCCTCGCGCGCGCGTCTGAAAATTGTCCCGGACCCGAACTGGACTGTCGCTACCGTTGTGTCCGGATCATCCCCTAACATCTATATAACATCACCGTTTTCTTATTTGGACTCCCTAGCCTATTTATTTGCGTACGTCCGATTGCGATCGGAGGGACAAGGTAACCCCTATTTAATCCGTGATGTATATATTCATCCACCCCTAGTACAACCCTAAAATCTAGCTCCCTTGTCCCATCAACCCAATCCCTCCGCCGCCGCCCTGCCTTGGGATCCCCTCATTCCTTCCCGAGCCAACTGCCCATTGCCACCGCAACCTCCAACCACCTCGCCGGAGCACAACACCCTCGGAGCCCCGAGTCCCGTGCCCTTCGTCGCCTCCCGAGCTCGTCCTCCTGTGGATCCCCTCGATCCCCTGCCATGCCGCGCCTGCCTCCTGCTCCAACCTCGTCCTCCAGCAGCTCCGAACACCACAGATGAGCCCCGTGCCTTCCTTTCCCTTCCCTTCCTTCTCCTGCATTTCTCTCTGACTCTCAAATCCCTCTCTCGTCTATGTCTCGTCTCGCAGGAAGCCCCAAGGAGTTGCGCTCGTCCCCGACGCCGGAAGCTCGCAGCCGCCATAGATCCTCGCCTCCGTGCCCTAGATCCGGCCCCTCCGTCGAATCCCTTCATCCTAGCCCTGTTCCCTCGCCGGCCCGCCAAGCCCCTGCTGCTATGCCTGCGCCAAGTCCTTGCCGCTGCCATCTGCTTCCCCTGCAACGAGAAGAGCCGCCGCCTCCTCGTGCCCGAGGGGTGCCCTTGTCCCTAAGCACCGCGCGCCAGCCTCGACCTCCTCCTCGCCGGAGTCCCGCACCAGCCGCCGCTGTGGGTCGTCCTCAACGCCTTCCCCGCCTCCGGTCGCTCAGTGTCGGTGAGCCGAGTCACCGGTGAAGCCCCGCAGGAGCGCGTCGCGCAGCCGCTGCCCGAATCCACCGCCCGCTGCCGTCCTGGACCTCACGTCGACTGCATCCCGCGCCGCCGCTGACTTCCCCTGCTCTCGCTACGCTCGTTCTATTCGAGCGTTGACCACAGGCCGCTCCAAGGCGCCAAGGCCCAGCGCTCCCTGCCCGGCCTCCTCCTCACCGACCTGGGCTTGGCCCATGGTGAGCAGCTCCCCCAGCTCAGAGTGCTCAGATTCGGCCCGTTCGTTTTTTTCCTGTTGTCAGCGATTTGTTAAATTCCCATAGCATTGCATATTTGCAGAACTGCCCCTATTTTAAACTGCTAATAACTTTTGAACCATGCATCTGAATGAAACATGTTATATATATATATATATATATATATATATATATATATATAATGCTTAAAATTTCATCTAGTTTCATAATATCCAACTTTCATCCATGTTAAAAATGTTTAAATTGTTGTTTGCATTAATTTGCATAAATAGCATGTTAAAATGCTTTATTTCATAACTAAATAATCGTAGCTCGGTTTTAAATAAACCTTATATGTATATGGGGTGGAAAATTGCCTAGTTTAACATGGTGCACTTTATTTTGCTGTTTAACAACATTAAAATTGTGTTTAGGGCAGAACAGTAGCAAATTCAAAATATGCATATGGGGATTTTCCGGAATTGTTGATTGTTGTTCCGGCCTCATTTAAACTTGCCTAAATAGTTAGTTTACTTATGCTTCACCCCTTGCCATGTTTAATAACATTTAATATTGTTGGGTACCATAAACAAGAGAGAGCTAAAATAATTGATGTGGTGTTTCGTCAATATGCAACTCGTTGCATATTGAGATCCACTTAATTTGTAGTATTGTTTGTGCATATTGCCATGTCATGAATCATTAAACCGGACATGCATCATACTTGATTGCGCATCGTGCCATGCTTATGTGTTTGTTGTTTACTATGTTGTTTGCTTCTTTCCGGTGTTGCTTCTTCGGGTTAGTCCCGATAACCTCGCGTTTGTGAGGATTTGTTCGACTTCGTCCGTTTGTGTTTTTCATGGACTCGTTCTTCTTCCTTGCGGGATTTCAGGCAAGATGACCATACCCTCGGAATCACTTCTATCTTTGCTTGCTAGTTGCTCGCTCTTTTGCTATGCCTATGCTGCGATACCTACCACTTGCTTATCGCGCCTCCCATATTGTCAAACCAAGCCTCTAACCCACCTTGTCCTAGCAAACCGTTGTTTGGCTATGTTACCGCTTTGCTCAGCCCCTCTTATAGCGTTGTTAGTTGCAGGTGAAGATGAAGTTTGTTCCTTGTTGGAACATGGAGATGTTGTTCCTTGATTGGAACATGTTTACTTGTTGGGATATCACAATATATCTTATTTAATTAATGCATCTATATACTTGGTAAAGGGTGGAAGGCTCGGCCTTATGCCTGGTGTTTTGTTCCACTCTTGCCGCCCTAGTTTCTGTCATATCGGTATTATGTTCCCGGATTTTGCGTCCCTAACGCGGTCGGGTGATTTATGGGACCCCCTTGACAGTTCGCTTTGAATAAGACTCCTCCAGCAAGGCCCAACCTTGGTTTTACCATTTGCCTCACCACCACCTACTTTTCCCCTGGGAGTAATTAACCCAAGGGTCATCTTTATTTAGCCCCCCCCGGGCCAATGCTTGTCTAAGTGTTGGTCCGAACCGAGCAGCCTGCGGGGCCACCTCGGGGAAACTCGAAGTCTGGTTTTACTCGTAGCTTGACTCATCCGGTGTTGCCCTGAGAACGAGATATGTGCAGCTCCTATCAGGATGTCGGCGCATCGGGCAGCTTTGCTGGTCTTGTTTTATTACTGTCAAAATGTCTTGTAGCCGGGATTCCGAGACTGATCGGGTCTTCCCGGGGAGAAGGAATATCCTTCGTTGATCGCGAGAGCTTATCATGGGCTAAGTTGGGACACCCCTGCAGGGTTTGAACTTTCGAAAGCCGTGCCCGCGGTTATGTGGCAGATGGGAATTTGTTAATGTCCGGTTGTAGAAAACCCGAAGTTGATCTTAATTAAAATACATCAACCGCGTGTGTAACCGTGATGGTCTCTTCTTGGCGGAGTCCGGGAAGTGAACACGGTGTTGGAGTTATGCTTGACGTAAGTAGTTTCAGGATCACTTCTTGATCATAGTTGTTCGACCGTGCTTTTGCCTTCTCTTCTCACTATCATTTGCGTATATTAGACACCAGATATGCTAGTCGCTTGCTGCAGCTCCACCTCACTACCCTGTCCTACCTTTAAGCTTAAATAGTCTTGATCTCGCGGGTGTGAGATTGCTGAGTCCCTGTGACTCACAGATACTTCCAAAACCAGTTTGCAGGTGCCGATGAAACCGTGCAGGTGACACACCCGAGCTCAAGGAGGAGCTCGATGAAGATCTTGTTCATTGTGTTGTTTCATTTCAGTTGATCTGTAGTGGAGCCCAGTTGGGGTCGATCAGGGTTCTGTGTAGCATTTGGGGTAGTCTTCTTTTATTTTGGTTCCGTAGTCGGACCTTGATTGTATCTGTATGATGTAATGCTTTACTCATGTATTGTGTGAAGTGGCGATTGTAAGCCAACTATGTATCTCTTTCCCTTATGTATTACATGGGTTGTGTGAAGATTACCTCACTTGCGACATTGCTTTCAATGCGGTTATGCCTCTAAGTCATGCTTCGACACGTGGGAGATATAGCCGCATCGAGGGCGTTACAAGTGGTATCAGAGCCTTCCCCGACCTTAGGAGCCCCCACCGATTGATTGTTTTTAGCGGCCGAGTTGTGTCTAGAAAATGTTTTGAGTCATTTAGGAATTATGTATCGGAGAGTTTAGGAATTCTTTTTACTTCCCAGTCTCCTCATCGCTCTGGTAAGGCATCCTGACATAGAGTTTTGACACTTCTCTTCTCAAATTTCACTAAAAAAAATTTAGGATCACGCGGGTATCTTAGAGTCGTTCCGATGGTTTTGTGATGACAACATTGTCTTGGTGCCTCCTGTCACCAGGGGTTTAGTGGAAGTGTCCCGGGGAGTTGAGCTCTGAGGTGTTGTCGTCATAATTTTATCATTGCAGTTCTGGAATACCTGAGTTTAGTACGCCGACATCGAAAATCTCTTTTGTACAGTTGTTGGTGAGATAACCCTGATAGCCCAGTACTGAGGCGAGTGCGGGAGTATTACCATAACTCGTATAGCGGATGCTTTTTGAAGGTTGAGGTAAACGATTTCTGAAGGTTTCTTGGTTATGTGTTGAAGGATGGATACATCTGGATCTAGGTATTGTTAGTTTGGGTGATATATTTTGTGTCCCCTATATCCCCAACACCTGATTGCATAACCAGAAAGTTTCGAGAGTTTATAAGTGGGAATTCAAGTATCTCATAGGAATTCTTTCCAACAGACACATGATACAATATGGGATCTATCATATGTCTGTTTTCGGCTTATTCTGCAAGCCAAATCCTTTGTTTTGTTTTATTTGTGGTATTCGAGTTGCTTCGAAGTCAAATGTTGAATCCATACCTTTCCTAAACGGTGTTCTCATATTTCTATGTGAATACTAATCCTTCTTGATCACTGAGGTTGTCTTTTCAATCCTTGCCAACCGGTGTGCTTCTCTCCAAGTAAATCCGATCATTCCAACATCTGCAAGATCAACTCTAAGTTTTTCTCAACGGTGGTTGCTTCATCCATTCCAAGTTGTCTTTGTTTTCCCGCCCTCCCACCCTTTTTCTTCAAGGACTCAGATTTCTTAATCAAGTATCCACCTTATAGATGTGAAATCTCTTCATTCTTTTCCTCAATGCTCTTATCCCGTGATTCTCATGAAGATGCTAAAGAAAGCTTTGAGTTTATCATTCTTCATCCTCATATTTTCTCCGGTGGATTCCAATTCAAGCTTTCAGTGTTGATCATATTCATTTCCTTGTTTCTAATGTTTTTCTCGTACCGGTGCACCTCTTAATCATCCACTTCTCACTATTCATTTGTTTTGGCATGCTGAAGATATCTCAGAAGGTTCAAGTTTCCATTCTCAATTCACTCAAGTTCTTTTCAGGATGCTATCTCAGTCAATCCATTTAATTCAACCAGTGCAATCTCTCTTTTCAAGTAATCATTCAACGGTGTTTCTTTTGAGTGGGCCCTAACCCACAGGTCTTTTACCAGGATCTTACCTGACTCTTCTAATCTTCCCGGAGCTATTCTCAAATTCATTTAAAAGTTTGATGTAAGAATGAATTATCATCAGTCATTTGTCTTTCTCCAAGATCTTCCAAATTCTTTTCATCGTTGGTTCAACCTTTTCTAATTTTCATTCCGGAGTGCCTCAACAATTCATGATGGTGTTTCTCGTCATCATTCTCAACATTGGAAGACCGAAGAAGAGTTTCTCTTAAATCTTGCCTCATTCTCTTCAAGATTCATGGTTCTAGCTTGATGCCATCCTCTCATATTTGTTTTTGACTGTGAGAATTCTTTTCACGCATCCGGAGCATTTCATGAGTTGTTTCCATTTCTTTCCTCCGAAGCCCATCATCTCATAATTATTCATTCAAGTTTTCAGCTCTCGTTCTCCAAATCTTACCGGTGCATCGTTCAAGTAGCCTCTAATCAGTTCATGATCTCTTCGTTCTCATGTATCTAAATTCTGTCAAGTATCTTTATTCATTTTCTAATTCTTCCCGGTGTATTGTGCCTTTACTACTTTCATTTTCAATTTTTATGGTGGTTCATTCAAGAGTTCTCTTTTCTTGGTTATCATATCAATTCATTCGTTGTTTCCAAATCCTACCGGTGATTCATTGAAGACCTTCCCAAGTTTGCGCTATATCTCTCTTAATCCTTTCTACGAGAATAAGTAGTATGCCAAATCCGTTGCTTGTCATCAATTTAAATTGGTGAAGGATATGCAAAACGTAATTCTTATTATGGTTTCATCCAAGTGATCTAGTTTCTTCTTTCCAGAGTTGTTCATCATGTCACATTTCTCGGTTCGAGATGCTTCATCTTTTTCTTTTCCGGAGTTCCAAGTTTTCCGCATTATCTCGTCGCAAAGCTCCATCTAAATCATCGCAAGGCTTCACCTTGTGTTTTCAACTTCCCTTTATTTTTATCATCCTTTCATTACCGGAGTTCTTCATGGAGGCTCTACATGATGGTTCGTTAAGGATTCTTTCATTCTCGATTTGGTCTTCAAGATTTCTCTCGGAGCTATGATCCGCTAAACTTTACTCAAAATTTAACATGGTGTTCAAAACATGTCTTGTTTTGAGGAGTTCAATCATTCTTCATCTTCCATTCCATGGTGCAATTCTTTCTACCTTATCTTTTGAGGTGGTGTTATGTCATTCTTGACAATTTCCCTTCGTGTTTCATGATTCACAAGTTGTCAAGAATGAAATATTTTAAACCCATCATTTCCAATTCGTTCACGAGATCTTTTCAACCCAATAATTTCTTTGTTGGAGTCATCCTGTGTCATATTTCACCTAAAGCCTTCCCTAAGGATTGTTGCTATTTGTGGTGCTTATCAATGATCCAAGTTTTCTCCTATCCTCTCGGCGAGAGAAGTTTTTTTTTTTCATCTCTTTGGTGCTCTCAATCAAATCAATGGTTTCCATTAGTGGCCAGTTGTCACCTCATCATTTTGAGATGTTTGCCATAAGCCCACTACAAGCTTATTCGTTTCATTGTTGGTTTTCCAACAACTCCGTTCTAACCTTCTTGGAAGGGTACTTTCCAAGCTCACTTGTGGCAAAAGTTGTCATTTTCTTCTCCGTCCCTTTATCCCAATGATCTAACTTCTATTCTTTCTCTACGGAGGCATTGTGATGTTGTGCTTTTCACCCATCACCTCGTTTTGTAAAGATCATGTTCTCTTTCGTGCTTATCCATTTAACCGGAGTGTTGTGTCTATCATTCCTCTTTTAACCGGAGTCTCATCCAAGTGCTTTCATTTTGCCAAGTTCAAATTCTATTCCTCCATTTCCAACCGGAGTGTTGTATCATCTCTTCAATATCGTCTCATCTTATCAAGTTTTCTTCTCTTTTCTACCGGAGTGCTGTCCAAATTATGTCATTCTTGTTCCTTCTCTATCTAGTTTTAACCGGAGTGTTTTCAATGTCTATCTTGTCACGTAAACTCTTCTTTCTCGTCGTATTCCATGTACCTTGTTCCTCTTGCTGAACAGAGTGTTTTAGATTTTGTTCACCTCCGTCGTGTCTTTTCTTCAAGCTTTGCAACCTCTCAAGGTTTGTGGGTTTCACTCGTTTGTCAAAGAAGCAACTTTGTTTTACCTATTCCTCTTTCGTTTCCCTCCGGTGCCATCCTAGCTCTCGGGACGAGATCCTCTTGTAGTGGTGGAGTGTTGTAACGCCCCGAGACCGACGCTTCAGACGCCTTCCATGTTTTCCCGAGTTTCGTTGTGTGTATTTATTTATTTATTGAATTCATCATCGCATCATCCGCATTGCATCTTCATGTTTTCATAAAACTTGCATCCGCTCGTAGTTGTCGCGTCCCCCTTGCCTCCGTAGACCTTTCTGAGACCAACCTTGTTCTTCGTTTTCCCTCTTGCCTAAACCGGAGTCTCTTTGCACAATGCATCGACCCCTCGCGCGCGCGTCTGAAAATTGTCCCGGACCCGAACCGGACTGTCGCTACCGTTGTGTCCGGATCATCCCCTAACATCTATATAACATCACCGTTTTCTTATTTGGACTCCCTAGCCTATTTATTTGCGTACGTCCGATTGCGATCGGAGGGACAAGGTAACCCCTATTTAATCCGTGATGTATACATTCATCCACCCCTAGTCCAACCCTAAAATCTAGCTCCCTTGTCCCATCAACCCGATCCCTCCGCCGCCGCCCTGCCTTGGGATCCCCTCATTCCTTCCCGAGCCAACTGCCCATCGCCACCGCAGCCTCCAACCACCTCACCGGAGCACAACACCCTCGGAGCCCCGAGTCCCGTGCCCTTCGTCGCCTCCCGAGCTCGTCCTCCTGTGGATCCCCTCGATCCCCAGCCTTGCCGCGTCTGCCTCCTGCTCCAACCTCGTCCTCTAGCAGCTCCAAACACCGCAGATGAGCCCCATGCCTTCCTTTACCTTCCCTTCCTTCTCCTGCATTTCTCTCTGACTCTCAAATCCCTCTCTCGTCTCTGTCTCGTCTCGCAAGAAGCCCCAAGGAGTTGCGCTCGTCCCCGACGCCGGAAGCCCGCAGCCGCCATGGATCCTCGCCTCCGCGCCCTAGATCCGGCCCCTCCGTCGAATCCCTTCGTCCTAGCCCCGTTCCCTCGCCGGCCCGCCAAGCCCCTACTGTTGTGCCTGCGCCAAGTCCTTGCCGCTGCCATCTGCTTCCCCTGCAACGAGAAGAGCCGCCGCCGCCTCGTGCCCGAGGGGTGCGCTTGTCACTGAGCACCGCGCGCCAGCCTCGACCTCCTCCTCGCCGGAGTCCCGCACCAGCCGCCGCTGTGGGTCGTCCTCAACGCCTTCCCCGCCTCCGGTCGCTCAGTGCCAGCGAGCCCAGTCACCGGTGAAGCCCCGCAGGAGCGCGTCGTGCAGCCGCCGCCCCAATCCACCGCCTGCTGCCGTCCTGGACCTCACGTCGACTGCATCCCGCGCCGCCGCTGACTTCCCCTGCTCTCGCTACGCTCGTTCTGTTCGAGCGTTGACCACAGGCCGCTCCAAGGCGCCAAGGCCCAGCGCTCCCTGCCCGGCCTCCTCCTCACCGACCTAGGCTTGGCCCATGGTGAGCAGATCCCCCAGCTCAGAGTGCTCAGATTCGGCCCGTTCGTTTTTTCCCGTTGTGAGCGATTTGTTAAATTCCCATAGCATTGCATATTTGCAGAACTGCCCCTATTTTAAACTGCTAATAACTTTTGAACCATGCATCTGAATGAAACATGTTATATATATATAATGCTTAAAATTTCATATAGTTTCATAATATCCAACTTTCATCCATGTTAAAAATGTTTAAATTGTTGTTTGCATTAATTTGCATAAATAGCATGTTAAAATGCTTTATTTCATAACTAAATAATCGTAGCTCGGTTTTAAATAAACCTTATATGTATATGGGGTGGAAAATTGCCTAGTTTAACATGGTGCACTTTATTTTGCTGTTTAACAACATTAAAATTGTGTTTAGGGCAGAACAGTAGCAAATTCAAAATATGCATATGGGGATTTTCCGGAATTGTTGATTGTTGTTCCGGCCTCATTTAAACTTGCCTAAATAGTTAGTTTACTTATGCTTCACCCCTTGCCATGTTTAATAACATTTAATATTGTTGGGTACCATAAACAAGAGAGAGCTAAAATAATTGATGTGGTGTTTCGTCAATATGCAACTCGTTGCATATTGAGATCCACTTAATTTGTAGTATTGTTTGTGCATATTGCCATGTCATGAATCATTAAACCGGACATGCATCATACTTGATTGCGCATCATGCCATGCTTATGTGTTTGTTGTTTACTATGTTGTTTGCTTCTTTCCGGTGTTGCTTCTTCGGGTTAGTCCCGATAACGTCGCGTTTGTGAGGATTTGTTCGACTTCGTCCGTTTGTCTTCTTCATGGACTCGTTCTTCTTCCTTGCGGGATTTCAGGCAAGATGACCATACCCTTGAAATCACTTCTATCTTTGCTTGCTAGTTGCTCGCTCTTTTGCTATGCCTATGCTGCGATACCTACCACTTGCTTATCGCGCCTCCCATATTGTCAAACCAAGCCTCTAACCCACCTTGTCCTAGCAAACCGTTGTTTGGCTATGTTACCGCTTTGCTCAGCCCCTCTTATAGCGTTGTTAGTTGCAGGTGAAGATGAAGTTTGTTCCTTGTTGGAACATGGAGATGTTGTTCCTTGATTGGAACATGTTTACTTGTTGGGATATCACAATATATCTTATTTAATTAATGCATCTATATACTTGGTAAAGGGTGGAAGGCTCGGCCTTATGCCTGGTGTTTTGTTCCACTCTTGCCGCCCTAGTTTCCATCATATCGGTATTATGTTCCCGGATTTTGCGTCCCTAACGCGGTCGGGTGATTTATGGGACCCCCTTGACAGTTCGCTTTGAATAAGACTCCTCCAGCAAGGCCCAACCTTGGTTTTACCATTTGCCTCACCACCACCTACTTTTCCCCTGGGAGTAATTAACCCAAGGGTCATCTTTATTTAGCCCCCCCCCCGGGCCAATGCTTGTCTAAGTGTTGGTCCGAACCGAGCAGCCTGCGGGGCCACCTCGGGGAAACTCGAAGTCTGGTTTTACTCGTAGCTTGACTTATCCGGTGTTGCCCTGAGAACGAGATATGTGCAGCTCCTATCAGGATGTCGGCGCATCGGGCGGCTTTGCTGGTCTTGTTTTATTACTGTCGAAATGTCTTGTAGCCGGGATTCCGAGACTGATCGGGTCTTCCCGGGGAGAAGGAATATCCTTCGTTGATCGCGAGAGCTTATCATGGGCTAAGTTGGGACACCCCTGCAGGGTTTGAACTTTCGAAAGCCGTGCCCGCGGTTATGTGGCAGATGGGAATTTGTTAATGTCCGGTTGTAGAAAACCCAAAGTTGATCTTAATTAAAATACATCAACCGCGTGTGTAACCGTGATGGTCTCTTCTCGGCGGAGTCCGGGAAGTGAACACGGTCTTGGAGTTATGCTTGACGTAAGTAGTTTCAGGATCACTTCTTGATCATAGTTGTTCGACCGTGCTTTTGCCTTCTCTTCTCGCTCTCATTTGCGTATGTTGGACACCAGATATGCTAGTCGCTTGCTTCAGCTCCACCTCACTACCCTGTCCTACCTTTAAGCTTAAATAGTCTTGATCTCGCGGGTGTGAGATTGCTGAGTCCCCGTGACTCACAGATACTTCCAAAACCAGTTTGCAGGTGACGATGAAACCGTGCAGGTGACACACCCGAGCTCAAGGAGGAGCTTGATGAAGATCTTGTTCATTGTGTTGTTTCATTTGAGTTGATCAGTAGTGGAGCCCAGTTGGGGTCGATCAGGGTTCTGTGTAGCATTTGGGGTAGTCTTCTTTTATTTTGGTTCCGTAGTCGGACCTTGATTGTATATGTATGATGTAATGCTTTACTCATGTATTGTGTGAAATGGCGATTGTAAGCCAACTATGTATCTCTTTCCCTTATGTATTACATGGGTTGTGTGAAGATTACCTCACTTGCGACATTGCTTTCAATGTGGTTATGCCTCTAAGTGGTGCTTCGACACGTGGGAGATATAGCCGCATCGAGGGCGTTACATACAGACTCTAAAAATAGTCTATACTCAAGTATTTTGAAATTACATGGGCCTGGCCCAATTATAAGGTGACGCAGCACCTATAATAGCCTCTGGACGAAATTTATGAAGTGGCATCTTGTATATTTCATCCAAGGCTTCACGCACTCATTATGGTGGCTTCAAAATCCTGAAATCATCACTTGTAACTCCGTTCTTGTTCCCCTTGCGCATGCCATCATCTCCATGCTTGATCTTGCTCCAATGATCATCCTTCTTGTCCAAGCTAGGCCCTTCATTTGTAAGCAAGACAAATGTATCCAATTTAGGCAGCATCATATTCTCACGAACATTAGAATCATTACCAAGAAACGAAAGTACCTGGTAATTTAATTGGCATGCGCGAGCTCTAGTAATTGGTCATGTATATGTATCAGTAGGGGTTGTGGTTGTAACTTTGTTAGTGATGTCCTCATCAGAATGTGAAGCCAGCCAGTTCCATTCCAAGAATATCCATCTGCCTGTCCAAGCTCTTCAAACAATCCCTTTATCATGGTTGTTTTTGGTCTGGGGGCTCGACATCTTGGGCCCCTTCCCCCATGCTACCGGGGGCTTTGAATTCTTGTTCGTTGCAATCGAGAAGTTTACAAAGTGGCCGGAAGTAGAGCCCATGAGAAAGGTGACTGCTCAGTCAACTATCAAGTTCTTGAAAGGATTGGTGTGTCGCTTCGGGGTCCCTGCCCGAATCAACACTGACAATTCCACCCAATTCACGAGCCATGCCTTCATGCAATATGTCCATACCCTCGGAAGCAAGATCTCATTCGCCTCTGTTGCTCATCCAAGGAGCAACGGGCAAGGTGAGAGGGCGAACGCAGAAGTGTTGCGAGGACTCAAGACAAGGACATTTGATAAGCTGCAGAAGTGTGGCGGGCGATGGATCGACGAGCTGCCGGTGGTTCTTTGGTCCCTCTGAACAACACTAAATCGAGCTACCGAGCAGACTCCCTTCTCCCTAGTCTATAGGGCAAAGGCAGTTATCCCATGGAACTCATTCATGGGTCACCTCGAGTGCTTGCCTATGATGAAGTAGTGTAGGAACAACACTAGTGTGACGACGCTGTGCTACTCGAGGAGAACCGTCTCTGGGCTGCTACGCATGCCGCACACTACCATCAGGCCCTGCGTCGCTATTACAGCCACAGGGTTCATGCCCGGAGTTTTGAGGAAGGCGACCTTGTCCTTAGGCGCGTTCAGTCCGCCAAGGGTACAAACAAGTTGACGCCTAAGTGGGAAGGCCCTTACCGGGTAGTATGAGTCACCAGACCTGGCGCGGTCCGCCTAGAGACTAGAGATGGCATTCAGCTGCAAAACTCATGGAACATTGAGCATCTCTATAAGTTCTACCAGTAAGGCGCGGCTGTCGAGCCCTGCCCGGCAGCCACCCTTTTGTGCAGGCCTTGCCGATGTTGCATGTAACCCCTTGTAGAAAGCCAGGCACATTGAGCAACAAAGAAATAAATGAAGCGCTGGCGGGGACCGACAAATTGCATGGATGCATAAGCATATCATGAGCATAGCATGTTCATGTAGATAAGATTGCAAGTGGCATCATTTCCATCTCCATTCAACTGCAGGCTCTTACCGTGGACTTTGTTCCGAAGAAGAGAAGAGAAGAAGAGCCTACATTGCGATCCACGACAAGCCAAACAGATAAGTTTTCTCTCTTATCCAAATGTGTTCTGTAAGTAGAGACTTGTGCATATGAAAACCCCGTCACCTTCGAAACTTAGGTGCTCCCATTTCTCGACTTGAAGTTTCTACGCTCGGGGTGGTTGAAGTGGCCTTTGGCGAGAAGGTTTGACGGGGGCTGGTCCCTCTTTATGGTTTATGCCCGGCAGACCTAGCTCCGCGGCAGCAAACTGAGGGTACCGGCAGGATAGCCTACCGGGGAAACTTGTTACTTGAATGTATAGAGGCATTTCACCTCTACATGGACATGTTACATGCACAAGTTCTCGGCAAGGTTTATCTTTTTCATTAATATGCTGATCAAAAAGCACAAATCTTACACAACACAAACATGGGTAGAGAAGATTACATAATTTAAGCTAAAGTTTGGCAAGTGCCTACATATTTTAGATTGAAAAAAGAGAAGTGCCCCATGATGCCCTTTCTTGTCCCTCTCCACCTAGGCACTGCGGCAGGAGGTGAAGGGGGCAAAAGGAGCTCCTGGACAAAGCCCAGCCTGACCCCGTCACGTCCCTCGACAAGGAGCCTGGCAAGAGCAGGAAGGCACCGGCAAAGGTGATGGTGAAGAGATCGGCGGAGATGACCTGTCAACCGCCACCACCAGGGCCAGCAGGACGCGGCAGGGCGAACGAAGCTGCAGCCGTGAGGAAGCTTGCCGGGGTCCAGCTGGAAGGCTGCTGGAGGAGCCGGGGCACTGTCTTCGCCTCTGTGCCCAACTTCCTGGCAAATCACCTTGCTGGAGAGGAGATGCAGGTGAAGATGGTGGTGCCGCCGTGTGACCGTGACGGTGCGAGCACCCAAAGACCTTGACGGAGAGCAAATCGGCCTCCATTAATTTAAAATGGAGGACATGCCCCTCCGACAAGCTATGGGTGCGAGCAAAGGTCTTCCAGCCACGGTGGAAGAACATGACATGAGGAGCGGGGAAATCCACATCCACCCACATGCCGCCATTCCCGCAGTCCCTCATGTGCAGTTTCAACGCATGCGGTTGTTCGAGCTCCATCGCCCTTGCGAATGGAGTAGGAAGACGGGGGCAGCGCGTGGGGGTTTGTACAATCTGATGATGAACTCCAGAGGTTGGTCTCCGACGTGGCCTTCCATCGAGGGAGGGACGGCCGGCGGGAGTGCAATCAGAGCGCCACCCCATCCTCCTCGGCCCCGGGCACCGCGATGACCACGACCTCGCCCCCTCCCACCTCCTCTCATAGCGGGCTCCACCCCCGCATCTTCGGAGGGAGGAGGGAGACGTTGTCGAGCAGAAGTTCTCGTCGCCACTGGAGCAGCGCCGGACCCTCGACTTCTCACCATGATAAGCAAGGACTACTGCAAGAATGGAGGGAGAAGGGGGTGTGGAGAAATGCCGCCCGCGTCCCCTTTTATAGGCAAGTGGGGAAGGGGGCTAGATTTTTCCATGAAGGTAGCCACCCTGTTCAACCAGTGTGGTTCCCCCTCACCATTAACGGCTCAAAGAATCAAGGCCGACCCTCTGCACTAATCCACGATGACTAGCTTTCTGCCATGGCGCTCATTCACGTGCCCTCCGCATCCGCCACCAAATTTGCGCAATGCATGCAATACACATGGCAGAAGCACTTGAAGCGGGAAAGATAAGGGGGTAGCGCCCCGTGAACGCGGGACAAGGCTACCCCATAGATCGTGGCCCATTATCTCCCCATTGCAATTGGCGTTACGCGACACACGGGAGAACCTGAAACTGACCTGGAATCAAGGTTAATGAAGAAGCAAAGAAGATCTCAAAGGACAAGCAATTGCTATCCTCTTGCATGTGCACTGATAGGGACTACCCCGATGATGCTTGTGAGCGTGTTCGGGCTAGACCCGGGGGCTCGTGTCGATGCAACAAACCCTGGGTCTGTTACCCACACCATGCACAGGCCTAAGAGCAAAATTACAGCATCCAGGACCAGACCAAGCACAAGTGATCAGCTCTTTGAGGAATCAGAGTGCGGCTCAAGAAGACCAAGTCAAGCCAAATGAACAAGATACCACCAAGGGAAAACCTCCCTTGTCGGGTAGGCGAGCCTAGCGAGGTCAAGGTTACCCCAGAGACAAGCCTCAAGACCATCCTGGCAGGCATGTCGGGCCCTACGAAGGCAAACTACCCCGCCAAGGCTTCACCGCTCCACCTCAAAGTGATGCAAGTCATCGATCGGTGTGGTGTCAAGCCCCCAAGTGACTAAGTGGCTGTTTTTTGCCACATGGCAGCCACTTCCTATGGAAGTCACCTCCAAATGACACCCGTCCAACAATGTGTCAAGAAGACAGACAAGAAGGTGGCCGAACTGCTCGGCAAGGCTTGCCGGGCATGCCATGATGTGACACCAGGTGGCGCATTTAATGCACTCTGCCCTGTCTGCAGAGTTAGGTATGATAGCACTGTTTGCTATCTAATAAGGACACAATGACTGATTTGCCATTGTGGTGACCCCTTGATCTATAAAAGGAGGCCCGTGGTGACCATAGAAAGGATTCGGACCCTTGCACACTCATACGTGCATAGTTGCTCTCGCCCCGAGGCAACCCTGCCAGGCTAGAGCGCTGTGTTTCCACCACAATTCACCAAAGCAGGAGTAGGGTTTTACGCCTCGCGGCGGCCCGAACCTTGGTAAAATTGCCAGTGTGATCTATGTCGTGCTGCGTGACGTTCTCCGCTCTTTGTGCAATGTGCTCATCCCCCATGCCGAACCACAAGGGGCTCATGGCCCCATAGGTGGTCGTGGTTTCCCACTACACGTGATGTATACATAGACAACATGTATCTAAATTATGGCATGCCAACCCATTTTCTAAAGACATAATATAGTTATATCATCTCATCCAGTTTACATAGTCATTATATTTTGAATTATGTCATTCTGTCTGTGAATTATATCATACCATCGTGTTTCCATCGACGGCATGTTTGTGAATTATGGCATGCCAACCACTTTAATAGAACCATCGTATAGTTATATCGTGTCATCCTGTTTACATAGTCATCATATTTTGAAGTATGTCATTCTATCATGTTTAGTTAGCCATCACATATGTGAAATTGTGTCATGCTATCCTATTTAATTAGCCATCATATATGTGAAATTATGTCATGCTATCTTGTTTGGTTAGACAACATAAATGTGAATTATTTCATGCCCTGTTTTCTTCCCTACTATCCATTGCACCTATCTATCATACAATGTATGTACATTCAATTACTTTTCTTGTTTATTGGCCATTTGAATGGATGGGGTGATGGCAGTATCCATGGGATTAAAGACACGATCTTCAGAAAAGATCGTGTTACCCGCAGATGTAGATAGAACCACCGTTGTACTTGCCCAAGAACCAGCCCCACCAGACATAACCCAGACTCACGCAGATTATACCCCTACCTAGTTGGACAAAGAACCAGCTACACCCCTTCTAACCCCCAACCCCAGCAAATAGTAATCCAGTTCCAGTTGACACAGCACCGTCTCCACCACAGAGCACCCAAACATGAGCAGTTAGCAAGGCAACTGTAGTGCCCAAAGCACGAGGACCGCCACTTCGAACCACAAGTCAACGCTTAAAGCAGAAGAAGAATTATTCTCAGGTCAGGTTCCATAGCTATGGTTCATACACCTTTGCTCTTGCATCACTGTATTTACTCATACCAACTAATTTCAAATTTAAAGGATGCAATTAAAACTCCAATGGCGCAACAAGTATGTTTTAAACCTGTTTCTTTAACGTGTTTGTTGTTGTAACTTGCTCTATGTTGATTTCAGTTTCAAATGAATAAACAGTTATGTTCTCATGCCATGCACATTACAAGTGTTGTTAGTGTTGTGTAGTTTCCCACACTTATATTCCGTCTATGCTACTTTGTCTTAAACAGATATGGTTTGAACTGTCTCTATCTTGATTTGGCAACAGAAACTAGAATGATATAGACCATACAGTGACCATACTACATAGATATATATTTGTTTCATGTTGTTATCCTGTCCACCTTACTACTGAACTGGTTTGCCCAAATGAGTTTCATATACAAAACATGATAAACCTATGACCTGTCTGCTTGTTTCTCTTTTAGAATGCGGACAAAATTAAATATTGGAGAAGAGTACCCCGTTATGCAATGGTAAAGGAAGTAATGCAGATAAGGTTCAAGATAGTGAGACATCCCTGTTGGTCTCCAAGAAAGTTGATAAAAACTATCTTGAAGATAGTGAGACAACCCCAAAGTCCTGTCTTGATGTAGTGCTCGAGTTACTAGCCACTACTGTTGGCACCAGCTCCTCGAACACGCTACCTGAATCAGTTCGGCTTCTTGAGTCTCAACTTCAAGTTGAAAGACATCGATCAGATGTGCTGTGACAGGAAGCCGAAGGACTAAGGAAGTCCCTGCATAATTCAGATGCATACTTTCTGGTGCAGCAGCAAGCGTTGGAGGATTTAAGCGCCAAACAAGAGAAAGCTAATAAGCTTGCTAAGCGTCTTGCCATCTGATAACCCACAAGTATAGGGGATCGCAACAATTTTCGAGGGTAGAGTATTCAACCCAAATTTATTGATTCGACACAAGGGGAGCCAAAGAATATTCTCAAGTATTAGTAGTTGAGTTGTCAATTCAACCACACCTGGATAACTTAGTGTCTGCAGAAAAGTATTTAGTAGCAAAGTAGTATGGAAGTAACAGTAACGGTGGCAAAAGTAACAGTGATAGTTTTGTAGTGATTGTAACAGTAGCGACGGAAAAGTAAATAAGCAAAGGACAATATGTGAAAAGCTCGTAGGCATTGGATCGGTGATGGAGAATTATTCCGGATGCGATTATTCATGCAACACTTATAACATAGGGTGACATAGAACTAGTTCCAATTCATCAATGTAATGTATGCATGTATCCCGAATATCGTCATACGTGCTTATGGAAAAGAACTTGCATGACATCTTTTGTCCTACCCTCTCGTGGCAGCGGGGTCCTATTGGAAACTAAGGGATATTAAGGCCTCCTTTTAATAGAGTACCAGACCAAAGCATTAACACATAGTGAATACATGAACTCCTCAAACTACGGTCATCACCGGGAGTGGTCCCGATTATTGTCACTTCGGGGTTGCCGGATCATAACACATAGTAGGTGACTATAGACTTGCAAGATAGGATCAAGAACTCACATATATTCATGAAAACATAATAGGTTCAGATCTGAAATCATGGCACTCGGACCCTAGTGACAAGCATTAAGCATATAAAAGTCATAGCAACATCAATCTCAGAACATAGTGGATACTAGGGATCAAACCCTAACAAAACTAACTCGATTACATGATAAATCTCATCCAGCCCATCACCGTCCAGCAAGCCTACGATGGAATTACTCACGCACGGCGGTGAGCATCATGAAATTGGTGATGGAGGATGGTTGATGATGACGATGGCGACCGATTCCCCTCTCTGGAGCCCCGAACGGACTCCAGATCAGCCCTCCCAAGGGAGATTAGGGCTTGGCGGCGGCTCTGTATCTTAAAACGCGATGAATCCTTCTCTCCAATTTTTTTTCTCCCCGAACGTGAATATATAGAGCTGGAGTTGAGGTCGGTGGAGCTCGAGGGGGCCCACGAGGCAGGGGGCGTGCCCCCCACCCTCGTGGATAGGGTGTGGGCCCTGGCCTGGATTCTTTCGCCAGTATTTTTTATTATTTCCAAAAACAATCTCCGTTGATTTTTAGGTCATTCCGAGAACTTTTATTTCTGCACAAAAATAACACCATGGCAATTCTGCTGAAGACAACGTCAGTTCGGGTTAGTTCCATTCAAATCATGCAAGTTAGAGTCCAAAACAAGGGCAAAAGTGTTTGGAGAAGTAGATACGACGGAGACGTATCAACTCCCCCAAGCTTAAACCTTTGCTTGTCCTCAAGCAATTCAATTGATAAATTGAAAGTGATAAAGAAAAACTTCTACAAACTCTGCTTGCTCTTGTTGTTGTAAATATGTAAAGCGACATTCAAATTTTCAGCAAAGATTATGAACTAACCATATTCGCAATAACATTTAGGTTTCATGTTTACTCATGTCAATGGCATAATCAACTAGCGAGCAATAATAATAAATCTCGGATGACAACACTTTCTCAAAACAATCATGATATGATATAACAAGATGGTATCTCACTAGCCCTTTCTGAGACTGCAAAACATAAATGCAGAGCACCTTTGAAGATCAAGGACTGACTAAACATTATAATTCATGGTAAAAGAGATCCAGTCATAGTCATACCCAATATAAATTAATCGTAATGGATGCAGATGACAACGGTGCTCTCCAGCTGATGCTTTTTAATAAGAGGGTGATGACTCAACATAAAAGTAAATAGATAGGCCCTTCGCAGAGGGAAGCAGAGATTTGTAGAGGTGCCAGATCTTGATTTTTGAAATAGAGATGAATAATATTTTGAGCGGCATACTTTCATTGTCAACATAAAAACCGACAGATCTCGATATCTTCCATGCTACTCACATTATAGGCGGTTCCCAAACAGAATGGTAAAGTAGATACGACGGAGACGTATCACCAGCATGGTGGATACCCAGGATATTGTTTCTTGAGCTCTTGTGAAGTGGTTTCAGTGCTGGACTTGTTTTGCTGCGACGTTTATTTGCACTGGTCACCAACTTTGACATCCAGTGTGTTGTAGGGTGAAACCCTAGAGGGGATCTTTTCACACTTGTAGGGGGAAAAGAGGAAGAACACTCAAGAACACAAGGAACAAATCACTCAAACAAACCCAAATATCACATCCACTAGAGTAGCATACATGAGGTCCACAAGATTACATGAACAATTCAAGGAAAATAGCACTAGGTAAGTTCCTCCCACTAGGTGAGGTCTTAATGTTGATCTTCTCCAAGAGGAGGCCCTGACAATCCAAAGGATTCTTCCCAAGGTGGGGAATTGATCTCTAAGAGGAGGGGATACAAGGAGCAAACCTCTCTAGTGTCTATCAAATACTTTGCTGTCCCCCCAAAAGAGCTAGGGGATGAGTACTTAAAGGCTAGGGATGAAACAAGAGGGAGAGAGAGGTACAAGGGTCAAAAGACCAAATGCACGCAGGCTGTTCCGGAGGGGTCCGGGCACCCGGGGCGAAGGGACCGGGCACCCGGACGGGTCAGGCCACCGGCTGTAGGAGGACCGGGCACCCGGGGTCCTATGCCCGGGCACCAGGGGTGAGCTGGGCGTGGCCCAGGCGGCAGGTCGGGCACTCGGGGTGGGTTGGCGAAGCCCAGGTGGGGGGCCGGGCACCCGGGGCCTTGGGGTCGGGCACTTGGGGCCGGCTGGGGCGCTGCCCAGGCTGTGGCCGGGCACCCGGGACCGAAGCAGCCGGGCACCCGGGGTGTCCAGGGACTGTAGACCTTCCTTCTTCTCCTTCTCCTCTCCTTTCCCTTGCTCCATGGATGCTCGAGTCTCCCTCCTCTCCTTCTCACGATCATCTTCTTGGTACCTAAGAATGCATAGGGTATCTCTTTGAGGTAGAATCTCATTCTCATGTGAAACCGAACGAAACTCGGAAAGGAAAGAAGTGACCTCGTTAGCGATGTTGCGTGCACGTGCTCTTGTCATTGGTCCTCTCGGTGCTTACGGTGGTGATGGAGTGTCGGTGTGGGTAGTCGAGGGATTCTCCGCATCACAGTGTATGTAATATGCTGCTTTGTTCCCCATATTTGCACTGGTGGCGAACTTTGATGCCCAGTGGACGAAATATGTGTAATAGTCGTAATAGCCTAGCGTAAGTTGCTTGCTTATTTATTTCCTTGTTGTCTTGTTTATTTGTTTGCTTGTAGTCATTGCATTTCTTTTTTCATGGTTTGCTAGTTGCCACAATAACCTATTTTTTAAAACTAGGCCACAATAACCATGGGCTACATATCTACTGTAGTGACTATGAGCCGTAGAAATAATGTGCCTTCTGCAGGTCATAGAAATAATGGGCCTTCTACGGGCGTACAATCAATGGGCCTTCTACGGGTCATATGATCGATTGGCCAGACATGGGCCAATAACGGACCGCGTTATGGGTCATAAACGGGCTAGAGTGGGAATTGTCTGTTCATGGGTCGACCATAACGGGCCGTTAATAGGCCGATGCGTATAACGGGCTTGTTTCCATCGACAGGCATAACAGGTCGTTAATGGATCGTATTTGATGATGCTATGAAAATGGCCCAACGGATTAATGGGCCACAAATGGGCCAACCTTAACCACGTGCTAAATTTGGCCCACAACCGGAACAGGCCAGTAACGGACCGTAAGTAATCAAATGCTGCAAATCAGCCCAAGAATAAATGGGCCCTAGGAAGGCCGAAAGATAACACGGGCTGGAAATGATCCAATGGAATAATGGGTCATTAATGGGTATAAAGTGATACATTGTTCATTACAGGTCAGTTTCACCACGGGCCGTTAATGGGCCAAGAGTTACAAAGGGCCTCATATGGGTCGAAAAACGTCATGGGTCATACATGGGCCGGAAGTTACAACGGGATGGAATCATATTGGATGGCCCAGATGACGCTACTAGGCCTAATACGGATAGGCCATAATGGGTCATTAGTTAGCGGGTTGTAAATGGGCTATATGCGAACGGGCCGCTAACAGGCTTTAAGTGGGCCGGCCGTTACCTTTTGACCAGGCCAAACATGCCGTCCTTTTGACCTGAATGGGCCGTTGTTGGCCCGAGCCACGTGTCGATGTATCATAGCCGCGTCTCTTCCATTCGCTGGATGACAACTGTCCCAACGCTGAGCTGACACGTGGATCCGCCGGTGAATGAGAATTTTACACGTGGAAAATCCCCATTGGTCTGGGCTGTTAATGGGTTATCGGATCCAAACCGGAAACTGATAGCTTAACGGCGACCCATTACGGTGGATGCCACCTGTCGGCTACCCTTGCCAAAACCGCTTCCATGACGCGCCATTTATCGTCATGGAAGTGGACACTTCCGTCATGACAACTTTGGTATTGTCATGGAACACTTCTACGACAGCACAGGTGTAACTATCTTGATTCTGTCATAAAATCATCATGGATGTACATACATGACAGAAAACGTGACCTACTGTGACAAACACGTATCATCACGGAAGTGGTTTCTTTTTTGTAGTGTTTGATGTGGCACCTCATTTCTCCATGACCGAAGGGAGTTTCCCATACTCGGCCATCTTCCTTGAGGGGCTTCCGAAGATGGAAGTGTCGCCCTCACTTGTAGGTGGTCACCTTGGACTTGATGATGTCGATGTAGGCGTACTCGTGGGAGATAGGCGAAGATGTCGCACGTCCAAGGTGAAGGTGCCTTGATAACACTTGGTGAAGATGCCAAAGTGGTGGTGGTAGCCGTAGCTTCCTCTTGGTGGTGCTTATCTCACGGTCTTCTCATGTGCTCATGATGGTTGGCCGGAGCTTGATGTAGAGCTTGTTTGGACTTGTAGGTTTGCGCGTGTCGAGCATCTTCATGTTCGTGATGTCGTTGTCGTGCTTGAACTCGTAGTAGATTTCGTTCGTAGTCGGCGCGCACATGATGCTTGGAGGTGACTTGCCCTTCATGACGATGTGGATCACCAATGTGATGATGGTCGCCATGGAGATGTGGACGCGGATGAATTGCGGTTGCATTGCTTGGCCGCTCGAAAGATGTTCGACTTGAGCGTCACCGCCTTGAAGAAGACGAAGGGGAATAAGACTTGTAGTTAGCCACCATGTCTCGTACTTGATGCATGTGTTCGTCCAACTTGGTGTTGATGTAGTCCCTTTTACTTGCTTCGGAGTGACGTATGTCTATGGCGAGTCGCTCAATGCCTTGCATTGCTCGTTGTAGTCCAAAGAGTGGAGTTTTGATGACATAGTTGTTCTCGCCGTCGTTGTCGTCAAAGACCGGAGATGAAATGCTTTGCCTATCCATCACGAGACTTGAGCAAATGTGAGTGGCAGAAAGGAAAGAACTAGACCAATGTACCTTATCCAATGTTGAAGATGGATCAACTATTACTCAATAATGTATTATGGAAATAGCACAATTGGTACCGGATCTTGTCAATTCTCACACCTACGCAAGTAAAGCTTTTTGGTGGAGCTTGGTGAGGATAGTGGCACAAAAATTTGATGCAATTGTTAGCAAGAGTCAATAAAGTTGAAAGAGATTCACAAATTTGCAAGTGAAGCAAGTAGACCAATAGCAACGAATGGCACACGGAAACACACACACAGATTGATAAATGGGGTCATGCAACCAAGGAATGATCTCAAAATGGGGAATCCACGGAAAATGCTCTTTTTGCACAACTCTAAAGAGACGCTAGCACGATTTCCCAATAGGTGGATACGACACTTGTGCACAGCCTATAAGAGATAAAAATGCAACGACTTATATCCCAAGTATGCTATGTATATATGATTCCCGATGCTTCGCACACGATGATTCAAGATGATCAATATGGTAGTATGATATGCAATGTGGTGATGCTATGGCTACTTATTACAAGCTCTTTGTTTTCTCTTTGCTTAAAAGCTTATTCTTTTTTATATGGCCACTTACGAAAAAAATTCGAACCAAGATAGCATTTGTGGTGGTTTCAGAAGCTCAATGGGGTTGCGGAAGTGCAATGATGGGTTATGCGAGTCAGAGTTCAAGTCGCCGTCTCCAAGTAGTCGAAACACCTTAGGAGACACAAACCACAACTCAAACAAGCTCAAACAAAATTGGGTTAAGTTGAGGTGGTGGAAATGTATGGTGGGCAAGGTTATGCGGAAGTTATGGTTGTAGTTGATGAAGAAGTAACCGTCCCTAAGTATCTGAAACACCTTAGGAGACTCGAATCACTACTCAAGCAACCACTAATGCTATAGGGAACAAAATGGGTTAGGTTGCGGAAGTCGGTGGTGGTATAGCGGATGATGTGGTGAAGGCCCTAGGCAAATATGCCAAAGTTACAAAAAAATGATGGAGTCAAAAGGTGGTGAAATCAATATTAGGACCTCGGGCATGTTGATAGCTTCGAAACGAGCCAAAGAACACTCAAATCGGTGTTCGGAGCAAAAAGTTATGATGAAAACGGTGAAGGAGGTCGATGCTGAAATTCTGCGTAATGTTGCTGGTTAGGCCAGAAGTTCCGGGGTTAGGGCCGGAAGTTCCGGGCTCCAGAAGTTTCGGGGGGTGGCCGGAAGTTCTGGGGGTCGTGGAAAAAGTATAGGAGAACCCAGGGGTTTTGGGTAAACTTTCTGTTTGGCCCGGAAGTTCCGGGGTAAAGACGGAAGTTTCGGGGGAGTCCGGAAGTTCACGGGATTGTGGAATTTCTTACGGGACAAACCCTAAATTCCAGATCTGAAAACGGGGGCGGAAAACACGATTTCTAGGGTCAGAATTAAGAAGATTTCGTGGATGGAAAGTGGGGAAAAGATGGGGAAAGCTAGATCCACTCGAAACACAGCGAATCCATGGATCAAAATCAACAAAACACAATCCAAACCAACAAATCATAAAGAAAATTGGGGCTACTTTTGTGGGGATTTTAGAATTTTGGGGCGAAGTCAAGCAAAACAAGGCTAGAAAACGGCGGGGGACTCCAAAAACGTGATCAACGTGGCTCATGATACCAAGATGATGTAGGATGGAACCGTAGGGGCCGATCTTTCACGATTTGGAGGGGGGTTCCCAAAGAACACGATGAACACACGAGGGAAAACACAAGTGGAAACAATGAAATCAATGAGAAACGATCACACATGTGCTAGATCCATATACTCACGGAGAGATACACGATACAAATCCAACAAAGGGGGATACAAAGGTAGCTAGTTCTTCCCAGTCCGTGAGGAGATGGGGTCTTGAATCCACGAGGGGATCTTCCCTAGACGGGGTCTTGAATCCACTTGGGGGATCTTCTCCTAGGAGGTATCGGTCTCCAATGGCGTATGTATCAAGTGGATGAGCAAAGCTCTATCTCTAAAATGAGCTAAACCAATGCTAACCCTAGAATGGAGGAGGAGGTGAGTATATACAGTGGTAGCCACGAAGGGGGTAAGTGAGGGGCGAAAGGGTACATGGGCTTTGGCCCGAGTATCTATGTGCAGGCAGGGCCGGAAGTTCCGAGAACGGCTGGAAGGTCCGGGCGCCGATGGTTGTGGGCGACTGTCCAGGCATGGTCTGGGCTATCCAGAGAGTTGGCACTGTCCGGGACGGTGTTGGTATAGCAGGGTCGAAAGTTTCAGGATGGACGGAAGTTTCGGGCGCCAGAGGTTTTGGGTGAGCTTCCGTGCAGGGTCTGGGCTCTCCAGAGAGTTGGCGCGTCCGGGCATCGCCTTGAGGGTTGTGGACCAGACATTCCGGGAAGGACGGATGGTCTAGGGGGAGGGGGGAGGTTCCAGGCTGTGGCCGGAAGTTCCGGGCTTGGTAGAAACTCTTCACAAGTCTTGACGATGGCTGCTCCTCCTCCCTCTTCGGGATGATCAATGTACCTGATCACACATAATGTCCATGACTTAGGTAGCAACCATATCTCACTCGAATGGAAAGGGGGAGCATTTAGGAGCAGGTTCACCTTGTGTCCAATGGCGTATGCTCGAGCTTGAGGTCTCGTCATATGTCCACTTTGGGTATGGAGAGTAGTCATAGTGTACATGGAGATAATCGTAGGATGCTCCGCATCACGTAGTTTCTTTGAGCTTCAGTAAGAGTATGATTGCATAGTAATTAATATTAAACTTGTTACCTGATACGTCTCTGTCATCTATAATTTTTTATTGTTTCATGCTAATATTCTACAACTTCCATATACTTTTGGCAACATTTTATATTATTTCTGGGACTAACATATTCATCCAGTGCCGAGTGCCAGGTCCTATTTTTTGCATGTTTTTCATTTTGCAGAAAGTCCATATCAAATGAAGTTCAAATGCGATAAATTTTTTACGAAGATGTATTTTGGAATATATGTGATTTTTGGGAGGTGGAATCAACACAACAGAGGCCCACGACCTTCACAAGGCATTAGGGCGCCATCACCCCCTGGCTATGCGAGGTTACCTTGTGGGCACCTCGTAAGTCGGTTGGGGTCCTTCTTCGGCCGCAAGGAAGCCTATATCAAGAAAAAATTGTGTTAACATTTCAGCCCAATCAAAATTATGGATCTCGGGGAATATAAGAAACGGGTATCGGCCAGAAAACAGGAATGTGAAATAGAAGAGAACAGAGAATATTCTTTGCTTAGGTACTTAAGTTGTGCCTTCCTAACTGGGAATGGCAACTATGGTACTGGTTCATAATCATCTTCCATGGGGGCCAGTGATGTATCCACTTCCAAGGTCTCCACTATGACCTCTTCCTCGGGGTCCTCATTAGTGTAACACTCCCACTTTTTCTTTGGAAGCTCCATATGTTCTGCATAGCTTTTAACAAATCTCAAAACAACATTAGGGTCAAGATACAGTTCATTACTAACTTGATTAATGATGTCTACTACACAACCTTCTTCTTGTAGACGTTGTTGGGACTCCAAGTGCAGATGTTTGTAGGACAGTAGCAAATTTCCCTCAAGTGCATGACCTAAGGTTTATCAATCCGTGGGAGGCGTAGGATGAAGATGGTCTCTCTCAAGCAACCCTGCAACCGAATAACAAAGAGTCTCTTGTGTCCCCAACACACCTAATACAATGGTAAATTGTATAGGTGCACTAGTTCAGTGAAGAGATGGTGATACAAGTGCAATATGGATGGTAGATATAGGTTTTTGTAATCTGAAAATATAAAAACAGCAAGGCAGCAAGTGGTAAAAGTGAGCGTAAACGGTATTGCAATGCTAGGAAACAAGGCCTAGGGTTCATACTTTCACTAGTGCAAGTTCTCTCAACAATGATAACATAATTAGATCATATAACAATCCCTCAACATGCAACAAAGAGTCACTCCAAAGTCACTAATAGCAGAGAACAAACGAATAGATTATTGTAGGGTACGAAACCACCTCAAAGTTATTCTTTCTGATCGATCTATTCAAGAGTCTGTAGTAAAATTAACACGAAGCTATTCTTTCCATCGATCTATCCTAGAGTTTGTACTAGAATAACACCTTAAGATACAAATCAACCAAAACCCTAATGTCACCTAGATACTCCAATGTCACCTCAAGTATCCACGGGTATGATTATACGATATGCATCACACAATCTCAGATTCATCTATTCAACCAACACAAACAACTTCAAAGAGTGGCCCAAAGTTTATACCGGAGAGTCAAGACTAAAACGTGTGCCAACCCCTATGCATAAGTTCACAAGGTCACTGAACCCGCACGTTGATCACCAAAACATACATCAAGTAGATCACATGAATATCCCATTGTCACCATAGATAAGCACATGCAAGACATACATCAAGTGTTCTCAAATCCTTAAAGACTCAATCCGATAAGATAACTTCATAGGGAAAACTCAATCCATTACAAGAGAGTAGAGGGGGAGAAACATCATAAGATTGTGATGCCTGGATAATTAAGCTACAATAATCCCCCACTAATGATGCCATGTCATCACATTACTTCTGCTAATCCTCGCTTGATCCGAATCTTAGTTCAAACTCAAATTCAAATTAAAGCCCAAAATTCAAATTTCTCAAACATGCAAAGTAAAATGTTCAAAGTGTGGCAAATATTCCATAACTAATTATGGTGGTGACCCAACACTTTTGTAAAGTATTTAAATGCCCTTTTGTGTATATAACAGTGGCTAAAAAAATTATTAAATGATATTTAAATTAAAAAATGCTAAACTATTTAATTTAAACCTCAAACTAATTGAGGTAGTGGCATAATTACTAATGCTAATTTAGGAGCTAGTTATATATTTTATAAATCTAAAAATAAAAGAAACTAAAAGGATAACAGAAAACTTAAAAAATTAAAATGAAAACCCCGGGTCAACTGGGCCATCCGGCCCCTAAACCCCCATGGGCTGGCCACAACCGGCCCACCTCACCTGTTCCACCGACCGCGTCGCTACAGGGGAGGGGTCGCCCCCGACCACCTCACCGACGCTGTCGAGGAGAGGATAAGGACTCCTCCTCGTCCCCTCGATTCCTCTCCTGCTCCCAGATCCACCTCGCCTCCTTCCCTTGCCCCCTCTCTCCAGATCCGCTCCGCCGCGGCGCCCTGTTGTCGTTGACGCCCGAAGCCGCTGCGCCCGACGCGCCGCCGTCGCAGTCACCTTCGTCGTCCGCTGCTCCTCGACGACCCCGGTCCCTGCTTGCGTGTCCAGAAGGACCGACGTACTCCGCGGCCCCGTATACACCACCGTGACGGCGCCGAGGACCTCCAAGACGACGCCCGCTCCCTCTACTTCTTCAGGCCGCCGCTGTCGCCCATCATCGTTGTCGCATCGCTGCTGCTACTAATCCGTCACCGGGCCCTCATGCGCCCACACGGTGAGCTCCCGCGCCCCGCTTCCCTTTTCCCTCATCGCCGTAGGTCGCGTGCCGCCGTCCCCGTAGCCCACCTGAACGTCGTTGTCCGCTACTGCTGCTGCAAACGCTGTTGCCGCCCGCTGCCGTCCCACCGGCCCGCGCTCCCGTCGCCCGTGCATGACCATGCCCATCTTCCCCTGCTCCTGCGGATATGTTCGCTTGTTACACCTGCCGCCGCCTGCCAAACCTGCCTCCGCCATGCGCCCCCTGGCCACGAGCCCTGCCACGCCTTGACCGCCCGCGCCTGTCCTGAGTGCACCCCTCGCCGCGCCCACCTTGCCTGGCTACGCCTTGTCTTGCCTACACTCCGCACTGCTCACTGCTGCTTCCACCACTGCCGTATGCGCCCGTGCGCCACGCGCGCCTGCAGCCTACTGTTCTTCTACCGCTGGTGCCCGCCTCCGCTGGCACCATGGCCGCGTGCGTGCGTGCGTGCCCGTGCCCGCAAGCCAGTTGCTGCTGCCCCCGCACTACCGTTGCTGCTTGCTGCTCCTAACCACTACTGCTACTCTATTGCCGCTGCCCTGCTGAAGCTACGTAGCTGCTATTGATTGCTACTGTAGATGCTACTAGCTAGCTTTGCTAAATCTACTTTTATAACCCTCTCGACAGACTCTAAACAGCATCTAAACAGCGGTTAACATGGGTAAAATTAATATGAGTAGAAATTATACTTGACAAACTTCATTTTATCCCAATGGACCAAATCCTTTCGATGCGTGGATTAATTCCTACGAAAATCACAAAGTTCAACGTTCTGTTAACTGAAAAATTAAAAACAGCTTTATTTTCATAGCTACTTTAGAGCTGTTGATGATGAAGCAAATGAACTTTAATTTTGATAGAAGTGCTACTATCTTGTAGACCATAGAAAAATGCTCAAAATTGATATAAGGCACAAAATCATAGGAGTTACAGATCCATAGTTGTAGCCTTTTGAAAACAGCTAAAAGATGTTTAAAACTGGCGAATTCTCAGACTTGGTAGAATTTGAGGGAATTTCAAAATATTGTTTAAATCTTTGAAAATCATATAAAATAATCCATAGCTTGGATGAAAAAGTTTTACACATGAAAGTTGCTCAGAACGACGAGACGCATCTGAATACGCTCTCCATTCATCTGTCACGTGCCCCTAGCATAGCGAACCTGCAACCTCCCCCCTCTGGTTCGTCCGTCCAAAAATGCCGGACTTCGGGAAAACTTTCCTGGATGTTATCCCCCTTCGCCGATATCTTGCAACACTGCGTTAGATCACACCTAGCTCTGCCTGTAGTCATGTCATGCATATGTGTGTTTTGTATTTACTGTTTCTTCCCCCCTCTTCTCTCCGATAGACCCCGAGACTGCGGATGCCCCTGTGTTCGACTACGTCGACGACGACCCCTTCTTCCCTTTCAGCGGAGCTTCCAGGCAAGCCCCCCCCCCCCTTTGATCATCCCGATATCGCACATACCATTCTCTCATGCTTGCATTAGATTTTGCTACTGTATTTGATTGCTCCTATTCTGATGCATAGCCTGCTTTTGTACCTGCTATTGGTACCTACCTGCTTATCCTAAACTGCTTAGTATAGGTTGGTTAGTGATCCATAAGTGACCCCCACCTTGTCCTTGTTGTCCCTGCTTCATCATCGACGACTCGATCAACATGATCGACGACCAGAGCCCGACACCTCACATCACATCATGCCCCTTTTGTTGCTCGACTCTGCAAAGCTACTATCGAGTGTCGAGGGTGATCCTCATAACGCACTCCTGATGATAATTCTGTAGTGTAGCTATTCGATCGTGGTCATCGAGGGTGATTTCCTCTTTCACCATTCTCGATACGGCTCTGTCGTTCAACACCTCAAGTGTGAACCTTGAGGGTGGTCCCTCTTACGTTCACCTTGATGGTTACATTGAGTGGAATCCACCGGGGGCGATTCCTCGGGTTTTACCCTTGATGTCTGGACACATGGTTACCTTGACTTTACTTGAGACCCTTGGGAAAGTCGGGCGGGCCCGGAGAGCACCCGCAAGATGGTTACGAGGCATGGCCGGGCTGGCAGGCCACCCCCGAGTGGGCTGGGCTAGCCCTTGCCGTATTTCCTCAAGACGGGGCGACGGGGTCACATTATCGTGAGTCTCTGCTCGTCTCCGCAAGCTAATAATACACTATAGTTTGGGTATTTGTTCTTAGTTGGCCTTTGACCTTTACGCACTAACCACCACGCGAGAATAGTTATCGGCCTCGACGCCGCAGTATCAGCCGAAGCTTTGTCAGACGTCCAGTTCAGCATGGCAGCACGGCTGGGCCGGCACCATCCTGTAGTGGTGGAGCCTGGACCCACCCTGCGCGCAACGACCCAGAGTGCACCGGGCGAGGGGCCCAAGACCCCAGAGTGCTTAGGATGTTGTTGGAGAACGTTGCAGAAAACAAAAAAAATTCCTACATTCCATCAAGATCAATCTATGGAGTCAACTAGCAATGAGAGGAGAGTGCATCTACATACCCTTGTAGATCGTGAGCGGAAGCGTTCAAGAGAACGGGGATGATGGAGTCGTACTCGCCGTGATCCAAATCACCGATGACCAAGTGCCAAACGGACGGCACCTCCGCGTTCAACACACGTACGAAGCAGAAGATGTCTCCTCCTTCTTGATCCAGCAAGGGGAAGGAGAGGTTGATGAAGATCCAGCAGCATGACGGCGTGGTGGTGGATGCAGCAGTGATCGCAGCAGGGCTTTGCCGAGCTTCTACAAGAGGGAGAGGTGTAGCAGGGGACAGGGAGGCGCCAAGACTTGGGTGCGGCTGCCCTCCCTCCCCCCTTTATATAGGCCCCCTAGGGGGCACCGGCCCTAGGAGATGGGATCTCCTTAGGGGGGCGCCGGCCCTAGGAGATGGGATCTCCTTGGGGGGTGGCGGCCAAGGGGGAGACTTGCCCCCCAAGGCAAGTGGAGGCGCCCCCCACCCTAGGGTTTCCAACCCTAGGCGCAGGGGGGCCCAAGGGGAGCGCACCAGCCCACTAGGGGCTGGTTCCCCTCCCCACTTCAGCCCATGGGGCCCTCCAGGATGGGTGGACCCCCGGGACCCATCCGGTGGTCCCAGTACAATACCGGTGACCCCGAATCATTCCCGATGGCCGAAACTGCACTTCCTATATATAGTTCTTCACCTCCGGACCATTCCGGAACTCCTCATGACATCCTGGATCTCATCCGGGACCCCGAACAACTTTCGGATTACTGCATACTCATATCTCTACAACCCTAGCATCGTCGAACCTTAAGTGTGTAGACCCTACGGGCTCGAGAGACATGCAGACATGACCGAGACGACTCTCCGGTCAATAACCAACAGCAGGATCTGGATACCCATGTTGGCTCCCACATGCTCCACGATGATCTCATCGGATGAACCACGATGTCGAGGATTCAAGTAATCCCGTATACAATTCCCTTTGTCAATCGGTACGTTACTTGCCCGAGATTCGTTCGTCGGTATCCCAATACCTCATTCAATCTTGTTTTTTTGACTGTACACAGCAGGGCAAAACCCCACTGCAATTTTTATATTAATAAATAAAAAGAGAGTTCAAACATACAAGGCTTGAGATAAGCCCCAAAGAAGGAAAACTAACCTAAAAACAGCCAACAACTAGGCAAAAGAAAAGAAACTAAAAAAACTACAAAAGATTACAGAACAAGGTTGTCTAGCCAGGAACAGAAAGTAGCTGAAAATTTGTCCTTAATTCTGAATTTGAGCAGGTGTAGTTCTGAGAGGAAGATGAATTTCCATCTGTCAATTCTGGTTGGAATGCTATTGAAAATCTTATCATTCCTGACTATCCAAATGGCCCAAGCTGCAATGATAATGATCTCCATGGAAAAAGGTTGATGTATGTTGCTTCTTAAGTCTGGAATGGCTTCCATGATGGAGAGGTTTCTTTGTCTGTTAGGGCTGAGAATATCCCAACAAGCAGAAGCAAAAGGGCAGGTCCAAAAGAGGTGTTGAAGTGTTTCTTCCTACTAGCAGTTGAGAGTAGCACAATTATAATTGTCAAGATGAAAAGTTTTCCTTCGTAGCAGATTCCTGGTATTGAGTCTATCATGAAGCAGTCTTCAAAAGAAGACCTTGTGTTTTGGCTGGGCAGAGCTTTTCCATATCCAGTTGAACTGTGCTGGTACAATTTTTACACCTATCAGAATTTTGTATGCTTTGGCCACTGAGAAAATATGATTACCCCACATATAACTCCAAGTATCGAAGTGCTCATTGGGTGCAGAAGTTCTGAGGGTATCACAGATGTCTTCCATCAGCTCAAATTCCAGAAAAGCCTCCTGAGTCAGTGGCAGGTGAAATAAATCTTCCAAATATTCAAACATAAGCACATTTTGCACTGAAAGATTCTGATCTCTGACAAAGGAGTAAAGATGAGGGAATAATTGGTTCAGGCAAGTTGTGTGCCAGAGGTCAGACCAAAAAAGAGCAGATTTCCCATCACCTATTGTGCATCTTGCCATGGATTTGTAACTATCAATGAGCCTCAGGTTGCATTTCCACCAGAAAGACCCTTCCCATTTTTGTCCTAGTAAGGTGCCACTGGCATAATAGGCCTCCCAAATGAGATTGACCCATGGGATATTTTCTCTATTGTAGAATTTGTGGAGGTTTTTTAGCAGAAGGGCTTGGTTGTGAACAAAGATATTCATAACTCCAAGGCCACCCTGATTTTTGGGCCTACAAACAGTGGACCAAGCTACTAAAGCTGGTCTGTGATCCTACAGATCTGGTCCCCTCCAAAGACAATGTCTCAAGTATTTGTTAACCTGGTTTTTGATGGTTATAGGAACATCCAGACATCCCATGAAGTATATGAGAAGTGAATTTAGCACTGACTTGACCAGCAGTAATCTTCCAGCAAGAGTCATAAAAGAAGATAATCCCACCAGTTTTTTTGCAATTCGGCTCACTAAAGGCAAACATTGTTCCACTGTTGGTTTTTGAAGCCCTAAAGGCATGCCCAGGTAAGTGAAGGGGAATGATCCTTTCAAACAGTTCAATGTACCAGTCAAAATTTCCATTTTTTCATCACTCACATTGATTGGTATCATGTTTGATTTGCTATAATTGACCTTTAATCCAGTGACATCTGCAAATGTGTGTAGTAGGGCTTTAAGCAATGGAGTTGTGGGGCATCAGCTTGCATGAGAATCAGGGTATCATCTGCATATTAAACTATGGGAAAATCTGGACATGACTGTACTTGCAAAGGTGGGGTGAGAAGACCCAGGTTCATTGCTCTGTTCATGATTGACTGAAGGAGGTCTGCAGCCAACACAAAAAGAAGGGGAGAGAGGGGATCCCCTTGTCTTACACCTCTCAGGCAATAAAACTTTTTCCCAGGAATGCCATTGAGAATCACTTGTGAAGAAGCAGAAGTAAATAGCATTTTAAACCATCCAATCCATCTTTCTCCAAAACCCTTTGCTCTGAGGATATCAAGGATTGTAGAATGTTCAATGAGATCAAATGCCTTTTCAAAATCAAGTTTCAGCACTACAATTTCCTCCTTTGACTTGTGGCACTGATGAAGGTACTCATAAGCCCAGCCAAGACAGTCATGAATAGCTCTTTCTTTAAGGAATCCATACTGATTTTTATAAACCATTTTGAGGATTACCTTCTGTAGCCTGTTTGCAAGCAATTTGGTGATGAGTTTGAGGCAGCAATTGAGTAAGGATATAGGTCTGAAATCATTGGCAGTACTGGGAGAAGGCCCCTTGGGAACTAGAGTTATGAAAGAAGTGTTGATGCTCTCTAGAGAAATTTGCCCTGCATAGAACTCATGTATCAATCTAGTGACATCAGGTTTTATAATATCCCAGCAGCTCTTGAAAAACTCATTGTTAAATCCATCAGGTCCAGGAGACTTGTCTGGAGGCAATTGCTTGACAACCTCATTGATTTCTTCCTCAGTGAAAGGAATTTCCAGCTGTTCAAAATCTGAAGGAGTAGCTTGGTGTTGCAGCAGAGAAGGTAAATCAAAGTGCATGGTGGTTTGCTGTGACCTTCCTAATCTGCTTTTGAAAGCATTCCACAGCAGGGCTGCTTTCCCTGCATGATCTGTTATTTCCACTTGGTCCTCATTTTTTAGCATAGCAATGTGATTGTGCCTGTGATTTATAGAGGCTTTTGTATGAAAAAAATTGTGTTTCTCATTCAATCTCGTTACCGGCAAGTCACTTTACTCGTACTGTAATGCATGATCCCATGACCAACCACTTGGTCACATTGAGCTCATTATGATGATGCATTACCGAGTGGGCCCAGAGATACCTCTCCGTCATACGGAGTGACAAATCCCAGTCTCGATCCGTGTCAACCCAACAGATGGGGATGCCTGTAATATACCTTTATAGTCACCCAGTTACGTTGTGACGTTTGGCACACCCAAAGCACTCCTACGGCATCTGGGAGTTACACGATCTCATGATCTAAGGAAATGATACTTAACATTGGAAAAGCTCTAGCAAACGAACTACACGATCTTGTGCTATGCTTAGGATTGGGTCTTGTCCATCACATCATTCTCCTAATGATGTGATCCCGTTATCAATGACATCCAATGTCCATAGTCAGGAAACCATGACTATCTGTTGATCAACGAGCTAGTCAACTAGAGGCTCACTAGGGACATGTTGTGGTCTATGTATTCACACATGTATTACGATTTCCGGATAACACAATTATAGCATGAACAATAGACAATTATCATGAACAAGGAAATATAATAATAATCATTTTATTATTGCCTCTAGGGCATAATTCCAACAGACTCCCACTTGCACTAGAGTCAATAATCTAGTTACATTGTGATGAATCGAACACCCATAGAGTTCTGGTGTTGATCATGTTTGCTCGCGGAAGAGGTTTAGTCAACGGATCTGCGACATTCAGATCTGTGTGCACTTTACAAATATCTATGTCTCCATCTTGAACATTTTCACGAATGGAGTTGAAGCGACGCTTGATGTGCCTGGTCTTCTTGTGAAACCTGGGCTCCTTGGCAAGAGCAATAGCTCCAGTGTTGTCACAGAAAAGAGCGATTGGCCCCGACGCATTGGGTATGACTCCTAGGTCAGAGATGAACTCCTTCATCCATACTGCTTCATGCGCTGCCTCCGAGGCTGCCATGTACTCCGCTTCACATGTAGATCCCGCCACGACGCTTTGCTTGCAACTGCACCAACTTACTGCCCCACCATTCAAAATAAACACGTATCCGGTTTGTGACTTGGAGTCATCCAGATCTGTGTCAAAGCTAGCGTCGACGTAACCCTTTATGACGAGCTCTTCGTCACCTCCATATACGAGAAACATGTCCTTAGTCCTTTTCAGGTACTTCAGGATATTCTTGACCGTTGTCCAGTGTTCCATGCCGGGATTACTTTGCTACCTTCCTACCAAACATACGGCAAGGTTTACATCAGGTCTGGTACATAGCATGGAGTACATGATAGACCCTATGGCTGAGGCATAGGGGACGACACTCATCTTTTCTCTATCTTCTGTTGTGCTCAGACATTGAGCTGAACTCAATTTCACACCTTGTAACACAGGCAAGAACCCCTTCTTGGACTGATCCATATTGAACTTCTTCAATATCTTCTCAAGGTATGTGCTTTGTGAAAGACCTGTGAGGCGTCTTGATCTATCTCTATAGATCTTGATGCCTAATATATAAGCAGCTTCTCCAAGGTCCTTCATTGAAAAACACTTATTCAAATAGGCCTTAATGTTGTCCAAAAGTTCTATATCATTTCCCATCAAAAGTATGTCACCCACATATAATATGAGAAATGCTACAGAGCTCCCACTCACTTTCTTGTAAACGCAGGCTTCTCCATAAGTCTGCATAAACCCAAACGCTTTGATCATTTCATCAAAGCGAATGTTCCAACTCCGAGATGCTTGCACCAGCCCATAAATGGAGCGCTGGAGCTTGCATACCTTGTTAGCATTCTGAGGATCGACAAAACCTTCCGGCTGCATCATATACAATTCTTCTTTAAGAAAGTCGTTGAGGAATGCCGTTTTGACGTCCATTTGCCATATCTCATAATCATAGTATGCGGCAATTGCTAACAAGATTCGGACGGACTTCAGCTTCGCTACGGGTGAGAAGGTCTCATCGTAGTCAACCCCTTGAACTTGTCGATAACCCTTAGCGACAAGTCGAGCCTTATAGATGGTAACATTACCATCCGCGTCCGTCTTCTTCTTAAAGATCCATTTATTCTCTGTCGCTCGCCGATCATCGGGCAAGTCTGTCAAAGTCCATACTTTGTTTTCATACATGGATCCTATCTCGGATTGCATGGCTTCAAGCCATTTGTTGGAATCTGGGCCCGCCATTGCTTCTTCATAGTTCGAAGGTTCACCGTTGTCTAACAACATGATTTCTAGGACAGGGTTGCCGTACCACTCTGGTGCGGAACGTGTCCTTGTGGACCAAAGAAGTTCAGTGGCAACTTGATCTGAAGTTTCATGATCATCATCATTAACCTCCTCTCTAATCGGTGGAGGCACCACAGAAACATTTTCTTGAGCTACGCTACTCTCCGATTCAAGAGGTAATACTTCATCAAGTTCCACTTTCCTCCCACTTACTTCTTTCGAGAGAAACTCTTTCTCTAGAAAGGACCCGTTCTTGGCAACAAAGATCTTGCCTTCGGATCTGAGGTAGAAGGTATACCCAATGGTTTCCTTAGGGTATCCTATGAAGACGCATTTTTCCGACTTGGGTTTGAGCTTTTCAGGTTGAAGTTTCTTGACATAAGCATCGCATCCCCAAACTTTTAGAAACGATAGCTTAGGTTTCTTCCCAAACCATAATTCATACGGTGTCGTCTCAACGGATTTAGACGGTGCCCTATTTAAAGTGAATGTAGCTGTCTCTAGAGCGTTTCCCCAAAATGATAGCGGTAAATCAGTGAGTGACATCATAGATCGCACCATATCCAATAGAGTGCGATTACGACGTTCGGACACACCGTTACGCTGAGGTGTTCCAGGCGGCGTGAGTTGTGAAACAATTCCACGTCTCCTTAAGTGCGTACCAAATTTGTGACTTAAATATTCTCCCCCATGATCTGATCGTAAGAACTTGATTTTTCTGTCACGTTGATTCTCAACCTCACTCTGAAATTCCTTGAACTTTTCAAAGGTCTCAGACTTGTGTTTCATTAAGTAGACATACCCATATCTACTCAAGTCATCAGTGAGAGTGAGAACATAACGATAGCCACCGCGAGCCTCAACACTCATTGGACCGCACACATCAGTATGTATGATTTCCAATAAGTTGGTTGCTCGCTCCATCGTTCCGGAGAACGGAGTCTTGGTCATCTTCCCCATGAGGCATGGTTCTCACGTGTCAAATGATTCGAAATCAAGAGACTCCAAAAGTCCATCTGTATGGAGCTTCTTCATGCGTTTGACATCTATGTGATCAAGGCGGCAGTGCCACAAGTATGTGGGACTATCATTATCAACCTTACATCTTTTGGTATTCACACTATGAATATGTATAACATTACGTTCGAGGTTCATTAAGAATAAACCATTCACCAGCGGGGCATGACCATAAAACATATCTCTCATATAAATAGAACAACCATTATTCTCAGATTTAAATGAGTAGCCATCTCGCATTAAACGAGATCCAGATACAATGTTCATGCTCAAAGCTGGCACTAAATAACAATTATTGAGGTTTAAAACTAATCCCATAGGTAAATGTAGAGGTAGCGTGCCGACGGCGATCACATCGACCTTGGAACCATTCCCGACGTGCATCTTCACCTCGCCCTTCGCCAGTCTCCGTTTATTCCGCAGCTCCTGTTTTGAGTTACAAATATGAGCAACCGCACCGGTATCAAATACCTAGGAGCTACTACGAGTACTGGTAATGTACACATCAATTACATGTATATCACATATACCTTTAGTGTTGCCGGCCTTCTTGTCTGCTAAGTATTTGGGGCAGTTCCGCTTCCAGTGTCCCTTTCCCTTGCAATAAAAGCACTCGGTTTCAGACTTGGGTCCATTCTTGGGCTTCTTCCCGGTAACTGGCTTACCGGGCGCGGCAACTTCCTTGTCGTCCTTCTTGAAGTTCTTCTTACCCTTGCCTTTCTTGAACTTAGTGGTTTTATTCACCATCAACACTTGATGTTCCTTTTTGATCTCTACCTCTGCTGATTTCAGCATTGAATACACCTCAGGAATGGTCTTTTCCATCCCCTGCATATTGTAGTTCATCACAAAGCTCTTGTAGCTAGGTGGGAGCGACTGAAGGATTCTGTCAATGACCGCCTCGTCTGGGAGGTTAATGTCTAGCTGGGACAAGCGGTTGTGCAACCCAGACATTTTGAGTATGTGCTCACTGACAGAACTATTTTCCTCCATTTTACAACTGTAGAACTTGTCGGAGACTTCATATCTCTCGACCCGGGCATGAGCTTGGAAACCCATTTTCAGCTCTTCGAACATCTCATATGCTCCGTGTTGCTCAAAACGCTTTTGGAGCCCCGGTTCTAAGCTGTAAAGCATGCCGCACTGAACGAGGGAGTAATCATCATCACACTGCTGCCAAGTGTTCATAACGTCTTGGTTCTCTGGGATGGGTGCTTCACCTAACGGTGCTTCTAGGACATATTGTTTCCTGGCAGCTATGAGGATGATCCTCAGGTTCCGGACCCAGTCCGTATAGTTGCTGCCATCATCTTTCAGCTTGGTTTTCTCTAGGAACGCGTTGAAGTTGAGGTTGACATTAGCGTGGGCCATTTGATCTACAAGACATATTGCAAAGTTTATTTAGACTAAGTTCATGATAATTAAGTTCATCTAATCAAATTATATAATGAACTCCCACTCAGATTAGACATCCCTCTCGTCATCTAAGTGATACATGATCCGACTCAACTAGACCGTGTCCGATCATCACGTGAGACGGACTAGTCATCATCGGTGAACATCTCCATGTTGATCGTATCTTTCATACGACTCATGTTCGACCTTTCGGTCTCTTGTGTTCCGAAGCCATGTCTGTACATGCTAGGCTCGTCAAGTCAACCTAAGTGTCTTGCATGTGTAAATCTGGCTTACACCCATTGTATGTGAACGTTGGGATCTATCACACCCGATCATCACGTGGTGCTTCGAGACAACGAACTTTAGCAACGGTGCACAGTTAGGGGGAATATTTTCTTGAAATTATTATGAGGGATCATCTTATTTACTACTGTCGTACTAAGCAAATAAGAAACAAAACATGATAAACATCACATGCATTCAAATAGTGACATGATATGGCCAATATCATATTGCTCCTTTGATCTCCATCTTCATGGCGCCATGATCATCTTCGTCACCGGCATGACACCATGATCTCCATCATCGTGTCTTCATGAAGTTGTCACATCAACTATTACTTCTACTACTATGGCTAACGCTTTAGCAATAAAGTAAAGTAATTACATGACGTTTATGTTGACATGCAGGTCATAAATAAATTAAGACAACTCCTATGCCTCCTGCCGGTTGTCATACTCATCGACATGCAAGTGGTGATTCCTATTACAATAACATGATCATCTCATACATCAAATATATCATTCATCACAACTTTTGGCAATATCACATCACAAAGCACTTGCTGCAAAAACAAGTTAGACGTCCTCTAATTGTTGTTGCATGTTTTACGTGGCTGCAATAGGGTTCTAGCAAGAACATTTTCTTACCTACGTAAAAGCCACAACGTGATTTGCCAACTTCTATTTACCCTTCATAAGGACCCTTTTCATCGAATCCGCTCCAACTAAAGTGGGAGAGACAGACACCCGCTAGCCACCTTATGTCAGTCGGTGGAACCTGTCTCATGTAAGAGTACGTGTAAGGTCGGTCTGGGCCGCTTCATCCCACAATACCGCTGAAGCAAAATAAGACTAGTAGTGGCAAGAAAGTTGGCAACATCTACGCCCACAACAAATTTGTGTTCTACTCGTGCAAAGAGAACTACGCATAAACCTGGCTCATGATGCCACTGTTGGAGAACGTTGCAGAAAACAAAAAAAATCCTACGTTCCATCAAGATCAATCTATGGAGTCAACTAGCAACAGAGGAGAGTGCATCTACATACCCTTGTAGATCGTGAGCGGAAGCGTTCAAGAGAACGGGGATGATGGAGTCGTACTTGCCGTGATCCAAATCACCGATGACCAAGTGCCGAACGGACGGCACCTCCGCGTTCAACACACGTACGGAGCGGAAGACGTCTCCTCCTTATTGATCCATCAAGGGGAAGGAGAGGTTGATGAAGATCCAGCAGCACGACGGCGTGGTGGTGGATGCAGCAGTGATCGCAGCAGGGCTTCGCCGAGTTTCTGCGAGAGGGAGAGGTGTAGCAGGGGAGAGGGAGGCGCCAAGACTTGGGTGCGGCTGCCCTCCCTCCCCCCCTTTATATAGGCCCCCTGGGGGGCGCCGGCCCTAGGAGATGGGATCTCCTTGGGGGGCGGCGGCCAAGGGGGAGACTTGCCCCCAAGGCAAGTGGAGGCGCCCCCCACCCTAGGGTTTCCAACCCTAGGCGCAGGAGGGGCCAAGGGGGGCGCACCATCCCACTAGGGGCTGGTTTCCCTCCCCACTTCAGCCCATGGGGCCCTTCGGGATGGCTGGCCCCACCCGGTGGACCCCCGGGACCCATCCGGTGGTCCCAGTACAATATCGGTGACCCCGAATCATTCCCGATGGCCGAAACTGCACTTCCTATATATAATTCTTCACCTCCGGACCATTCCGAAACTCCTCGTGACATTCTGGATCTCATCCGGGACCCCGAACAACTTTCGGATTACTGCATACTCATATCTCTACAACCCTAGCGTCACCGAACCTTAAGTGTGTAGACCCTACGGGTTCGAGAGACATGCAGACATGACCGAGACGACTCTCCGGTTAATAACCAACAGCGGGATCTGGATACCCATGTTGTCTCCCACATGCTCCACGATGATCTCATCGGATGAACCACGATGTCGAGGATTCAAGTAATCCCGTATATAATTCCCTTTGTCAATCGGTACGTTACTTGCCCGAGATTCGATCATCGGTATCCCAATACCTTGTTCAATCTCGTTACCGGCAAGTCACTTTACTCGTACTGTAATGCATGATCCCGTGACCAACCACTTGGTCATATTGAGCTCATTATGATGATGCATTACCGAGTGGGCCCAGAGATACCTCTCCGTCATACGGAGTGACAAATCCCAGTCTCGATCCGTGTCAACCCAACAGATGCTTTCGGGGATGCCTGTAATATACCTTTATAGTCACCCAGTTACGTTGTGACATTTGGCACACCCAAAGCACTCCTACGGCATCCGGGAGTTACACGATCTCATGGTCTAAGTAAATGATACTTAACATTGGAAAAGCTCTAGCAAACGAACTACACGATCTTGTGCTATGCTTAGGATTGGGTCTTGTCCATCACATCATTCTCCTAATGATGTGATCCCGTTATCAATGACATCCAATGTCCATAGTCAGGAAACCATGACTATCTGTTGATCAACGAGCTAGTCAACTAGAGGCTCACTAGGGACACGTTGTGGTCTATGTATTCACACATGTATTACGATTTCCGGATAACACAATTATAGCATGAACAATAGACAATTATCATGAACAAGGAAATATAATAATAATCATTTTATTATTGCCTCTAGGGCATATTTCCAACAGATGTAGACTGGCGGGGACCTCTCTGTTGAGCCTAGGTAGGGCTGCGACGTGTTGATCTTCCGAGGCCGAGCATTGACCCCAGAAAGGTGTGTCCGGTTAGAGTAATCAAGCGTGTTGGAAAACATGGTGCACCCCTGCAGGGAAGATTATCTATTAATAGCCGTGTCCACGGTAACGGACGTTCAGACTTATATCCTGATCTATTACAACTAGAAATGGATACTTGAGATATGTGGCTCCGGGATTGCTTTCTTGCAGGGAGTCGAGGAAGGATCTCTGGGCAATATTGCTACTACATGCTTGTTAATTAAACTACTATTCTTTACTCTTCTGCATGCTGCAAGATGCTTGGAGCTGCTTGAAGATGCTAGTCTTTGATAGGCTAGGCCTTCCCCCCTAATCTGGCATTCTGCAGTTCAGTCCACAGATACAACCCTTCCATTTGATACCAATGCATACTTAGTATAGATCTGATGCTTGCGAGTACTTTGGATGAGTACTCATGGTTGCTTTGCTTCCCCATTTTCCCCCTTCCTTCTTCTTTCCGGTTCATGCAACCAAATGGTGGATCCCTGGAGCTAGATGCCACCGCTGACGGATACTGCTACTTGGAGACCGCTGACGACCAGGAGTAGTTAGGAGGTCGCAGGCAGGAGGCCTTGCCTCTTCGATCGTTGCTTCTTTTGTGCTTTCCTTCTTTAGGCAATCTTGTCTAACTTATGTCTGTACTCAGATATTGTTGCTTCCGCTGACGCTTGTGTATCTAGCTTGTATTCGAACCTTCGAGGCCCCTGGCTTGTAATATGAAGCTTGTATTATTTTGATTTGTGTCTAGAGTTGTGTTGTGATATCTTCCCGTGGGTCCCTGATCTTGAGTACACATTTGTGTGTATGATTAGTGTACGGTCAAATCGGGGGCGTCACAAAGATCCAACTATAATAGCAAAGCTCGCGGTACATCAAGATCGTGCCGAATCAAGAACACGAGAGAGAGAGAGAGAGAGAGAGAGAGAGAGAGAGAGAGAGAGAGATCAAACACATAGCTACTGGTACATACCGTCGGCCCCGAGGGTGAACTACTCCCTGCTCGTCATGGACAGCGCCGGGATGATGAAGATGGCCACCAGTGATGGATCCCCCCTCCGGCAGGGTGCCGGAACAGGGTCCCGATTGGTTTTTGGTGGCTACAAAGGCTTGCGGCAGCTGAACTCCCGATCTAGAATTCTTTCTGGGGGTTTATGTATTTATAGGAATTTTTGGCGTCGGTCTCACGTCAGGGGGGTCTCCAAGTCATCCACGAGATAGGGGGGGCGAGCCCAAGGGGGTAGGGCGCGCCCTCCACCCTCGTGGATGGCTCGGGAGTCTTCTGGCCCAACTCTTTTACTCTGGGGGCTTCCTTTGGTCCATCAAAAATCATCAAAAATTGGCACGTCAATTGGACTCCATTTGGTATTCCTTTTCTGTAAAACTCAAAAACAAGGAAAAAACAGAAACTGGCACTGGGCTCTAGGTTAATAGGTTAGTCCCAAAAATCATATAAAATAAATGCATATAAAACATCCTAGATGGATAATATAATAGCATGGGACAATCAAAAAGTATAGATACGTTGGAGATGTATCAAGCATCCCCAAGCTTAATTCCTGCTCGTCCTCGAGTAGGTAAATGATAAAAACAGAATTTTTGATGTGGAATGCTACCTAACATAACTATCAATGTAATTTTATTTATTATGGCATGAATGTTCAGATCCAAAAGATTCAAGACAAAAGTTTAATATTGACATAAAATAATAATACTTCAAGCATACTAACAAAGTAATCATGTCTTCTCAAAATGACATGGCCAAAGAAAGCTTATCTCTATAATCTGGCTATGCTCCATCTTCATCACACAAAATATTCAAATCATGCACAACCCCGATGACAAGCCAAGCAATTGTTTCATACTTTTGATGTTCTCAAACCTTTTCAATCTTCACGCAATACATGAGCGTGAGCCATGGACATAGCACTATAGGTAGAATAGAAAAGATTCAAGATAGTCTCACATCAACTAGGTGTATCAATGGGCTATGGAGATGCCCATCAATAGATATCAATATGAGTGAGTAGGGATTGCCATGCAACGGATGCACTAGAGCTATAAATGTATGAAAGCTCAACAAAAGAAACAAAGTGGGTGTGCATCCAACTTGCTTGCTCATGAAGACCTAGGGCATTTGAAGAAGCCCATCGTTGGAATATACAAGCCAATTTCTATAATGAAAATTTCCACTGGTATATGAAAGTGACAAAATAAGAGACTCTCTATCATGAAGATCATGGTGCTACTTTGAAGCACAAGTGTGGAAAAAGGATAGTAGCATTGTCCCTTCACTCTTTTTCTCTTTTTTTTGTTTGGCTTCTTTGGACACTCTCTCTCTCTTTTCATTGGCTTCTTTGGCCTTTCCTTTTTTCCTCACACGGGACAATGCTCTAATAATGATGATCATCACACTTGTATTTATTTACAACTCAAGAATTACAACTCGATACTTAGAACAAAATATGACTCTATATGAATGCCTCCGGCGGTGTACCGGGATGTGCAATGAATCAAGAGTGACATGTATGAAAGAATTATGAAGGTGGCTTTGCCACAAATACGATGTCAACTACATGATCATGCAAAGCAATATCACAATGATGGAGCGTGTCATAATAAACGGAACAGTGGAAAGTTGCATGGCTATATATCTCGGAATGGCTATGGAAATGCCATAATAGGTAGGTATGGTGGCTGTTTTGAGGAAGGTATATGGTGGGTGTATGATACCAGCGAAAGTTGTGCGGTATTAGAGAGGCTAGCAATGGTGGAAGGGTGAGAGTGCATATAATCCATGGACTCAACATTTGTCATAAAGAACTCATATACTTATTGCAAAAATCTATTAGTTATCGAACCGAAGTACTACGCGCATGCTCCTAGGGGGATATATTGGTATGAAAAGACCATCGCTCATCCCCGACCGCCACTCATAAGGAAGACAATCAAAAAATATCTCATGCTCCAACTTCGTTACATAACGGTTCACCATACGTGCATGCTACGGGACTCACAAACCTCAACAAAAGTATCTCTCAAATTCACAACTACTCACTAGCATGACTCTAATATCACCATCTTCATATCTCAAAACAATCATAAGGAATCAAACTTCTCATAGTATTCAATGCACTCTGTATGAAAGTTTTTATTATATCCCTCTTGGATGCCTATCATATTAAGACTAAACACATAACCAAAAGCAGATTACCATGCTGTTCCAAAGGACTCTCAAAATAATATAAGTGAATCATGAGAGATCAATAATTTCTATAAAATAAAACCAGCACCGTGCTCTAAAAAGATATAAGTGAAGCACTAGAGCAAAATTATCTAGCTCAAAAGATATAAGTGAAGCACATAGAGTATTCTAACAAATTACGATTCATGCATGTCTATCCCAAAAGGTGTGTACAACAAGGATGATTGTGGTAAACTAAAAAGCAAAGACTCAAATCATACAAGATGCTCCAATAAAAACACATATCATGTGGTGAATAAAAATATAGCCTCAAGTAAAGTTACCGATAGACGAAGACGAAAGAGGGGATGCCTTCCGGGGCATCCCCAAGCTTAGGCTTTTGGTTGTCCTTGAATTTTACCTTGGGTGCCTTGGGAATCCCCAAGCTTAGGCTCTTGCCACTCCTTATTCCAAAATCCATCAAATCTTTACCCAAAAACTTGAAAACATCACAACACAAAACTTCAACAGAAAATCATATGAGCTCCGTTAGTATAAGAAAAAAACCACCACTTTGAGGTATTGTAATGAAATCATTCTTTATTTCTATTGGTGTTAAACCTACTGTATTCCAACTTCTCTATGGTTCATACCCCCCCCCCCCCGATACTACTCATAGATTCATCAAAATAAGCAAACAACACACAAAAAACAGAATCTGTCAAAAAACAAAACAGTCTGTAGCAATCTGTATCATTCAAATACTTCTATAAATCTAAAAATTCTAAAATAAATTGGTGGACGTGAGGAAATTTTCTATTAATTATCTGCAAAAAGAATCAACCTAAAATCACTCTCCAGTAAAAAAATGGCAGCTAATCTCGTTGATGCGGAGCATCCTATGGACATCACCATGCCAAGAGTCCATTTGGCAAGTGACACATGCGACATCTACTTCACATACATAAAGGTGAATCTTATCCTTTACATGTGTTCACTTGACCCCTTTGAGGATGGTATACTACTTGACATTCCTTCCGTGTGCATTCATAGGTATTGTCGGAGCTTCAAACATAGCGAGGACGAGTTCTTGCGGAAGAGAATATCTACACCATCCAAGAGGGAAGCCTGGAAGCGGAGAAGGAAGCGCCAAGAAGAAGGCAGCAGCTCCCAGGCGACCCCGTGCGCACGGGCCCCTCCGACCCCATGCCCACGGGCCTCCCAGGCTGGCGGTCCTGAAGACCCCGTGCGCACGTGCATGTACCGTGCCCACGGGCCTCATGGACCCCGTGCGCACGGGCTCATGCGTCAGGTCTCTGGATACCCTGTGCGCACGGGCTCCACTTACCCCGTGCACATGGGCCCCCCTGTGCGTGGCTGTTGGGCTTGGCCCTTGTATCCCCATCTCGTCCCTACTTACCCCCTTCATCCCTTGGACCTATATATACTCCCCTTCCTCCTCCATTTAGGGATAGCTAAGAATAGATCTAAACACTAGAGCTTAGCTCATGTACCTCCCCTTGTGGGATTCCTCTTGAGAGGGAGACACTCCATTGGAGTTCAAGGCCTCCATTGGAGAATATCCCTAGTGGATAAAGCCCCCCTTGAGGGAAGGATCTAGCTAGATCATCAAGCCCTCATCTCCTTCATAGGATTTGGGATGAACTCTACCATGTATCTTATTTCCCTTTGATTGTTCATGTCCTTGTGTGTTTGATTGTCTAGTGGATGTGTGATTGGACTTGTTCTTGAGTGTTCCTCTTGTTTTCCCTCTAGTGTTCATCTTGTTCTTGGGGATTCCCCCTCCAATTCGTGAAAGATCTCCACTTAGGATTCCATCCTATATCATTTGGTATCATGGGCCATGGTTTCTCATGAAATTGGAGGCCCCCCTCTTTGTTTTCTAGCCTAGTATTGTTGTGTTCTTTCCCAGTTTCGAAAATCCCCACCAAAAATAGCCACAATTTTTTTTGTGATTTGTTGGTTTGGTGATGTTTTGTTGGATTTGATCCATGGATTTGCTTGGTTTCAAGTGGATCTAGCCTTTTCCCATCTTTTCCCCACCATCCATCCCCAAAATCTCCACAATTTTGTCCAAGAAATCTCCAATTTTCGCCACGAAATCGCAAAATTTCTGCCCACCCCGTGCCCACGGACCCCAGACCCCGTGCGCACGGCCCCCCGAAAAGTCTCTGGACACCCCGTACCCACGAACCTGTACCGTGCGCACGGGAACGCGTGCCCACGGGCTCCTACCCCCGTGCGCACGACCCCCCAGGACAGCAGCGAGTGCTTCACCGTTTCAGCCATAACTTCCACATCGGGAGTCCGATTTTCGCATTCTTTAGCTCGTTGAGTAGCTATTGACATCCCCCATCCATATAGATAGGATACAACACCATTTGACTCCATCAAAATTTTCACATTTTGGCATCTTTGCATAGGCCTTCCACCATATTATCCGCAAAACCCACCATAGCCTTCCGCAACCTAACCCATTTTGCTCCATTTAGCATTTGTGGTTGTTTGAGTGGTGACTTGAGTCTCCTAAGGTGTTTCGGCTACTTAGGGACGGTTGTTTCTTCATCAACCACCACCACCTTTTCCGCATTGCCATCTCCGCTACCACCATTTGACAATTGCCTTTGGAGATTCTGAGTTTGCGGTTTTTTACCGTTTCCTAAGGTGTTTCGGCTACTTAGGGACGGGTCTACATCACCTTGGTATCTACATCAAGAACACCGCCACTCACCATCTTCAAGGACGGTAATCTCGACGACACCATTGTACATTTCCCTTGCAATTGCATTGATAACCCCTAGCCCCTTTTGCGTCACTTGCCTATCGAGACTAGCCATTTGAGTATTGCCGGCAATGTTACTTGTGCACATTAGTGATCTACACCTTCCATTGCATACATACCATATCATATTGGTATCATATCATCTCTTGTATCACAAGATTGTTCCCGCATATACGCAATTGCTATCTTGGTTTGTGCATTTCGCATAGTGGCCATATAAAAAAAAGAGGATAAGCTTTTAAGCAAAAGAAAAGAGGGCAAAGAGCTTGTAAGCAAGTGCCATAGCATCATACCACATTGCACATAAGATTGTAATATCCGATCATCTTGGATCATCTTGAGAAGAACAACGAGAACATCATACACATAGCATACTTGGGATAGAAAGCTCATACATTTTGCATCTTATAGGTTGTGCATAAGTGTCGTATCCGCCTGTTGAGCAATCGTGATAGCGTCTCTCTTGAGTTGTGCAACACGAGCGTTTTCCGTGGATTCCACATTTTGTGCTCATTTCTTGGTTGCACGACCCCATTTATCTATCCATGTGTGTGTTTCCGTGTGCCACATATTGCTATTGGTCTACTTGTTTCACTTGCGAATTTGTGAATCTTTTCCAACATTATTAACTCTTGCTAACATTTTGCATCAAATTTTTTTGTGCCACTATCCTCACTAAGCTCCTCCATAAGCTTTACTTGATAGGTGTGAGTGAACAAGTCGGGTACCAATTCCACTATTCTTTCATCTCACATTGAGTGATACGAGATACATCCTCAACTTTGGGAAAAGGTAACTTGGTATTGTTTATCTCATCTCCTACTCACCTTTGCTCGGGTCTTGTGATGGATAGGCAAGGCATTTCACCTTCGGTCTACAACAACAACGACGAGTTCGATGCCACGAAAAACTCCAACGACGCCAAGATGCAAGCTCAAATGGAGGACATCAAAGCCATCATCAAGTCCTACAAGCGATCTTCCTCATCTTCGAGAAGACGCTCTAGTGCACATGCTTCCGAGCTACCATCTCCGGCAGGATCACATCGGCATCGACACCATCACCACCACGAACGTGAAGGTCAAGAGCTCAACACCAACAACCGCTCAACGACTTCACCATCCCCCTTGGCATCTTCGCCAAGCGACTTCAAGGCATCTTCGCCTACGGACACACGGCATCTTCGCCAACAAGCACCCCAAGACTATGTTCAAGAGAACCTCCCCAAGCTCAAGTCCGCGACCTCCATGAGCTACTACGACCTCGACACCAACCACGAGATTCCTTTCTATGGGACTCTAGAACCCGAGGAGTATCTTGAGTGGGAGCGTTTGATGGACGACTACCTCAAGCTACATCGAGTCCTTCCCGAAGATCAAGTGAAGTGCGCCTCAAGAAACTTCCACGACTACGCATCCACATGGTGGCTTCACACACCTTCGTAGAGCTACGACATGAGTTGGCCCCCAAGACGAAGAAAGCTATGCGGCGAGAGTTCGTGCCTCCAACCTACGCGGAACAACTTCTACGCCAATTGGAGAACACCATACAAGGATCCAAGTCCATCGACGAGTACTTCAAGGAGATGAAGCATGCCTTGCGACGTGCCGGCGCGGACGACACCATGTCAATGAAGTTCCACTTCATGATGGGATTGAACAACGACATCTCCAAGACTATCTTCCTCGAGAACTACAAGTCCCTCGACGACAACCACATTGGTGCTCTCAAGGCGGAACAAAAACTCATGAGGCCAAGGCTTCTCGACCCCAAGCACACTTCTCGAAGACCAAGCTCCAACATGGCGAGCATGAGGCTAGTACCACCACGATGTCCAAGCCCGACGAGCTCCAAGACAATGTTCCCAAGTTCGACTTCACTGCCATCCCTCTTTGTGGCATTGATGATGCCGAGTCCTCCACGACTCTTTTTCAAGACGGTGCGGCAACGAGTACGACTACGGAGACCTTCAAGGACCAAGCTTTGGAGGCAAGCGACATGGTGACGCGCAAGGATGATGCTTCCATCTTAGGAGGCGAGAGTGATGTTGTGCCATCTTCGTCCTTCATCCACGACGAGAGTGATGTTGTGCCATCTTCAGCCTTCATCCACGACGAGAGTGATGTTGTGCCATCTTCGGCCTTCATCCACGGCGACGACTATGAGACGGTTGAGCATGGGATCTCCCCCTCGACCACGGCGACGTATGATGACTTGAGTGACTTTAGCCACCATATTGAGAGTGAGTGTGACTTCACCACTAGCCCCATATATGATAAGTTGCCCCAATTCCCATGTGAGGAGAGCCACCACCACCACCACTTGAGTGATTTGAGTGACTCCACCATATGCGACATTGAGTGCACATACCTTGAGGGAGTGAGTGAGCCACCACCACATAGAGAGAGTGAGGTAGTTGATGAAGCATATGAGGCCATTTTGATTTCTAACAACTTAACATCTACCTCTATTGTGTCTTCTCATTTGGTGCTAGGTACCATATATGATGACGCGTCGATTCTCGACGACTTCGTCCTCCCTTTGGACAAGACGATGGCCATGGTGGAACATGATGCACCCCCACATGGTTCCATCACGATGAAGATGATGACCACCATTTGGTCTTTGCCACCTCACCTACACCACTTGAGTGGAACGACAAAGGTAACATAGGTGACGGTGATGCTCTTGTCCCACTAGTGGACGTTCTTGACATCAATTGCTTGCATGATGTTGATCCACCTATTCCCATGCTTCATGCTAGTATGATTTCTCCATGCGATGATTTACCCATTTATGATGAGTTTGATGATTGCCATGAGGAGTCTATTAGTTGTGATGCCATGTTACATAGGATTTCTTGTGATAATTCTCTTGGCCACATCATGTTTGACAATCCGCTTGACTTGTCATATGCTATGCATGAGATCAACAATATGTCATATTTGCAATCTCTTCACAGTGACTATGCATATGCCATTAAAATTAACCCAATTTGCACTTATGGCATAGATGACAAACCCATGGTTATTGGCATTTGTTTTTCTTGTGATGATATTGCTATGATTCCTTTGCATCATTTATCTCATATGCCATGCCATGACCACCTAGCTTCGGATATGCATTGTTTTGGATGTTGTTCATATTCTCCATATGATGTTTCCACTATTCCTCATGAGGAGACCCCCATAGTTTCCTCATACCCATTAGGAGATTTTGATCCATCCCATCCATTGCATGATCCCACTAGTTGTGTGCACCATATGCTCCCCATGAATAAACATGCTATTGATGTGCCATATACATGTATGTTAATTTGCATCCCCATCGTGTCATACACAATAACTATTCTTTCATGATGGATGACATGTTCTTATACCATTGTGGCGCCCTCGATTCAATCGTACACTAATCATACATGCAAATGTGTACGATCAAGATCAAGGACTCACGGGAAGATATCACAACACAACTCTAGACACAAATTAAAATAATACAAGCTTTATATTACAAGCCAGGGGCCTCGAGGGCTCGAATACATAAGCTCGAAAACACAAGAGTTAGCAGAAGCAACAATATCTGAGTACAGACATAAGTTAGACAAGTTTGCCTTAAGAAGGCTAACACAAAAGCATCTACGATCGAAAAGGCAAGGCCTCCTGCCTGGGAGCCTCCTAACTACTCCTGGTCGTCGTCGGTCTCCACGTAGTAGTAGGCATCGGCGGTGGCATCTGGCTCCTGGGCTCCGACATCTGGTTGCATCAACCGGAAAGAAGAAGAAAGGGGGGAAAGGGGGAGCAAAGCAACCGTGAGTACTCATCCAAAGTACTCGCAAGCAAGGATCTACACTACATATCCAACATTATCAAAAGAAGGCTGTATAGGTGGACTGGGCTGCAGAAATGCCAGAATAGAGAGAAGGCCTGGTCCTATCAAAGACTAGCATCTTCTGGAAACCACCATCTTGCAGCAATAGGAGGGAGTATAGTATCATAAAGTAAAGTAGTAGTAATGTTATCAACCTCGGCCAGAGATCCTTTCTCGACTCCCTGTGAGAAAGCAATCCCAGAGCCATACTATCCAGTTCTCATCTCCATTTCAAATATCCATTTCTCATCACAGTCCATTTCTCATCTCAAGTATCCAGTTCTAGTTGCATCGATCGGGATACAACTCCAAGTGTCCGTTACCGTAGGACAGGCTATCGATAGATGTTTTCTTCCCTGCAGGGGTGCACCAACTTACCCACTATGCTCGATTAACTCCGGTCGAACACACTTTCCTGGGTCATGCCCGGCCTCGGCCAAACAATACGCTGCAACCCGACCTAGGCTTAATAGAGAGGCCAGCATGCCGGACTAAACCTATGCCCCCAGGGGTCATGGGCCATCTCCCCGGGAAATCCTGCACGTTGCGTGGGCGGCCGGTGAGCAGACCTAGCTACCTCCTTCAACAAGGCAGGCGCTTACGCAGTCCAACCCGGCGCGCGCCGCTCAGTCGCTGACGTCTATTAAGCTTTGGCTGATGTATACGACGCAGAATGCCCATACTATGCCCACGTGATGGTTAGTGCTATCAGGACAGAGGCCCCTCGGATCAAATATCCAAATCGTAGTGGATTAGGAACGCGCGGTAACAAGCAGAGACTCACGAAAGATGTGACCCCGTTACCCCGTCTCGAGGACTTGCGGCAAGGGCTAGGAATGCCCGGCCACGCCTCGTAATTATCTCGCGGGCACCTTCCAGGTCCGCCCGACTCCACATCACTCGCAATTAAGCTCGCGCGGGTACCCATCAGGGCCAACCCATCTTTAGTAACAGGGTCCAGTGCAAAGTCATAGTAACCATAGTAACCGTGTGTCTAACACCAAGGGGAAAACATGAGGAATCACCCTTGTTAGATTCCCACTCGATGTAAACATCAAGGTGAACGTAAGAGGAACCGCCCTCGAGGTTCACACTTGAGGGGTTGCACGACAGAGTCGTATCGGAAGTGGTTATGGAGGAAATCACCCTCGATGACCATGAACGAATAGCTACTCTACATAGATCTCATTAGGAGTGATGTATGAGGTTCCACCCTCGGCACTCGATGGTAACTCTGCAGAGTCGAGCAACAAAGGGGCGTGATGTGACGTGAGGTGTCGGGGCCTGGTCTTCGATCCCGTTGATCGGGTCTTCTGATAATCCAGCGGGGTAGTCGGGTCAAGTGGGGGGTCACTGATGGGTCTCTAACCAACCTATACTAAGCAGTTTAGGATAAGCAGGTAGGTAACAAAAGCAGGTTACAATAAACAGGCTATGCAGCAAAATAGGAGCAAACAATTACAGTAGCAAAATCTAGTGCAAGCATGAGATAATGGAATGGGCGATATCGGGGTGATCAAAGGGGGGCTTGCCTGGTTGCTCTGGCAAGGAGGGGGTCGTCGGTGACGTAGTCGATCACGGCGGCATTGGCAGTCGTCACGGGGTCTACCGAAGAGAAGAGGGGGGAGAAACAGTAAATACATAGCAAGCAAGTGCATAACAGGACAACGGGCAGAGCTAGACGTGTTCTAACGCGGTGCTACACGATACCGGTGAAGGGGGATAACATCCAGGAAAGTTTTCCCCGTTCCGAACCTGTGTCAGACAGATGACCGGAGGGGAAAAGTTCTAGGTTCAGATAGTTAGAGGCATCTGACAGGTAAACGGACCGCAAGTTCGGATTCGTCTTGTTGTTCTGAGCAACTTTCATGTACAAAGTTTTTCCATCCGAGTTACGGTTTAATTTCTATGAATTTCTAAAGTTTTAAATGTATTCTGGAATTGTTATTATTTAAATTTAATTCAGAAAACAAAATTACGGCATCAGCCTGACGTCATCATGACGTCAGCAGTCAACTGAGTTGACTAGGGTCAACCTGACAAGTGGGACCCCACTGTCATTGACGCAGCTAGTTTAGCAGTTTAGACTAAACTAATTTAACTAGTTAGTTAGCTGGGGCCCACTGGTCAGTTAGAAAAATGGGTTAATTAAGTTAATTAATCACTTAACTAATTAATTAATAAATTTTATTGATATATTTTTTAAAAACTCTTTTTTAAGGGGGCGTGGGGCCCCAACATCAGTGGCCCACGGGGCCTAAACGGGCGACGGGTTACGGGCGTGTGGGTGCGGGGCGCACCCAGGCGCCCACGACGCGAGGGGAGGAGAGGCCGGCCGGGGCTGTGCCCGGCGGCAGCGAGGCCACGGCGGGGCGGGGCCGGGGCGCGGGCACTGCGGCGCGGGAGGGGCCGGCGACGGAGGGCGCGGGCTCAGGGGCGCTTCAAGCGGAGCCAGACGTGGTTACAGGCGCCGGGCGCCATCCCCGACTGGGCGCATCCGGCCCGGCTGAGTGCGTCCCTGAGCGACGCGGCGCGCACGGGGCAGAGGGGTCAAAGCCCGACGAGGCAGGGGCAAGGAGGGGCACGGCTGACGGCAGGGCGGGGTTCGGCGAGGGGAGCGAGAGGCGGGGCGGGCTCGAAGGCTGGCTGTAGTGGGCGGCGGCCACGACAGTGAGCAGCGGCAGGTGCAGGCGGCCCATGAGCGTGCGAAGCGCCGCGCTAGGGTGGCCAAGGAGCAGCAGCAGTTACGGCGGGGGGGAGGCGGAAGTGGCGGCGAGCGAGCGCGGTGCCTGGTGAGCCCGTGAGTGAGGGCCGCTAGCGCAATGGTCGCGGCGAGGGGACGAGCGGGCGCGACGAGCGGAGCCGTGGGCGCCGCGATCTAGAGGGGAAACATGAGTGGGTAGGCGTGGTGCTCACCGAGGGGGTGCACGGTGGTCCGGTGGGGGTTTAGGAGCTACCGGAGAGGTCGGAGTCGACGGGGTGGTGGAGGTCGGCGCCGGGGATGAAGGAGACGGCGTAGGCGTCGCTGTGCAGCTTCACCGGCCGACCTCGGGCGTGTGCAGGACAAGGACGGCCCCGGGGAGGCCGTCGGACGGCTTTACGAGGCTGTTGGGGAGGAGTTCGGGGACGACGACAGTGTGGCGGAGACGAGGACGACGCGGCAATCTCGCGTAGCGTCAGGCGACCCCCCGATCTAGGAGGAGGCAAGGAGGAGTCGCTCCGGGGGGATTTAGGGTTCGGTGGAGAGGGAAGGCGCCGGGGTCAACTAAAATAGGCGAGGGGGCTGCCGGATGGGCGCCACGACGTCTGCCATGGCCGTGGCGGCCATCGGTGGTAGCCACGAGCCCTCCGTAAACAGAGACGAGGGGGAAAGGCGCTGGTGGGCCGGCCTGGCTCGGCCAGTGAGGCCAGCTGGGCCAATTGACCCGGGGGGAGGGGGTCTGGCCTTTTCCTCTTTTTATGTATTCTGCTTTCTCTTAAAAGGCACTGTTTGTATTTATTTAGGCTGTCAAAAGATTTTGCAAAATATGAAACTTGGCTCATAAATAGGTATTGCAATTTTTGACACTGCCATAAAAAGTTTGAGGACATTTTTGAAAGTTTAGAATCGTGTTTGAATTTAAATGGTCCATTAAGATGTTGTTGGACCACTACATTAAAACCCCGGGGGATTTTGGAAAACCAAAAGAGGTTGTTTTCATCACGACAAATACTTGGAGATTATTTGCCACACTCTAAACATTTAGTTTTCATGTTTGGCAAATTTGAATTTTTGACTTTAATTTAAATTTGAATTTGAACCGATTTGAAACAACGTGGGATTTAGCAATATTACAAATGATGACATGGCACCATTAACAGGGGATTACTGTAGCATGACACTGGGGGTGTTACAAATCTCCTCCACTACAAGAAATCTCGTCCCGAGATTTAAGTGGGGAACTAAAGAGTAACTTTGGGAGAAATGACCCTTATAGGGTTAATTATCTGGTGAACGATTCATGAAATGAGGCAGAAATATCTCTCGAGTTGAAGTTTAAGAAAACGTCGGGAGTAAAATATGAAGATACAATAAGAAGTTTCAAGCGAATGGACAAACGATCGATACCTGAACAAAGTGTGAGAAGGGGTCCAGAGCATCGGGAATAGATCATCTCTCGGGAGGGTGGCTCGTGATAACACACAAAGTCAAGAGCATAAGATACTTCGGCATCAAGGTTATATAGGAGAGTCAGGTTTCGATCATATGGAACTGTGGGTTATGGGCCCACCATGTGGGTTAAAAGTAGAAAGAGCGGTGACATCTTACACGGTTATGATAGCAAGCTTTGTCAGAGGATAGTCTGTCAGTTATGTTGGCAACCACGTTGGTACCAAGGGCGAGGGACGAAGAGAGCCATATTCCTGCTCGTTGAATGAGGCGGACCAATCGGCAAGGTTCGCGTCCATCGGTGGTTACCGAAATGTCATCAACAATAGTTAACAAGGTCTTACTGACAGAGCTTGTACATCGGGGGGTTTTATAAGCAGGGAATTATTTCTACTAATATCATATAGATCACAAGAAGGTTAAACAAACCAATGGAAAGGAAAATGAAATTATCGGATTAATCAGACCAATGGAAAGGAAAAGGTGCCTATACAAAGGAAATAGTATATGCTTCCCAAGAACAAACAGAGCATGATATACATGACAAGACATCAAGTACTTATCCATTTAGTTAATGGGGCAAGGAGAATCATGATGTTTACCCATACAACGGTGTTTGGATAATTGACTAAGAAACATTTATCATTGCGCCTTCAATGTTCTTAATGATGTTCGGAGTAACACGGTCATACTTTAGGATAGCATTGACATGGTCATCAGGTAAAGGCCAGACCTTGGGAACACAAAGGATCCATCAAAAACAACTTAGAAAATAAGTCGTACAATTTCAGCAAGGAAAAGATGAGGGTGTGGCCGACGGGCTCAGCAACAACCCATCGACATGTCAAAAAGGATGTATTTCCAAAATTATATGAACAAGTTTGTGTTGGGAAAGGCAAGAATGTTGTCGATGATAACACAAATCATCGAGGGGCAAGGATTGTATTTCTCATCATGAATTCGATTGATATCCTGGAAGAGCTCAGAATGCTGATGATGATCACGACACATTTGTCGAGAGATTTGATGAAGATGTAATCGATCGGCGATGACATCAAGTCAAAGGAATGATGAAGCGAAAGGTTATTGGAACCACGGGTACGACACAAACTCGAAATCAAGCTTGCTGTTCAAGGCGAAATGATATGACGACGAAGATCGACGTAGGCTTAGCTCATCATCGAAAATTGTGCTCTGGGAAGATGGACCAGGTAGCATAGTTAAAATTTAGTACGGTAATGATATAGCCGATCAGGCTAGGAATGACTTGAAGGACTATTAAACTTGTAAGCAACAAAAATTACTCAAGAGTTATAGAATCAGAGTGTGGAATCGATTCACTTATCGGCGTTCTCGAGTGACTAACAACTCAAAACCCGGGGAAATCTGAAATCGATGAGAAGCAATACCAAATGAAGACTCATAGGAAGCAACACGGTTCTTTGTTATTCTCGAGGTACCGAAGGGTAATACTCGAAGGAAGATCAAAATAGAGGTTGCGGAGATGCATTGATCTGCAGAAGACAAGTGCTTTAACTTGTCCGAGAAAAGGAATTAAAGGGGAACAATCATGGTGAGAACCACGGTTGCAAAGGACCAAACATAGATACCATATGAACTTATAATAAGGGGATTATTATATCACAAGAAGCTCCCATGATAAGTTCCACATCGGGTCCATGGGCATGAACACAAAGTTCAAGGCCGACTCCCACTTCTTCAATGCATAACCTTCCATTCACTTCTTGTTTTCGATGAAGTCGTAGTGTTGAAATTATATCAGGAAAAACGCCAGAAGAGTAAGACTCATGAAAACTCCCGGGTTCACATAGAATAGGGATGGCATAGGTTCAACCCATATGGGCATCTTAGGAACATATAACACAAGCTTCGGGAGTAAATTATACCAGCTCAAAAGCAGAGCATGGTTGACAAAGCAGAGAATACAATTTACCAAAGGCCATATGTATCAGGGAAAGAGCGCACAAAATTTTGAATATGAAGGAAACTGCCGGATAATAATCCAACAAAGGATTCAGCGGTCCTTAATGGGTCTAATGTGAGTATCAATACTCAATCATAAGAAGGAAAGAATGCAAAGGCATTGGATTATAGAAACATCTGAATAATTCGATGCTTGAGTACAAAGGAGTTATGATTTCAAGTCGAAGGATCAGAAGCAGATGCTCTGATCAAAAGATGAGTAAGTTGAATAGACTTAGAGGTGCACCCGATCAAATCTTGATTGGGCAAGAACCATCTCATAACCGGAGCGATGTCGAAGCCGGAAAGAAAATTTCCAAGGATTAATTGATGATTGCGAGCATTCGCTCACACGTTGAATCCATAGGAACAGAATGACAACCACCAAGAATTTTAAAGAATATTGCTAGACATATGGAATTAATCCTAATGCAAGCAGGAATGAATTTCAAGAGCAACAGGGGGTGTAGAGAAATTTCGGAAGATCAATTAACAATGGGAATGATATTGCGAAGCACATGATCAACTAGGGATGAACGAATCCCTGATAAGTGTGAGGAATTATCCGCAGTGCGAAAGAAGCTACAAAGCAGAAGCACAAGGATTCTTTGAACAACGAATAGTATTGGGGTAACTTGTAATCATCAAGAGCAATTGGAAATGATTGTATGAATGACACGCGTAAGTCGCTATCCATGTGAATATAACAGTGGTAGGGAATTGCAAGGCGGAGGTCACAAGGGTCTCGGGAAAACATCGGAGAGTAACTGCAGAATCTTCTGGTGCAGTAAGCGGTCATCGGTAATGTCGGGGATCTCCGGGAGGAAGTGGGTCCGACAACCTAAGTGTCGGCGTTAGTAAATCCATTTTAACCCGAATAGGAGAGAGATCAGATTCCCAGAGTATAGTCGAGGAATAAAAGATCCTAATACCACCCAATTGGCGACGTGTGCCCGTAAGCCACACAGCCAAGTTAGTAAAACGGTTTCCGGTTTCTAGACTCAACTTCGGCCAAGGAGTTGGAAAGGGGGCTACCTACAGGCAGTCGACTCTGATACCAACTTGTGACGCCCTCGACTCAATCGTACACTAATCATACATGCAAATGTGTACGATCAAGATCAAGGACTCACGGGAAGATATCACAACACAACTCTAGACACAAATTAAAATAATACAAGCTTTATATTACAAGCCAGGGGCCTCGAGGGCTCGAATCCATAAGCTCGAAAACACAAGAGTCAGTGGAAGCAACAATATCTGAGTACAGACATAAGTTAGACAAGTTTGCCTTAAGAAGGCTAGCATAAAAGCATCTACGATCGAAAAGGCAAGGCCTCCTGCCTGGGAGCCTCCTAACTACTCCTGGTCGTCGTTGGTCTCCACGTAGTAGTAGGCATCGACGGGGGCATCTGGCTCCTGGGCTCCGACATCTGGTTGCATCAACCGGAAAGAAGAAGAAAGGGGGGAAAGGGGGAGCAAAGCAACTGTGGGTACTCATCCAAAGTACTCGCAAGCAAGGATCTACACTACATATGCAACATTATCAAAGGAAGGCTGTATAGGTGGACTGGGCTGCAGAAATGCCAGAATAGAGAGAAGGCCTAGTCCTATCAAAGACTAGCATCTTCTTGAAACCACCATCTTGCAGTAATAGGAGGGAGTAGAATAGCATAAAGTAAAGTAGTAGTAATGTTATCAACCTCGGCCAGAGATCCTTTCTCGACTCCCTGCGAGAAAGCAATCCCAGAGCCATACTATCCAGTTCTCATCTCCATTTCTCATATCCATTTCTCATCACAGTCCATTTCTCATCTCAAGTATCCAGTTCTAGTTGTATCGATCGGGATACAACTCCAAGTGTCCGTTACCGTAGGACAGGTTATCGGTAAGTGTTTTCTTCCCTGCAGGGGTGCACCAACTTACCCACCACACTCGATTAACTCCGGCCGGACACACTTTCCTGGGTCATGCCCGGCTTCGGCTAAACAATACGCCGCAACCCGACCTAGGCTTAATAGAGAGGCCAGCACACCGGACTAAACCTATGCCCCCACGGGTCATGGGCCATCTCCCCGGGAACTCCTGCACGTTGCGTGGGTGGCCGGTGAGCAGACCTAGCTACCTCCTTCAACAAGGCAGGCGCTTACGCAGTCCAACCCGACGCGCGCCGCTCAGTCGCTGACGTCTATTAAGCTTCGGCTGATGTATACGACGCAGAACGCCCATACTATGCCCACGTGATGGTTAGTGCTCTCAGGCCAGAGGCCCCTCGGATCAAATATCCAAATCGTAGTGGATTAGGAACACGCGGTAACAAGCAGAGACTCACGAAAGATGTGACCCCGTTGCCTCGTCTCGAGGACTTGCGGCAAGGGCTAGGAATGCCCGGCCACGCCTCGTAATTATCTCGCGGGCACCTTCCAGGTCCGCCCGACTCCACATCACTCGCAATTAAGCTCGCGCGGGTACCCCTCAGGGCCAACCCGTCTTTAGTAACAGGGTCCAGTGCAAAGTCATAGTAACCATAGTAACCGTGTGCCTAACACCAAGGGGAAAACATGAGGAATCACCCTTGTCGGATTCCCACTTGATGTAAACATCAAGGTGAACGTAAGAGGAACCACCCTCGAGGTTCACACTTGAGGGGTTGCACAACAGAGTCGTATCGGAAGTGGTTAAGGAGGAAATCACCCTCAATGACCACGACCGAATAGCTACTCTACAGAGATCTCATCAGGAGTGATGTATGAGGTTCCACCCTCGGCACTCGATGGTAACTCTGCAGAGTCGAGCAACAAAGGGGCGTGATGTGACGTGAGGTGTCGGGGCCTGGTTTTCGATCCCGTTGATCGGGTCTTCTGATAATCCAGCGGGGCAGTCGGGTCAAGTGGGGGGGTCACTGATGGGTCTCTAACCAACCTATACTAAGCAGTTTAGGATAAGCAGGTAGGTAACAAAAGCAGGTTACAATAAACAGGCTATGCAGCAAAATAGGAGCAAACAATTACAGTAGCAAAATCTAGTGCAAGCATGAGAGAATGGAATGGGCGATATCGGGATGATCAAAGGGGGGGGGCTTGCCTGGTTGCTCTGGCAAGGAGGGGGTCGTCGGTGACGTAGTCGATCACGGCGGCATCGCATGGCTGATAGCTGATAATTATGTCCAAACTCAGCCATGGTTGCTTTGAATCTGCAAACAACTTAGTACACAAAATTCAAACCAAACACAAAATTAAGATCAAAAGCGCTTAGCTCCCCAGCAATGGCGCCAGAAAAAAGCTTGATGCCCCGCAAGTGCACAAGGTTTAGCTGTAGCTTTTTCAAAGTAAGTGCATCGATCCCACAGGGAGCATAGAACCAATCTTTCGTCTTGTAGATGGTGCAAATAGTATGCCTGTAAGTTGAGAGTAATCCAAAGCAGGAGTACGGTAATAGAAATGGTGTAAATAAGAAGCATGAAACCAATAGGACTAAAGCGTTCACAAGGAGTCGGGAATCCCCTCTTGTGTGCATCTATAGCGGTGCCTAAACACAATGCTACCTCAGACTCCTAAGCCAGTTTGCATATTTCTATTTGTGGGCGGAGCTGGTACAAATACGTGCATACACTCGGCAACCCCATATCACATACGTCACCACCGTTCTTTCCCACTCCGGTTACCAAACGGTGATTAAGGGGAAAGAGGTCCCCCATGGACGCAGCCTATGGGAGGCCCCTATTTTACCCCCTGCCGCAACAATGTGGGACAAAGAGAGATGGGGCCTGTCGCGTCACCTACCTCCGCAACCAACCGTTCCGCCAATAGTAATAACCGTCCGTCCAAAATTGGCATATATTGGATGGTCGACTTCACCCAACATCAAGAAAAACATTAACATAAACATGCAAAGAGGATATTAAATCCTAATATCAAATGATCTATAGCACACTAGGGTTCATCCATATCCGTGAGAACTAGGGGAACTACTCACTCATGAAGGCACAAACATCATAACACCGGTGATGGAAGACATGAATGAATCATGCATGTAATACACAAGTCGCCCCCTTTAGGGTTGTTTCTTGAGATTACAATGAATATGATGTGGATGATGATGATGATGACAGTGGTGATGATGTTGAAGCCTTCCTGGTGACGGTGTTAGAGGCGACGACATCCTCCTTGCCGATTCCTCCCTTCGGGTGGCTCCGGAGGCTAGGGTTCCTGCTTTTGGATTAGTTTCTGGTCTCCGTAGGTATCTGATCCACGATCCGATTCCACGGGGTGGAAATAGTTGATCTGGTGGCAGCGATGGCACTCCATACGACCGCCCATACGAGCGGGTGCGATCGTATGGAACACCGTCTTTTGCACTGGAGGCTCGGTGATGATTTCTTCTTTGACCTTTTTGCTTGATTCTTTTATGGTAAGTGATAATCACTTTAAATACGTGATTCCACTGCCATTTCCTGAGATTTCTTCCATAAAATATTGTTGGGTCTAGAAAAGCGTTATCTAATAAAAACGACAAAAAGAAGTGTCCGAACACTGTAAAATTCCACAAAGCCTACCGAGTAGGCACAAAAAATACTAGCAAAATAATCACATAATTTGGACTCATCAAATGAATCTAACCCTACAGCCAAATCCCTCGGCTTATATAGGCACCGCGGGTACCTAGGGTTACATGTAGGTCGGCTACATCAAGGGATAAACATGCCGATGATTCAAATGTATCTTGGAGTATGCGCCAAGTCTTCGGAAGATTCTATCTTGAAGCAAATGTGTTCGACGACTAGGGGTCCTCGGCCCAACCAATGATTGGGGGACTGACGTGGCTAGCACTCTCTAATTCAGGACACCATCACCATGCAACCCTCATTGCATTGAATAGTGTCGCATGATTATATGATTTGGTTGTATGAACCCTAGACAGAGCATCTCTTTCGGTTTTATGAAAAAGTTAAGTTCCACTGCTTCCTTCCCATGCAAATTTAGCCCCTCAAAACGATCCTCCATAGTTGGGATTAGTCGAGCACTAGGCTCTTGATACGTCTCCAACGTATCTATAATTTTTTATTGTTCCATGCTATATTATATTCTGTTTTGGACATTAATGGGCTTTATTATACACTTTTATATTATTTTTGGGACTAACCTATTAACCGGAGGCCAACCCAGAATTGTTGTTTTTTGCCTATTTCAGAATTTCGCAAAAAAGAATATCAAACGGAGTCCAAACGGAATGAAACTTTCGGAAACGTGATTTTTGGAACGAACGTGATCCAGAGGACTTAGACCCTATGTCAAGAAAGCAACCAGGAAGGCACGAGGTAGGGGGGCGTGCCTACCCCCCTGGGCGCGCCCTCCACCCTTGTGGGGCCCATGTTGCTCCATCGACGTACTTCTTCCTCCTATATATACCTACGTACCCCCAAACTACCAGATACGGAGCCAAAAACCTAATTCCACCGCCGCAACCTTCTATACCTGTGAGATCCCATCTTAGGGGCCTTTTCCTGAGCTCCGCCGGAGGGGGCATCGATCACGGAGAGCTTCTACATCAACACCATAGCCTCTCCGATGATGTGTGAGTAGTTTACTTCAGACCTTCGGGTCCATAGTTATTAGCTAGATGGCTTCTTCTCTCTCTTTGGATCTCAATACAAAGTTCTCCACTATTCTCGTGGAGATCTATTCGATGTAATCTTCTTTTGCGGTGTGTTTGTTGAGACTGATGAATTGTGGTTTATGATCAAGTTTACCTATGAACAATATTTGAATCTTCTCTGAATTCTTTTATGTATGATTGGTTATCTTTGCAAGTCTCTTCGAATTATCAGTTTGGTTTGGCCTACTAGATTGATCTTTCTTGCAATGGGAGAAGTGCTTAGTTTTGGGTTCAATCTTGCGGTGTCCTTTCCCAGTGATAGTAGGGGCAGCAAGGCACGTATTGTATTGTTGCCATCGATGATAACAAGATGGGGTTTATATCATATTGCATGAGTTTATTCCTCTACATCATGTCATCTTACTTAAAGCGTTACTATGTTCTTTTGAACTTAATACTCTAGATGCATGCTGGATAGCGGTCAATGTGTGGAGTAATAGTAGTAGATGCAGGCAGGAGTCGGTCTACTTGTCGCGGACGTGATGCCTATATACATGATCATACCTAGATATTCTCATAATTATGCTCAATTCTGTCAATTGCTCAATAGTAATTTGTTTACCCACCGTAATACTTATGCTCTCGAGAGAAGCCACTAGTGAAACCTATGGCCCCCGGGTCTATTCTCCATCATATTAATCTTCCAACACTTAGCTATTTTTATTGCCTTTTATTTTACTTTGCATCTTTATCATAAAAATACCAAAAATCTTATCTTATCATATCTATCAGATCTCACTTTCGTAAGTGACCGTGAAGGGATTGACAACCCCTTTATTGCGTTGGTTGCGAGGATTTTATTTGTTTATATAGGTGCGAGGGACTCGTGCATGGCCTCCTACTGGATTGATACCTTGGTTCTCAAAAACTGAGGGAAATACTTACGCTACTTTATTGCATCACCCTTTTCTCTTTAAGGGAAAACTAACGCAGTGCTCAAGAGGTAGCAACTCTCCATTATCGTACTCACGACCACTACCGCCACTTCCCCCACCATCCATTGACGGCGGACCAGCCGTAACTCCTTCGTTTGCCCAACCATTGACGATTCCTCTGACATCGATTGGATCCTTCTCCATGTTTCCGCCAGTACCTTTCCACTTGTTTTCTTGTTCCACCATGTAAATCTCTAAAAACTCAACAAACACAAGAAACCTAACACTCTCAACTGCTTAGGAAGATCCTGACCAAATAAAAGGTAATGGTGGTCTGGCGGGGGATCAGCAGGTGAAAAAGTAAACCCTAGCGTGACCATAGGGGAAAGATTTCGCACTTAGGCATACCTCATAGAATTATGTAACCTGTTTTAAAGATGGGGTGATGTAGCTGAATCAAAAAGTTTAGCACAACATATACACTTCTTTAAACATACTTACTATCGTTTTTGCCTTTTGGGCCATGAGAAACGTAGTGTATATACTCCCCGAGAAAGGAGAAAACTGGACATGACGTGAAGTAGTGAGGAGACCCGTTTGACATGGTAGTCGGCAAGTTTCAAAGCTTCGTCTGCGGTTTAGCTGGACAGGGGAAGTCTTCCCTCTCTCGACGGTCCTCCTACTACTCCCCACCCCCAGCACAGCGACGCATCACCGCGGGTAGCACGCACCGGCTTAGGCATCGCAAGCTCCCTAGTCCCCTTCCCACCCCACACGGCGAGATCTTGGTCTGATCTCGCTAGCGCGTGGTCAGATCCACCACACCCGCTCACCAAGCCATCGCGCGGCGGAGACCCGATGTCGGCGGCGGTCGAGGAGCAGATGGTAGTGAAAGCGATCCGGGAGGAGTGCCCGTGGGAGTCCCTCCCCAAGCGTCTCCAGTCCACTCTCCACACCAAGGACGAGTGGCACCGCAGGTATTTAGAGCCTGTTCGTTAGAGCTCCAGATCCTCATTTTACAGCTCCCTGCTCCTGATCCTCCGAGAATCCACTCCCATGAGGGTCTGGATCAGGTGGATCAGCTTTACAAAAGTGTTGGGCTATCAGTTGGCTCCTAAAACACTGATTTGTGGGTTTAGGAGTAAATAGACCATACTGCCTTTGATTGTGATACTTTTATCACCCCTCTGCATATACGTCCGGCATACCATGACATGTTGTGAACACTAACATATTATATAGGAATAGGAATATTGTATGCAGCGTTAGTTAACAATTCATTTTGAGCTTTTCTGAAGCATCATCTTACGTTGATTGCAATTATAACCATCACATGTGTGTGCTACAAGTGGTCCCATGATTATCACACAACAACAGAGTGGTCTATGTATATAACAATATATGTTATATGTGTAGCAACTTCTCCAAGTGTATATAATGAACATGATCAATCTAAATAGATGAAATAAAATGTTCTACCCATAGTTGTCTTGGAACAGAAAATAGTATGACATAGAAAATATTCACAAAATCTAGCTTGTAGATTCAGCAATTACCTTTGCAAGGTCGTCACAGAACTTATCCATTGACCTATCACTCGTGCTTGATGTTGATGAGTCTGATGCATCTTGAGAAATAATATATTTCCTATACCTCGTCGGTATTGTCGGAACATAGTTAGGACTCCAATCAAATCTACAAAAATGCTTATCAGTCATACCATGCTCCCTTATGAAATTGTGCAAAGCCATGGTTGCTGCAACAATCATCTTTTGCTTGTACAATGGGTAGCTTGGCATCTTGAGAAGAATTCGCCATTTCATCTTCCATACACCAAAAGTTCTCTCAGTGACATTCCGAATACTTGAGTGCAGATGGTTAAAATTTTCTTTCTCGCCACTAGGAGCAACACCTCTTCGGAAGTCAGGAACGTGATATCTTTTGCCCTTAAATGGGGACAAATAGCCTGGACGATTTGGATAGCCAGCATCAACAAGATAATATTTTCCTGAAATATAGATGTGTAAGTCACACCAACATGAAATAGATGCAATAATGCACAATAACATGTAATATAGATGTGTAAGTCACACCAACATGAAATAGATGCAATAATGCACAATCTGATATGAACATACAGTAGAAAAATACCTTCCGGAGGATGCAGAAAGACATCTTTATCTGCGTCTAATGCATGATAAAGCACACTATCGTGCATAGCACCTGGCTGACCAATAGACGCATATGTGAAGCGCATGTCAAAATCACATACAGCCATCACATTTTGAGTTGTACTACCTGATCTGCCAATATATCTAATGACATCCTCAGGCTTAACAGTTGCAAGTATGTGGGTTCCATCAATAGCTCCAATGCAGTCTTTGAAATGTGGCCACATCCTCCTATCATTTCTGATTCTATTATGAACAGTAGAGAAGTTAGGATCTTTTGGTCGCAGAAAATCTTTAGACATCTTTACCAAGCTGTGCAGAACAAGATCAAACTTTCTACTGATTGTGCCACCGGAATGCTTAAATCGATTTTGCACTCCCCGATTTGAGTGACATCCACCACAGATGTACAAGAAGAGTGGTAGAGCTTCAAAAGTACTCATATGCGTAGTTGGTTCCATCAATAGCTCCAATGCAGTCTTTGAAATGTGGCCACATCCTCCTATCATTTCTGATTCTATTATGAACAGTAGAGAAGTTTGGATCTTTTGGTCGCACAAAATCTTTAGACATCTTTACCAAGCTGTGCAGAACAAGATCAAACTTTCTACTGATTGTGCCACCGGAATGCTTAAATCGATTTTGCACTCCCCGATTTGAGTGACATCCACCACAGATGTACAAGAAGAGTGGTAGAGCTTCAAAAGTACTCATATGCGTAGTTGATTTCAGACCATACGTACTCACCAAAAGATCATGCAGATTGTGAAACATTGTAGAATTCATACGAAACATGCGGTGGCTCTCCCCTGTAGTGCGCAAGGTTTCTTTCACCCAGCCCATTCCACTGAGAATTGAAGTCCTAGGTTCATTCTTATCCAAATAGGCCATGTGGTACTTTTCAACAACAGTTACAGCAGAAGCAAGATTGCTTATCATCATTTCATGTAGGTGCATCAACTGTACATCTTCGTCATGCTCTTCATTTGAGTAATTACTCCCTCCACTATCACTTTCGCTTGAGGACATCTATGCATATAACATACATGAGACAATTCACAATGAGAAACGAGTCGATGGCAATAATGACATACATAAATAGGAATAAGATTCAAATGACTGTATTCATATAGGTAATTTGTGACAAACCGGACAGGGTCTTACAAGCCAAATAAATTACTAAATGGAACTTGAAAGATAGGAGTGTTCAAGGCATATTACTTATAGGAATGCCTTAACAATTACAACCAAAATATTATAATCTATTTGCCATACTTGGCATTATATTTCCTTTTAAGCCAGTCAAATCGTGCACGAGCATCAGGTATGGTCATAAACATTTCTCTTTGCTCCTTTAGAAAAATTTCAAAAGCAATGAAGCGCTCATTAGTGCCAATGACACCACCACATTCTGTAACCAGAGTCATGGCATCTTTGATGGTACAAACTGAGGCATCCTCCCTCTTCTGAGCAATGGATTCAATGGCTGCTTGCGACTTCTTGCTCAGCTCAACAATTTTGTTCAAATGGTCTTGCATGATCACAGAACCACTCCTTGACTTTTTTCCTTTTCCGTCTATAGGACCACCTGCTCTTTTTCCTTTACCAGCAAGATGCCCGTGCATTGCACGGAACATCAAGATGCATTTTTTTTATAAAACACCTGTTGTGATTGACCCATGCGGGAGTAATCCCATGTGTAAAAACTAATGATATCTCGAGAAAGAGGAGAGATAAGGTGAGGAGGAGTGGGGCGTGGTGGTGATTGGTGGTCGGACTGAGCGGAGGCATGGGGATGGATGACGCCGGCAGCGGCCACCATGCCAAATTGTTCCAGAGGCTTCCTTTTTTTATTGCTCAACAATGAGGTTGTGGGAGATAAGGATGAACGAGGGAAGGCCTTATGTGCAAATGTGGAGAGAGGTGCGCGTATCTTTTTGCAAAATTGCCATAGTTTGCTTTCTATCCGCCAGACATAGATCGGACGGTCTATATTGCAACATGGCAGGCACACCATCATCTTTGTCCTTGTTCTCATCTCTGTGGTCTTCAGCATCAACATTCTGAGGACTTTGAGGCAAGCTACCATTAGCAGGAGACCAATGGTCTTCACCAGTGTTGCGCAAGTCTTCAAAGATCTTGACCAAAAGGTCCTCATTTTGAAGTCCAGCCTTCTGAAACCTACCACAACCTTGGTATTTCTGTCAATGCCAAGTACTAAACGTTAGACATCCACGGACGGTGAAGCATGTTTTGTATATGCATAAAATAAAAACCGACTAGTACCTCACTTTTTAAAGATTTTTCCAACGCTCCGCAGAAGCTGTGATCCTTTGCTTCACAGAATCCCAGCCCATAGCTGTCTCCTTTTCCAAACTCTTCCAAATGTAGTACGCACTTTTTAGTTTATCCCATTTGTTCTTAAACTGTCTTTTGTTGTACTGTATTCGAGTCTTCTGGTAGAATTTATCAATCACTGCCATATATCCAGTATTATTCATATGTGTATTTGGGTGATTTCCAGCCTCAGCTTGTTCCTTGAACAACTCACAAACCAAGCGAGTGTGTTCTTCATTCCACTCAGCAGTTGCTTCCATTGCTACTGTGTTTGGCATAAATCCACGTAAGCAACGGTACCAGTTGCTAATAAAAATTAAATGAAGTTGGAGATGCACGGAACAAGTCTTCTAGTATTATTACTAATATATATGAAGGCATAAGTACCTCACAATAAATAAATTAGCTAGTACTACTACTAAGAAATCTGATAGTACGTCTAATCTATTATTTAGGGAAGCGACTCATTGGCAGCATATATATAAAAGGAACAGAACATACTCACATTCAGTAATCAGCTAGTGAGAGGCGTACATCTGCACTTCGCACTAGTTATCTACAACCAATCTGAAATCTATCTGGAATATACATGATTTTCTATGAAACCGAGTTCCTCAATCAATCTTGGCACATGTCGTGTTGGAATTAGAGAGGGGATGGGAAAATCTTGATACAAGCAATGCGGACAGGTGAACATGAACCAATCTACAGCCTAGGGTTTGGGGATGGGAACCATACCTTGACAAGATAAATGGAAGAAGCGAGTCAGCAGTGTAGCAGGTCGCCTTCGTCGGTCTCCAGTGACGGCCGTGGCTGTCGTCGGTCACAGCCTCAGTGTTGGCCGTGGCTGCTGTCGGTTGCGTCTCTCTGTTCCTCGTACGAGAGAAAGAGAGGAGATGGAACAGATTAAGCAAAGCGGTATGAGATTTTAGGGGTTAGTAATGGCAATGGTGGGTAATATCTCTTAACTTCTCTGTGTCTTTTGGATTCCACAAAAATAGAATCGACTTGTTGGTCGCTCCTCCGCGCTAGTGTATTTTCTGCTCCGCTCCTTGCCGATCCGCGGATCGTATTTTCTCGGAGCCCGGGCGTTCGGCTCTGCTCCCTTGACTCCCGTACAGAATCTGAGAGCAGGAGCCGTACCGAACACAACTTCCTCTCATAACTCTCCATGGTTTCGCTCTGCTGCAACCTTCAATCCATGGTGGTTGCTTTTGAGTTCAAAAAGCGACTACAATTAATCAGTAGGGACAATTCGACACAGATTCAGCTATATACCTGGCACTTCCCTAGCTCTCATCCTTACTAGCTGCATTCAGGTAGGAGGCTTCGGAGTGGCATGTGATGGTCTCAGTTTGGTGTGGAACATTGCAGGGCTTGGGTTTAGAGTACATCATAGGTGAAAGATGGACTCTCTGTCTCTTGTTACCTCTCGCATAAGCTTGTGAAAGCTTTTTGTTTGGTATAGGTAGATTGGGTGAAAGTGAACCAAGCTTGTCAAGTTCCCCCAAAGTCTGTGAAGCACATGATATTCGGTTTCTTTAAAGAGCATAAAACATGTAACTCTAATATAGTTTCTTGTGATTTGAACCTAGGACCAACCAATTGTTTGTAGAACGAGCTAGCCATGACACTAATGCAACTGTTATGTTCTGTATGTAGAGGTCTGTTGTCGCTCCGTTCCAGAATATAAGGTGTATTGATTTCTGTGCAAGTCAACCATTTCAATATTTGACCAAGATTATAGAATAAAACAACAATATCTGCAATACCTAATAGATAAAATGTGAAACTACTTTTCTGATGCATCAAATATATAAATTTCATATTGTGGATATTGATATATTTTATCTAAAAACTTAGTTAAACATGCACTCGTTTGACTTTTGAAAAAACAAATACACCTTATATAAAGGAACGGAGAGAGTATATGCAAAAGGAAGTGAAATCCATGTGCTAGATTTGTTTCCAAGTAAGTCTAATAACATGCGCATGTGCTAGAATATGTGTATAAGTAGGAAAAATAGAATTAACTCATTCCCACAAGTATGCAACATGATTAATTTCCTAGATCCACAACCCGTTGATGTTAGTAGATCTTAATTGTTAAAATGAATCTCAAGGTGACAGAGCGCTCAATACCCAGCAAAAGATGGCTTCGGGCAGATCTCAAGCGGAAATGCCTGGGTCTGGCCTCCTGCAGTGAACCATTGCGTGTCAGAATTCGCGTATCACATACCTTTCCGAGTGGGATGAGAACACAACGTTCTTTCATGCAAATGCGGCAAAGCGTCAGCGGCGTAACATTAGTTTAAGTTGAGGAAGGGGGCGGTACAATGCATCAATCAAGAGGGCATGCAAGAGCTCGCCTTCAGCCACTTCGTGCAGCTGTTGGGAAGCACGGCCGAGAGGGAGCACACGGTTAACTTGGCGGAGTTGGATCTATCTCACGAGGAGCTCGCGGAGCTTGAAGAACCTGTCACGGCGAAGGAGGTTTGGAAGGCCATCAAATCGTTGCCAGCCGACAAGGCCCCTGGGCCAGATGGGTTTACGATACAATTTTACCAAGTAATGTGGGATATCATCAAGGCGGAGGTGCTGGCCGCAGTGCAACAGTTCTTTCATGGGGATAACCGCAGCTTTGAATTGCTTAACGAAGCCCTAATCATTCTGCTACCAAAGAAGGAGGATGCGGTGGACATTGGCGATTACCGGCCCATAAGCCTTCTTCATAGTTTTGCAAAGATCATCGCAAAGATTCTTGCGGGCCTTCTTGCAAAAAAGTTGGGCAGTCTAGCGGGGCGCAATCAGAATGCATTTACTTCAGGAAGAAGTATTCAGGACAACTTCGCCTTGGTCCATCAGACGGTTAAGGTTTTACATAGGAAGCAGGTGCCGTCGTTGTTTCTCAGACTGGACGTGGCAAAGGCATTCGACTCGCTTGCTTGGCCGTTTCTCTTGGAGGTGCTCGACCGCAGCGGTTTTGGTGTGAGGTGGAGATATTGGATCTCTTCGATGTCGGCACCCATGAGGGTGATGATCAATGGCTTGTGGGGCAATTTACAATTGCCATGATCATTAATTCTGTAGGTCGTGGGGTAGCGTGTAGAGGGAGGCCGAACACATGAATGGCGAGCCAGACACATTCAGATGGATCTGGAGGAATTTGGGTGCTACTCGGCAAGGACTGCCTACCATGCTTTCTTCTTTGGCTTAACTGAGATGCCTGTAGCAAATGAAGTTTGGAACTCTTGGGCGCAACCGCAATTGAAATTCTTCGCGTGGTTGGTCGTCAAGAACAGGGGCTGGACCTCTGATCGCCTTGCCGCAAGGGGCCTACCACACCAGCTGAGCTGCCTGATGTGACCGCAAGAGCCTGAAACTCTTGATCATTTGCTTGTGCAATGCTCTCTGGCGCGCACGGTGTGGTTCGAGGCGTTGAGGGTTAAGGGCTGGGAAAGCTTCACCCCATCCCAGCAGGATGTGGTGGTGGACTGGTGGACAACGACTAGTAACACCACGGCGACGGCAAGGAAGGAGCTGAACTCTTACATCATCCTAGTGCTGAACTCCATCTGGAAAGAAAGAAAGGAACAGGAGTGTTTTTGACAAAATCTCCTTGACCACTAGTGGAATAATGGCTCACATCGCCGATGAGTGGAAAGTGTGGTAGTTTGCGCAGCAGAAGAGGCGGGTAATTTGTGAAGCTGTGGGCGACTGAGAGTAGTCTGTCTTAGGTGTGTGTGGTGGATGGTGGACAAGGGTTTCGGCTAGCCTAAGGGCCGGCCTCTTGTAATTCTTAAACTTGCTTTCTCTCTTAATTCATGAACGCGCAGTTCTCATGCGCGTTCCGGAAAAAACTCATAAGTTCATCAAAATGTCGAAGAAAGACGAGGTTCTAGCGTACATATTCATTCTTTTTAGAAAATGAAAGCTTTATTACCTCACCATCTGCGTTGAAAATCTATCATACGCGGTACCCACAATATTAAGACAATTGCTTTGTACTACATCGCGACAAAATTTATTTGTAATCATAAAAGATCATGTGGACTAGGCAATGAGTAATAGGATGAGACATGCCTTTACTTTTTTCTCTTCCTCCCTTTTTGGCTTGGACTGCCCCTGTATCTTTGGCCCATAAGAGTTATGTTGCGGCGGAGAGATAAAGGAAAAACATATTGTCCATGTGTTGTAATGGGGCATAAATATGTTATATGCATCACCATGATTTATTTGTCATTTTATTGTTATAAGATCATGCAAGAATATGTAGAGTGCTATCTTATGTTTCTTTTGTTCCTTGGCACTCCATCTCCCACCTCACCTCCATCGTTTCATGTTTTGACGATTTTTTCTGACCGTTTTTCTTGAAAACTGCTTCTACTGCTCCATGTCGTATTGATAGAAAGGGCTAGGCAATCTACATGTACTCTTCAACACCCTCTCTCACGTGTGACGCGCGAAAGTTAACACGTGAATAGACTCAGTGGTATAGCTTAAGAGGCCTATACGTGATCACAGAGGGAGGCAGCAGCAGTTTTTGGATAAATTATGATAGCCAGGACTTGAACACAAGACCTTAAGCCCTGATACCATGTTAAGCTTCATGCAGTAGTCAACGCAACCAAAAGTCCGAACTGACGGAAAGGGCTAGGCAACCTACATATACACTTCAACATCGCACACTGCCCTTGGGCCGGCTGCCCGCCTCCTCCACGCTGCTCTGCTCGCTGGCTTGCGCACTTTGGTAATGGGCCATGTTGGCGCTTTGCGCCGGCCTGTCCGCTAGTGCAGCGACAATAGCGGTTTAGAAAAACATGGGCCAACCCCTCCATGCTGCGCTGCTTGCGCACTCTGTTAATGGGCCACGTTGGGTCTCTGCGTCAGCTTGTCAGTGTGGCGGCAATCCGGCTTAGAAAAATAAATGCCTATCTCTAGGATTTGAACCCAGGACGCAACCTCAAGTGGTATGCACAAACCTACTGGTCTCATGTACCTTTGTGTCAAAGAAGGGAACATATTCTTGATATCTGTTTCCTGTTCCAATATTTTCATCCGTCACGATAAGTACCGGAAAAATTCAAAGATCTGGTCTTCTTTATCAGCCGTGTCCGATTGTGGCTCATGCATGATTGATTTCAATAGCCCAGCAATACGTCGTCATGACTTTCGTGCAAAACAAGAACACTCACAGCCGCGCCTAACCCTCCTCCTATAAATACAACAGCAGCCAAGCCTCCTCCTTCGCTCCACTGCACTGGAGCTCAACTGCATGTCTAATTTCTTCTTTCAGGTCCAGAATGAAATGAGTGACTAACATAGTCTCACTAACTACACCCTCATACAGTCTAACCTGGTACACCAATTGGTTAAACTGACTACAATACCCCACTGATCCCTGTTGCTTCAGCACAAGCAAATCTCGCATACAAGTTCTGTGCACATTCATATAATATTTCTGTAAAATAGCAGCACCGAACTGAGGGGACGCCTGAAACCATTGTGCTGCATTACCATGCAAGTGCAGAGATGCAGACATCAATTTGAGCGCCTCTGGAATTTGGTACAAAAGAAATATGCGTGACCAAATAGGAAACCCTTCTCCCTCAAATCTGGGGAACTCCATTTTCGGCATCCAGGGGCGCTTGTGGCTGTTCTCGTCAGGCGGGTGTGACGGGTTCAGAACCTGCGTTACCTCAGGTATACGCTGTTGTGGTGGGGCATCTGAGAGATGACAATTATGCAACAACAAATGAACAAAGACAAATAAAAAAACTCTTCATGGTCAGCGGAGGTACGCTGGTTTTGTAGGCTGGAGTGCAATCCATTCTTCATGACTTGGCACACAAAAATATTGATGTTTGTGGAGTGGGTGTAAAGGAGGGAGCCTTCTAGTTAAGGGTTGGTGTTCTAATAAGGTACCTTTGTACCAATACTTCGTGTCTTACAAATATCATTGTAGGCTCCTTCATAAGAGGCCTTCCCAAAGAACTCCCTTGTAGTACTTCGTATGTTGATTCCCGTTCTTGATATAGAGTTCAATTTTCAGGAGTAATCTTGTGTTGTTAATTTTTGTGGCAGGATTGTGGATTATTGCATCCGAAAACGATTACAATGGGATACCTGCTTTGCCCGTCGAGTTTACAGGGAAGGGGAATACTATGAAGAAATGATGCGCTATCTCCGGCGCAATCTTGCAGTACGTTTATAATACCTCCCATTTTCCTGATAACATTTTAGAATAATTTTTTTGCATAAGGTTGGGCACTTGTTGAGGGAAAATTTCAATCCTCTCTTGATAAACATTCACTAGCGCATTACTATACCCTTTTTTTTAACCTGTTATGAGTAAAATACAGTGCGAATACAACATCTTTTGTGCTGGGTGCAACCAAGTCACAGAACTTCACAAGTCTTCATTTCGGTCCCATAACTTTCATTGGGTGCAGTCCTGATCAATTAGGTGCCACCCTGAGTGTCAAGTGCCACGCTCAGGCCTCAGGCCTCCTGAAATTTAAAATCACCACCCGCTGGACATGCCACACTATCTTTTTTCCCTACCGCCCCCCTCCTGATCGCTGCACCTTTTCTCTAACTTCTCATCTTCTGCACCGTCAATCTTCCCCAGACGGTTTACCGGTTTAGTACTGATGGTGGTGGACAATCGTCAAAGGTGGCTGCCCTTTTGTTCATCAACTGCGAGACGTATGCATCACCAACTTCATTTGATGCCTTTTCTCACACCAAGTCTAACAGTGTGACGCGAGAGGTTGGAAAAATACACGACATCATGCCGAACAAGGGCAGCACCTAATCACGTGCATTGCACAGCGTCGTGCGTGCCTATCAACATGTCATGGTGTTGTGTAGCCGAGGTTGCAGATATAGGGCGGCAATGAGTCAGTTTTGCATTGTCCCCATAAATGTGTTCTCTTTTCGGGAGAACAAAGCAATCTATTCTTGGCCGCAGCAGCAGAATGTTCTCTAGCTCTCAGGCCAGCCTGTTTGTCTCCATGTTCACTTTGTTAGAGAAGACAAATCACAAGAATGTAACATAAAGGTGAACAGAGTGGAGGAAGAAAATGCTATGGCTAGGTTCAGTGGGATGTTTTGCAAAATTCCAAGACACCCACACATAGAATGTGATACATCGGCCCCTGGGCAAGTGAGATTATCCCAGGTGTCACCTTGACCTGTCCTGCGCACACTATTAAGTTTGTGACCAAAATTAGGACAGTAAAGTTTTTTTTTTGAACTTTTGAGGAATATGACGGTGTTTACCCCATTTGGATTTTGCTGCCACATTTGACCCGCAGCTGTTACGTCGTGTCAAGTTTTTCCAATTTAATGAATTTTTTCTGATTTTGACCAGTTAGGCCCACATGTTTGGATGACATGGCTAGTGAATTGGATCCCAACTTCAAAGCGCAATCCAGCTCGGTGCGTCTTCCCTATCCGCACGACCAGACCTGCTTTCTTGCCCACCAGCACAATCTGCAGACCCACCTTAGCCCAGTAGACTGCACCTGTTTGGTGGTGTGGTCAAGCCAGATTCACTCTGTGAGACTACATGGTGGGCTAGAGATGAGCAAACAGCGGCAAGGAGGAGCGGCAACGCGCGATAAAGCTCGCCAGCAGCACTCGCTGGTTACTCCACATGGGCGGGTTTGCTGGTAAGGCGGTCAGGTTGTGTGGGTAGGTAGTACACTCCCAACTGGTTTACGCTTCCTAGTTGGAATGCTAGTCACCAGCCATGTCAGCCTGACAAGTGGACCTAGCCTTTCCAAATTGGCGCAAATTATTATACTGGGTTGAACTTGACACAATGTAACAACTTTGGGGTAAAATGTGGCAGAGAACTTTAAATGAGGTAAACATCAAACGGGTAAAATGTGGAATTTACTCTTTGATTTTAGACACCTTGTTTTCATACTGTATCTTGCCAGTTACAGTTTCTATTATTTTTCTGTAATTGCTTCTGCAAGCTCATGTTGCTCTTTTGTTGATGTGTTCTGATGGTTGTTGGGTATATGGTATGATTCAACATTCTCTTATCTTGAAAAGATGAAACAACACTTGGAATTACATCTTGCATGGAACTGTCATTTTTGTTTATGTAACAGAAACCAGTCTAACCCAACCCAGCTTGTTACAAAGAATGCCTCTCCTATGGTAAGTAGTTCACCTGAAAAGCTCAAATATCTCACTTCATACATAATGTTTTGCAGTTATACCCATACCATCTTGCAGACTATATATGCCGAGTATTGAGGATCTCACCATTCAGATATTACTGTGACATCCTGTTTGAAACTATGAAGAACGGTAATCTGTTGTTAACAGCAAGATTCTTTCAAAGAATTCTATCTTGTGCTGCAGTCCTACAGATCAGTTTTAATTATTTTCTGCTGGAAAATTTCCACATTTATAAAGTAATAATGGAGGCATCCTTTGAAATCTGCTGGTATCCCAGGTTGATTCAATTGTTTTTCATCTGTTCAGTTTTGTAGAACAGGGAAATGTAATGATAGGTGTGTGCCAGCCTTCACCCCCACCCCTCAACCCCCACAATTTTTTTTTGGTTTTCCACCTCTTGCTTTATCATGGGCGTCTCATGCACTTGGAGCATGTCCAGCTATCATCACTCACTAATGATAGTAGAAGAAAAATATGGCTCTTCAGTCTTTTTGTAAATTTCACATACGTCCTAGTGTACAACATGCCGATTGCCAATGGCTGTTTGTTGAACTCTCCTCCCCTGTCATCCGCTCTTGGGCGCCTCCCTACATGGATCTCGGCTGCGCGCTGGTGTTCACGGTGGTTGCGCTTGGTAGTGCGTTCGCAGCGACTTGGCTTCACTCCATGCTCTTGGTAGCAAGCAGTAGCTCTTCCCCCTCTTGTTAGCCAACATACCTAACCTAGCATGGCCTGGTGGACGCGGGTGGCTGCAAGATTGTTGCTTGTGGAGCTCTGGTGCTCCTGCTGTTCAGGCTCGCGAGTGGGGCTGTGGACTGTGCTGGGCACTCGGAGCCCCGTCTAATGGTGTCCTGGATTAGGGGGTACTCACAACGTCGGCCTACCATTCTTGGGCCAGCCCAAGGCCCACCGACAATCGAAGAATGGGCCATGACCCTCGGCATACTCAAGATTGAATCTTCCGAAGACTTGGCACACACTTCAAGGCATATTCAAATATTCGACATGTTTATCTCTAGATGCAAACCGACCATGTGTAACCCTAGGTACCCCGGCCCCTACATAAGTCGAGGGGTTTAGTCCGTAGAGGCAAGACTTTTAGACTCATTCATACGATCTCGAGGTAGATCAACCTGTACTTTATACCCCATCCACAATCAATACAATACAAGCAGGACGTAGGGTTTTACCTCTTCGAGAGGGCCCGAACCTGGGTAAACACCGTGTCTCCTACTTCCTGTTACCATCTAGCCGAGATCATCAGCTCGGGACCCCTACCTGAGATCTGCCGTATTTAGCTCCGACATTGCTGGCCTATGCAGGTCCGCTGTGTGGTCACAAAGGCGCGATGGCTCATCTTCGGATGACGACAACATTGGCTGCGGGAAGACCTTCCCTGGACAACCTTTTGCGTTCGGCAGCATCGTGCTGCATGACGACTCAACTGGCCACCTTGGCTAGGTCGAGAATCTCGCCCCAGGCTAGACCATCAGGTTTCGCAGTCTAGAGTATGTTGTGACTCCTGTGGCGAGCTAACCTTTTCGGGTTGGGTGTCAGACCAGACTGGAGATCTCACTGACGCCATCGTCCTAGCACCAGATTCAATCTCGGAGCAGGGCCTCGGAGCGCCCAAACCTCGGGTCTAGCCTCGAGCTCGCATCCGAGTACTACCCCGTCGAGTCAGACGTCAGATCTTACCGACGCAACTGTCGATGCCGCATCCAGTGGCACCTCTAGCAAACTTCAGTTGATCCCCGCCTACCGTTAGGAGATGGGCGAGGCCAACATCACCCTTCTGAACGAGATGTTAGATCGGATTCAGAACCTTACTGTCTCATACGATCATGCCTCGATCTATGATCGGATCTGGGAGAAGGTTGGTGAGGTCGGAATTTTCGGCCCACCCTCTACCCACCTAGTCGCTACCGTCAAGGACTTAACCGATGTTTTAGCAAGCACCTTCGAGGAGGCAGTCACCGGTGCATGGTCGGCTACCTCCACCTATGATGTCTACATGGTGGACACCCTTAAAGACAGGGGAGGAAGCGGTAAATCACCCAAATGCCGCTGATGAGGCCGCCGTAACAGTGGCACAGGCAACAACGACGCAAGTAACGGGGGCACAAGTGGTGGTGACAAGACCAACGGCGGCATTGCTCATGACTGCAACAATGACCCGCATGCCGGCGACGACCTTGGCGCGAACAACCACAACGACGACGCTATCAAGGGAGACGATGTTGACCCAGCCGCCGCCTATCTTCCCGAGGAGGAAGACGACATAAGCCTCGGTCCTGAGGAATATGATGCTTACGAGGAGCCCTTCAAGGAGCCTCGGCCAGAGACACTCCGCAAGCGCCTGACCAGTACAGCCAAGAGCTACAAGAAAAAATCCCAGCAACTCAGAACCATCAGGATCAGCTCAATGATCGATGGGTTGAGCTCCTGAGGGTCGAACAAGAACTCGAGGATAGACATGCCGTCGCTAATTGGTTATACCCCCAAAGGAACCTGCTGCCGGAGCTTGATGGGGAGGCCGATGGCAGCGTGCTAACAAAGCGCGACTGGGCGAAGTGCCCGACCGCCCTCCTCGCGGCCGAGATTGGCCTACCGGCAGGAATGAGGAAGTCTTCGAGACAACCGGGTGCCGAGGAGTAAATCCAGCTCAGGCCCCCAAGAAAAACAATCTATGGGAGAGGCCACCATTAAGGAGAAAGCCTCCATCTTGATCAATTTACAAATCCAGGGAACGCCAGCCTGCTGGACAGGCGGGCTATCTGGCTTGGCTCGCCAAGCATGGTGATGTACGAAAGTACACGCATGACCGACACGTTACCGGGTCCGATGCGCGTCATGCTACAGCCAGGGTCCAAGGAGCTGCCCACCCTATGTGCTTTACCGATGAGGTTATGTGGCACCAGTTTTCGTTAGGGTTTAAACCCATAACATTGAGTAGTATGAAGGAACTACGGACCCCGCTATGTGGATCGAGGATTTCCTCATGAATATCCACAGGGCCTGAGGCGATGATCTCCACGCCATAAAGTAACTACCCTTGAAACTCAAGGGATCGGCTTGGCATTGGCTTAATAGCCTGCCTAAAAATTCATCGACAACTGGGGGGACCTTGAGGATGCTTACTAAGCAAATTTCCAGGGCACTTACGCCCGACCCCTGGATGCCGATGACCTCGGCCATATCACATAGAAGTCAGAGGAGTCGGCCAGAAAATTCTGGAATCGGTTCTTGACAAAGAAAAATCAGATAGTGGACTGCCCGGCCGACGAGGCAGTCGCCGCTTTTAAGCACAACATCCGCAGTGAATGGCTCGCTAGAGAGCTCGGACAGGAATAGCCTCGGTCTACGGTGTCCCTCACACTTAATGCCTTGATTCTGCGTAGGCGAAGACAACTGGCTAGCTCGTTAGAGTAAGCATAGTGGAGACCCAAGCACTTCCGCAGCACGCGATGGGAACGAGAAGCCTCGGCGAAACAAGAATAACAAGCGCCACAATAGAGGACGTAAACATGATATATGTTACACACGTCACTAAAATGAGAGGAAGCACACACTATGCGAGGTCTACGCCGTGGAGCCAGGTGCGCCAAAATATAACCCATGATCGGAAATCCTGATTGTTTTTGACCGAAGAGACCATCGGACTAGCATCCGTCATGGAGGCACGGCGGTGTTGGTGCTCGGTCCCATAGCGGACGGTTTTCATTTAACCCGAGTCCTCATGGACGGGGGAAGCAGTCTCTATGATATACATCGATACAGTAAAAAAAATGCATATCAACCCGACGAGGATCAAACCAAGTAGTACCACCTTTAACGGTATCATACCACCTTTAACGGTATCATACCGGGAATGGAAGCACACGGCTTGGGAAGCATGACCTTAGACGTAGTCTTCAGCGCCCCTGAATTTAATCTTCGACATTGTTCCTTTCAAGAGTGTCTATCATGCACTCCTCGGGCGAACAACATTCGCTCGTTTCCACGCCGTCCCGCACTACGCTTATCTAAAGCTGAAGATGCCGGAGCCAAATGGCGTCATAAAAGTCAATGGTAACATGAAGCGCTCTCTCTGAACAGAAGAGCAAACTTGGTCTTAGCGACCGAAGTACAAGCCGCCGAGGAGGCATCAAAAGCTCGTGCTGTGTCAACCAGCCGAGACCATATGAAACGTCCAAAATTAGGTCGCGGTGCATCAAACCACGCCCAGAATATGACATCTCCTCGGGGCAAGCAGATGGCGGTCCTAAATAGGGATACACGCTCCACTGCCCCCGCTACATGACCGAGGCCTGCGTTCCTTGGGTGCACAACTTCTTGTTGAAAATTCCATAGGGTGGTGGAGCATCAAAACACAAGGGATTACTCATCGGATAAACTGATGACTATCTCTGGATCTTTGGAATCGAACATCAAGCTCGAAGTTCCAAACTCAGGGCAACATCTCATGATGCGTGCCTAAACTTTGCTTGTGCCATAAGGGCACGCGCTCAAAGTACAGTCAAGAACTGTTGGAGGCTCGACAGTACACCACCTTGGCGATCAAGCTACGTATGTTTCAAACACAGATAGCTCGACCAGGGGCTAGCAAGCAGCCTCGAGCTTATAACGGCACCCTCCGCTCTCAAAGCATCCGACTGCCATCAAAATGCCTTAGAGTAGAAGGGGCACCAAGGATAAAGCGGAGGCTGTTGTCCTCAGATTTGCCGTGGAGCCGTTGGGTGGACGGTTCCAAGGGAAAACGTCTGCTGTGCACCTTCAAGGCACACCGAACGCTTCCACAATTGACCTGGGCACCAGCTCCGTGAAGGCGGTGCACCAGCCCGAAGAAGCTGCTCGGTAGAGGATTGCTCGGCCACAGGGCCTTGCAGAGGTCCTCCATGGCTGGCTTGGCCGCTCGCTGAAGCTCCGCCAACTGTTTCAGTTAGTTGCCGAGGATGGGAACACCCGCAGTCTCATTGAATTGCAGCCAGAAGACATCTGCTAGGCCGCATCTTCGCGCGAGCTGAAGTACTGTCACACATCCTCCACGCTTCGCGAGAGTTTCGAGAAGGCGCTTGATATTCGTCAAACTTGGGTTAGCTCGGAGAAGCGTTGTTGGCCGAAGATACACTGCAATAAATACGGCTTACCGGCGGCTATCTCGGTCGCCTGCCGCAGCTCCTCCTTCGCAACATTTGCCCGGGAGGTGGCCTCTTGGCGCTCTTGCGCAAGCTTCTTGGCTTCCTGAGCTCGGGGCAGCGTCCTTCTCCTTGGAGGTCTTCAACGCGTCGCGTTCCTTGGCGTCCGTCAGCAGATTCTCCTCCACCTTTGTGATGCGGGCGTGCGCAGCTTGGCGAGTTTTTTGCTCCTGTGCAAGCGCGGTGTCATCTTTTTGCGCCGCAACTTTTTGCTGCTCAGCCTCCTTTCGAGCCTTTTCGAGCTTGGCTTGCAGTTCAGCCAGATTATTTTCGCCCGCTGTACAATTTAAACAGAAAAACTAAATTAGGTTTAGAACCATTTCAGCAGCAGTATGCGATATGTATGCATTCCGTATCTGCTGCCTTTTCCGCCTCCCGCCTAAGACGAACAATTTCCTCCTCGGATTGCGCCAGGCGACGAGGCATGGGAGGTGGAAACCTACAAACATTACACACAAGCAGATCAACAACATACCCAAATATATTAAAAGATTCAATCCTCTTGTTGACTCCTTTGTGAGCCAACACGAGTCTTGGGGGCTACTGCATATTCGTGTTTGTTCGAAAATAAGAACATCAAATCTAGATACATCGACCCTCAAGCCAATTCGGTAAACTGACTTAAGGCTCGAGGGCTACTGCAATTACGCTTTCAAGCAAATTCCGAAATCATCCAAGTTCTTTTATGCTGTCTGCGGATGATGCCTCGACATCCTCCTTGAGGGCTACTGGTTATACCTGAATATATTGTTCGAGCCATCAAAATAAATTGTAAGAACTTGGTAAACAACATACCTCAAAGCCTTCACTAGGCCAAGGAATGCCTCAAGTATTCTAGCTTCGGTGGACCGAAACTGGTTGTAGGCTGTGCCGGGCATGGCACAGTGGTCGGGAAGGATGGAGGACTATTCAAAGCTACCTCCATCGCCCGCTGGCACTCCAACAGCTCGGCCCCTCCATGGCCGAGCATCTGACGAGTAGTCCTCTGCGCCTCGCCCTCGGCTGGCGGTGGAAGGGGCGCCCCTTGTTGGTCCCGTGGCTCTGGAACCACATGGATCGGGGAGACTGGCGGCTGAGCGCCGGGTCATCATGACCAGAGGGAACTTTTCCCCTTCCGGTCCTTACAATTCTTCTCCACGACCGAGGATTGAACCTCGGCCACGGGAATATCAGTCTCCTCCCCGGCGCTAGAGGCTATGGGATGTGGCTGCGATGTAACCTCCCCTAACCCGATTTGGGTGAGGAGAGGATTTGGCGCCGTATCAGAGGAACTTATGGCCAGCAATGGCCTTGGAACGCCATCGCCACATTGTGCCCTATAAAAGTAAGAAAAACAAAGGTGAAGACTTCATAACCTAAAAACACCTTGTCAATCAAAAGTAAAATTGTTAAGCCCTTTACCTATGGGCGGTAGGGCGTTCGCGGATACGCCGTGACTCCTCGAAAGAGTCCAAGCTAATCTGCTCGGCGGGCCTCGAGGACTCGCCTTTCGCGGCGGTCTGGGCCCTCCTCGAATGCTTAGAGGTCCGAACAGGAGCAACCACCTAGGTGTCCTTCGATACTGCCCTCTCCCTCTTCCCACTTGGGGAAAAATGAGCCCCGCTGGAATCCTCCGGCTCCCCGAGCTGGAGTCGGAATCCGAACCTTGCCGACTCTCAGCAGGAGGGTCGGATGCGCTGCCTCGGGAGGCTGGGACCTCGTAGTCATGGTCTTCTTGGCCTCCTCCTTCGTCTTGACCGGGACCTCATAGGGGTCCTCGGCCAACAACCCCTCCAATATGGAGCTCATGGGCTCCTCCCCGTTGAGGTGCCGGAGATTTAATTGACTTGGCGCGTGTGTGCCAGTCCTGCAAAATAAACATGTAAAGCCGACCATCAGATAAAGGATGCTACGGAGACTTAAATGGCAAGTCAAAGCGTCGAAAGAGAAATTTACCTCGGCGGCGGGGTGTGATATGCAGTAGCCAACGTCGCCCCCCTCGGTCCGGAACATTTTGTCCTTAGTGTTGAAGAGGATCTTCAGCATCCCACCGAGGTCCTTCCCTTGGAAGAAGTTCTGAACTATCGTGTCCTCGCCCCCGACACATACCTCCATAGTGGAGATGCTCGGGCTTGAAGGGGTTGTACCCCGTGAGGGATCATCATGTGGATCACATCCACCAGGCTGACGCCCTCATCAACAATGGCCTTCACTCGGCTTTGGAGTTCTGCCACCTCCTCCTGGTTCCCCCGGTCGAGGGCCTTGGCGGTCCAAGAGTGCAGCCTCATAGGCGCGACCAAGGAGGCAGGGGCTCACTCCTGGCCCCCCGGTGGCATGTCGGTCATATAAAGCCATTCTCTTGCCACAACTTCACTCTCTCGATGAATTTGCCTCTCGGCTAGGAGATATTGTTGAGTTTGCTGATCATGGCACCTCCGCACTCCGTCAGATTGGGGCCGTTGTTGTGCGGTTTGACGCAAAACAGCTTCAGCCAAAGCCCGAAGTGGGGCTCGATACGGAGGAAGGCCTCGTAGAAAGTTATGTAGGTGGGTATGTGGAGGGTGGAATTGGGCTCTAGTTGATGGAACTAGAGCCCATAAAAGAATAACAAGCCCCGAAGAAAGGGGTGGATTGGGAAGCCGAGGCCTCGTATGAGGTGAGAAACAAAGACGACCTGCTTACCCTCCTGAGGAGTTGGGATCCTTGAAGCCGAGCAGATCATGTCCCCGACAAGGGGCGAGTGGCATTTGACCACGCCTTGTGGCGTGAGGTAGTCGCTCTTCTGGAGCCCGGTGAAGTTGCCCATGGTGATGATGGAAGGCATCTAGAGCCCCCTCTTGCTCGCGGCCTCCTCCTCGACCTTGGCTACGGCACCTTTCCCCTTGCTAGCCATCTCTCGAGGATCCTCCTCGACCTTGGCTACGGCACCTTTCCCCTTGCTAGCCATCTCTCGAGGATGCAGGGGGGAATGGGTGGAGAGGAAGGAAGGCAAGATGTGTTGCAGGTCTCCGGGCGCTGGAGCTCGGGAGTTTTTTGGCGATGGAGCAGAGAAGGAAGCGTGCAGTGAATTAGATTCATCCATTCCCTTATATAACCCAGTGAAAATACCAAGGGGCACTATGCCACACAGTAAAACCGCCAGTTCCCAAGGTGACGTGAGGTATGTGCATGCGCGATTAAAGGGATTTCGTTAATGATATTGTGGAAACCCGGGGCATGATCCCTGTATCAATGGGATGTGCCAATAAAAACGGCCCCAAGTTGCGATAAACTCGGAGTAATCGCTATTGATGGGATCTATTGGTTCCATAGTGAGTGGTGGCGGTTCAGTTTTTGGACAGAAGTTGTCAGGGCGCAACTCGACCGTCTCACTACTCCCACGTGGCAAGCCTTACCTGTTAAGCTAAAGGGGTCTTCGGATCCAGAAAGAGTGCTTGAAGGAGGGCCTTGTTAAAAGAATGCCCCGGTTACCTAGAAGACGTTTATCTCCTCGGGTCTACACATGGCAGCAATAAAAGATGTCAAAAATTAACTTAGAGACCTCGGACATGAAGCCAATTCAGAAGATCGAACTCGCGTACGAAGCCGAACACCTGAAGATGAAGCTGTCCTGAGGAATACTTCAAAGTCCTCGGCTTGAAGACCAGTTCAGGGGCTAATGATGGTGTCCTAGACTAGGGGGTACTCACCGCGTCGGCCTACCATTCATGGGCCGGGCCAAGGACCCACCGACAACCGAAGAACGAGCTATGACCCTTGGTGTACTCCAGATGGAATCTTCCAACGACTTAGCGCACACCTCAAGGCATATTCAAATATTTGGCATGTTTATCTCTACATGCCACCGACCATGTGTAACCCAAGGTACCCCCCGACCGGCCCCTATATAAGCCGTGTAACCCAAGGTACCCGCCCGCCGGCCCCTATATAAGCCGAGGTGTTTAGTCCGTAGAGGCCAGACATTTAGACTCATTCGTACGGTCTTGAGGTAGATCAACCTATACTTTGTACCCCATCCACAATAAATACAGTACAAGCAGGACGTAGGGTTTTACCTTTTCGAGAGGGCCAGAACCTAGGTAAACACCGTGTCTCCCTATTTCCTGTTACCATGTAGTGGAGATCACCAGCTCGGGACCCCCTACCCGAGATCTGCCGGATTTAGCTTCGACACCGTCCTCGCGCTAGTGATGGCGCCGGGATGTCGTGTTGTGACTCTCGCCTTGCTCCTGGCAACGGGATGGCTTGTGCTCGGCTTGTCAAGTTACAGGAAAAACCGTCAGCCTAGCAACAAAAGACTTCTTTTTCTATCCTTTACTCCGGCCCTTGCCCTGCCTTATATATCTCTGGCGGGGCTAGGGTCACAAAGATTCCTACTTGGGTAGGAACGTCAACTTGGGGTTCGCTCTGAGATCCTTCTCCCCCAAATTGTTCTGCTAGTCTCCTAGGACTTCTCCCTTCATGGGGCTTGTCCTTCTAGGAGGTCGGGTGGAGCTCCGTGAATTCCTGGAAAACAAGACACGCATGAGGAGATAGGAAGGAGTGAGAGCCTAGCGACGCTTACCCCTCTAGGAGATTCTTTGTGACTCTTTGTGAGCTACCAATGGGTAAAGCATGGTGGTATCCGATAGTTCCTAGTGGGGGGATTTGCCTAGTGGCCCGTTGTTGGGCACAAAATAATTCTACTCAGAATGTTGATCTTCTGACAACAAAACTAAGCAAAAAGTCTATTCGATGGTGGGTGGTTGGTATTTGGAGATAAAAAAGGCCATTCATTCCGTCATTGTTATGGGTTGGACCTGTCAGATTGGGGTTGTCAATCCTAGCTAGTGCCCCTAGGGTAGGCTGCCACGTCTCTCTCCAGAACCGACCACGGCGTGTGATGCCCTCTGAGAGGGGTTCGGCTTGCAACCCCTGAGGGCACGATGTGGCCGTCCTTCATTCGGGTGTACTCTGACAGCTTACGGCGGCGGAGGTCAGCTGCCGATACCCTTGATTTCTGCTGCTTGTGGCTTTGATGAAGTTCCCTTCACGGAGGCCTGTGAGCGGCTTGTCAGTGGAACGTTGCTCCCGTGCATCGTTCGATGCTGTGGTTTGGTGTGGAAAATAGAGCGGTTGCCTCCCATTTTCCTTTTGTCTTTTGATAGTGCACGCCTTCCTTTGCCTTTGGGGATTACTCGCCGCGGGAAAGGCGGTACCGACGCCGCATACGTCTTGGACCTCCGGTTGTCACGTAGTTACCAGATTCGCTAAAACAGCCTTCGAATCCTGATTTCGATGGATCGATTTAGAACGGGGTTCGTATTTGCTCAGATCGCTAGCGAATCAGCGCCCAATTCGTTGAACCCAAAATGAACCAAAAATATGGAATCGTTGGCTGACCTGGTGCGGGCATGTGTGTAGTTGCTCGACCCTTCTATTGCTGGCCGGTGGATATGCAATTGCGGCACAAATTTGGTGGCCGAGGAGCAGCAACCTCGATGCGGTGCATGCATGGTAGTGATGCACGGCACAACGACGGTGACCAGGACGGGGTGGCGGGAGAACGACGACGACTGTCAAGACCTGGCGCGACAGCGACGAAGATATCGAGTCTGACAGCTTGACTTCGTTCAGCAGCGCCCTGCTTTTTTTCGCATCACCCCGCTTTATATATAAAGCAAACACCAGAGCCAGAAAGATACAACAGATAAGTTCACACCACACACACAAGTAGCACACAAACATAGCACAACAGGGTTCTGGTGAGGGCACAGCTCAACAAGCCCTAAACGGAAGAAAAAGAAAGCATAGGCCGAGGGGGCGCCCCAAAAGGTCCAGAGCGGCACCCAATGCCTAATCCAGCTCCGGAGGTGGTGGGGGAAGTGGATGAGCCAAGCGGAAGGTCAACGGACGAAGATCTGCAATGAAGATGTCGATGGCGTCCCGATCCTGCGGGTCGCTAAGCAGCCGCCAGAGCTGCAAATAGCCACACATTTTGAAAATCACGTCAGTAGCACGTCGAAGAGGCACACGTTGAATCACAAGCCTATTTCGGACCGTCCATAGCGTCCACACAAGAACCCCAATAGCTGTCCACCTAATGTGGCGAGAACGTAGCGTGGATGTTTGGAGTTCGTCGAATAGGTTGGGGAAATTGGTTGGTGTTGCACCAACGACCGTCGACCACCTCGCGGAAGCAGCTCCAGAAGAATTGCGCTGACACGCATGTGAAGAAGGTGTGATTCGAGTCCTCCGTCCTGCATAGCGGGCAGATCTTGTCCCCAGGGACGTTTCTGTTGAGTACCTCCACCCTTGAAGGTACCCGGCCCCAAATCCATTGCAAAAGGAAGGTCCGAATCTTCAGTGGGAGTCGAATTGCCCAGACAAGGGCTAGGGGCCTCGAGCCAGGAGATGCAAGGGCCTAATAGAGCGATTTGGTGGAGAAGTGGCCAGACGTCTCCAGGCGCCAGGAGATGCGGCCGTGTGTCTGATCCACGTCCGGGACTGGCGGGAGATACTCTCAAGGAGCTCGTGCCAGGCGGCAAGTTCCAGAGGCCCAATTGGCCTCCGAAACACGAGGCACACTAAGTCAATAAGGGCCACCTCGACAGAGATCCTAGGGTCCACCGCAATGGAGAACAAATTCGGGAATCTGGCAGCGAATGGGCGATCCCCCGCCGACCGGTCGAACCAGAGTAGGGTTGATGCGTGGGACCTCATCGAGATGGTGGTCCCGATGCGAAGGACCGAAAGGAGTTGTATAATGGACTGCCAGAATTGTGAGCCGCCAGTTCACTGGCAGAAGGCGAGCGGTTGGCCCCGAATGTATTTGTTTCGGATGATGTCAAGCCAGAGGCCACCCTCCCCTTTCACAATCCGCCAAAGCCACCGCGTCAGGCGGTCAGCAATACTCTGGCGCTCGGCAGGCGAGTAGCCCAATATCATTACTTCGCTCTTTTCGAAGTTGACCATGAGGCTCGACATCTGTTGAAAGCACAGAAGGAGGAATTTCAGATTTGTGATGTCGGCTGTGGAGCCATCTACCATAATAATGGTGTCGTCGACGTATTGTAGGAGACCCCAACCCCCTCCCACAAGATGAGGGACCACGCCACGGATATGGCCTGCGGCTTCGGCTTTGTCTAGGATGGCTGCGAGGGCATCGACCACCATGTTCAACAGAAAGGGGGAGAACGGGTCACCTTGTCTAATCCACAAGGGGTGGGGAGAGAAGCAACCAATCTCCCCGTTAATGTTAATTGCGGTACGTCCGTTGGACACCATCTGCATAACTCTGGTGACCCAGCGATCATCGAAGCCTTTACGAAGCAAAACTTCCCGAAGAAAGGACCAATGGACCGTGTCATTGGATTTATGGATGTTGATCTTTCGGAAGATCGCCTTCTATTGTCTAGCACGGACCTCATGGAAAACCAAGACCCCATCCAAGATGTATCGGTCTTGGATGAAGGCCGATTGGTTGGGATGGGTCACCCTATAGGCGTACCCCTTTGCCAGACTGTGGAAGATCACATTTATCACCGTGATCTGGCAAAATTGGCGGATGTCTGAGGCCCCGGGCACATTGGGGATTAGAGTGATAATCCCGTAATTAAGCTAGGTAAGGTCTATGGAGCCCGCATAGAACTCCTCAAACAGTGCCATAACTTCTGGCTTGATGACACTCCAGAAGGATTGGAAGAACTTCATCGGGAGACCATCGGGCCCCGAGGCGGAATGCCGGATTCATGGCATTAATGGCCGCCAGGACGTCCTCGACAAAAGGGGCCATGAGGGTGGCGTTATCCACTGTCTAAACAAGCTGGTGGCCTGTCCAAGTATTAGGAGCAAGGGCCACTCCTCCCCTAGGGGAGTGGGAGAAGAGGGCTTTGTAGAATCAATCGACGTGGGCGCGAATGTCAGACGGCCATTGGAGGAGGTTATCACCGTCCTAAAGGAGGGGTATGGTGTTGCGACGCCTCCGACCGTTGGCAATTGCTTGGGAAGTTGGAAGTATGTCGTATTAGCGTCGCCCTGGAGGTCCCACCGCCTGGGTACCTCGGCGCCAGTAGGCCTCCTCATCGGTGTTGAGCTGGCCCTCAAACCATCCACTTGTCGGGAGACAGGCCCGAGGAGTCGGCTTGTCGGGAGACAGGCAAGGAGCGCTTTCTTACGCTCCATCAGATTCCGGCCCAAGTTAGCCCCTTAGCTCTTCATGAACTGACAAGCGTGCTTAGCGTAGAAGTGCCAAAAGTCAACCGCCGAGAGGGAATGGTGAGGGGTCGCACGAGCCGCAATCCACCGACCGCAGACGACCTCGACGAACCCTCGTTGATTAAGCTAGAAGGTCTTGAAGCGGAACCGTGTAGGTTGTGAAGGCCGGTCGTTTTTTGAAGAGAGGAGCAGAAAGACGTGGTCAGACCCGATCCTGGTGATGGCACGGAGAGAAGCGAGGGGGCAGCGGAGCTCCCTTTCCGGCGACACAAAGATGCGGTCAAGAACAGACCGTGTCGGATCAATCTGTCTATTGGTCCAGGTGAACCTGACCCCAATCCTATCTAATTCTCTGAGACCAAGATCAGTGATGCAGTCGTTGAACATTTGCATCCGGGGGAGGTTGACTAGATTATTGCTTTTGTCCTCGACGGATCGGATGAGGTTGAAGTCGCCCCCAACCACCACCAGCCATTGAGCAGCCGAGACTTTCCTCTGAAGCTCGTCGAGGAAGGCCGCTGATCGGCAGTAGTCGGCGGGGCCGTAGACTATGACAATCTCCCATTTGAAGTTGAGAGCCTGCTTGAAAATCTCCATGCTAACAAAAAAAAGCCCTTACCCATGCTACCCACCTCAAAGGTGGCATCCTTCACGCCTAAAAGGATGGCACCGAATGCCTGGCGTTCCCACTAGAAGGGAGCTAGTGCCAGGCAAACATGTGGGAGCTCGGCCGTTCTAGTTTTGGAAGGGGAAAGTCTGTTCGCTTAGTTCCTGAATGGCCACAATGTCGATCCTTTTGTCACGCATGTACTCGATGAGTTGGCGGCGGCGGCCATCTTGGCCGAAGCCGCGTATGTTCTAGAAGAGGGCCCGCATCAAAGGAGCCATCGGGGGGCTGCTTGACCCTAGAATGAGGGAGGCACTCTGTTCACATAAGGCTGCGGTGCGGGAGCGTGTGCAGCCACGAACTTTCACCACCTCCGTCGAGGTAATTCCACCCACGGGGTTTGGGAAGGGTGGATGTCTTGGAGGTAGAAGCGCGGAGAAGGCGGGCGCGAGTCTCGGTCAGCCTCCCATCTAGGATCTCGCGAGCGCGAATCGCCTCAATCTGAACTAAGGAGCGACCTAATTCCCGTAAAGACGATCGCCGAGTCTGCCGCGACCTTAGCCAGATGACCAAGTGGAGCCGATTCTAGAGTAGAGAATGAGCAATTGGACGAACTAGCAAGAATGTCTGTAGTACCTGACTTGAGGTTTCGAAACCCCGCCCGGATCTCTGCCCGCTCGGGGCTGTCCATCGGTCTGGCCGTGTCAAGACTAGAGCTGCGACTAGAGGCCGTCACCGGAGTCGACATGGGCCTGGCCCGCCTGGAGTAGGCCGCGGTCCGCGGTGGGTGGGGGTGGGAGGCCATTGGAGTGGTCACCACTGAGGCCTGCGGTCGTCAGGGTGCCCGGGGCTGCCGCGGTCAAAGCCTGGGCGACGCAAGGTGCAGGCCCCAACACCCGAGGGGGTGGAAGGCACAGAGTGCCCAGGAGAGGCGGCGTGCAGGAGGCGCAGCAGAGGGGAGCCTGCCCGGGCTGCTTTGTGGTCGGATGCACAGCCGGGGGAGGCGGCTCTTGCCCTAGCTACTCCATGGGCGAAGGCACGATCGGGGATGGCAGCGCTGCATTGAGCTCGGGGTGGGTGGCCGCCAAGTCGGGAGGAGGGGCCACCAAGGTGGGCCGGGTGACGGGGTCTTCAATGGCGGTGGAGACGTTGATGGCGAGACCCTCGGGAGGGGTGCGCAAGGAGGAGGCCGGAGTGAGGAGCAGTCCGACACTGGATGTGCCACTCTCCTCCGCCGAGAGCAACGGGGAACCACCGCTGGCCGGGGAGAGCACTGGGTCCATCGGATCGGCGAATGGGACTGGAGACGGGTGGGTGGATTGGCAGCGCATCACGGGTCTGCCTAACCACCGTGCCACCGCGGCCCAAGGCCGGATCCGAAGGCTTGTGTGAGGGGGAGCAGCTGCGGTCTGAGGTCTCATTGTCGTTTAAGTCGGATTGGTGCGAGTGGCGGTGGCGCTGGCCGTGATAGTCATCATACCGTCCCGTGCCGCCCGCGTAGTGGCCATCATCCAAGTAGCGAGGGCATCCCACATGGTTGGGCGGCTCGGGTGCGATCTTGTGGTCGTAGCCTAGGTCGTTGAAGATGACGCGAACGGTGGCCCGAAGCTTGGAGGAGTCCACCATTTTATGGTCGTTGAAGAAGAACGCGGCCTCCACCATTTCCCCCTCCATGCCATGTTTTAGAACCAGTTCGGCGTACTTTTCAAGTTTACGCATTAAAGTGAACATTCATCTTCCGCATCACTTCCGTCAAGCAGCACCTTCTTTTTTGCGCGCACATCACCTCCATCATTGGTAAGGCGTTGTGTCTCTCTACTCTGCTGGCTATCCGGATTTAGGAGCTCTGGATTTGGAGAACACACGGGGTGGAGTTGGGGAATAGCTCGGGCTTCCTGCAGAAGACAATGAGTCTAGTTTGGATTTTTTTAGAAGAATAAATCTGGTTTGAATGAGACTAACCAGTACGTCCTCCAAGCGAAATCTGTGGTGGGAACTTTCTCTCCATTCATCTTCTAATCAGATTTTGATATTTGTGCCATTGATTAGAGCACTCATTAAGAGCTTTCTATGGGTGAAGAGTCAACAATGCGATGGCATTTTCCAAGTCCATTATCTGGTTTTTAACTATTCAACTTCCTTTTTTTTTTGCAGAACTTCCTTCTGTTCTTTGTGAAAATACTATTCATGAATCGGAGTCCTCTTATTCATGAATCGGAATCATCGAATTCACAAACCGGTCACCCGATTCACGAACTAGAGCTGTATACCCCCCACCGAACTCGATTCTTAGGCACTATCGAATCGTGAATCCCGAACCCGAATCGTGAATGGAGTGAACCCCGAATCCGGTAACTATGGGTTGTCATATAAGGTAACAGGGGGCGTGTCACTCGACCTTTTGTTTGCCGCTGCACCAAACCTTTTTCGTGCTCCGTCTTTAACAAGCGCCTCCTTTATGCTTTGTTCGTTTCCTCTTTGTCCAGACTCCTCGGGCTCTCTTTGATGGCCAGTGGGAATGGAAGGGGCCCCTTTCTTGTCCCTTGGCTGGTGGGGAGCCATGTTCGTGTTCTTTGGCGATCAAAGTGAAGTGGTGGCGTCCCTTCGGCGGCTTTGTTCGATTGCCGCCTTCAGCCGCGAGGTGGGCTAGGCTGATGAACTGGATTCCTAGATCCGACATGTGAGTTTCTTTGGCGCCTTTGTTTTGGTTTGCTCTTCTCTTAGGCCGCACGAAGGTTTTTGATTAGCAGCCGAGCCTAAGCATTACAGCCGTGGCCCCAACTCCCCGGGCGTTGTCCTCCCCACCGGTGGTCGCTCTGCCCAAGTGCGGTCTTGGGATCGAGGAACCCCCAAGGAAGCAAGAATCCCTTGGAGCTCTGGTGAAAGCAACATCCTTTCTGAATGAGGGTGCTTACTTAGAGACCTCCCTGCCTGACGCCTTAGCAGGGGCCAAGCCTGGGGTTCTCGAGGGGTTTTGACTAACGGATGTTGGAGTATCTTGCGATGGACAAGGATCAAGGGATGCGGTGAGGTGTGGTGGCCTCGGCACTAGCGGCGGTGCGAGGCCGGTGGTCCACGACGCCATGTGTCTTCTCTCCAAAGCGGGAGAGGCCCAACTTTGCCCTCTTCTCAGAGTTGGATTGTCGCTTCCTGTGGCGGGGTTTCCGCGCTGTGTGTTTGTGTGGATGGCTTCTAGGCTGGGGTTTGTTTGGTGGTGTCTGTTGTTGTGTCTGTCTAGCAGTCGCTGTCGTAGTCTTGTCTTGAGTGCTTGTTTGTTTTGGCCTAGTCTTGGGCTTGTACGGTTGTAAATCTTTCTTCTACCAATGGAAACACAAGCTTTGCCTTTTCTGAAAAAAAATGTGCGTCAGCATCCCACTTCCCAGCATTGGGACGTTGTGTTCTTACTGCTTATCCCGATAATAGTTTGGAGCCACGGTGAAATATGAGATGAAATATCACAACTGATGGGATTTTTACTTGCTTTATTCATCAACAATATTTATGTATATTTCTTACATGTTTACATTGCAGAACAACCATATGATAGTATTCCAAACTTCACTGCTGCTGATGCCCTAAGGCTGACTGGTATTGGAAGAAATGAATTTATTGATATTATGAACAAATGCAGATCAAAGGTAGTACTGCACTATTGTCAATGTTCTCATTACTTTATTTTCATGGTATCAATTGCCCTTTCAATCTTGTGAAACATACATAGGGTTTAAGGGGCTTTGGCTGAATGGATTGTGATCCAACACTTGAAATTCATCTATAAGTTTCGTTTCCATGAAATTGGCATTAGTTGCTAAATTCTGTTTTCCATTTCCAATTCTGCACTCCAAACTAACCATAAGAACACCATAGCATTACTATGAAATAAAATGGTTTCTTTCCATAGAAGTCTAAGCTCTGGGTTCACACCTATCGCCGTTGGTTGCATGGACTACCATGAGGAATAGGCTTGAGGGTGTGTACTGCTAGGTTTGGTCCTCGGTTGTTTCCTTTCCCTTAAGATGAAAAGCCTGTCGTGACTGGACTCTTGTAAATTTGTTTTGCTTTTCTCCATATGATAGGAACTAGCCATGGACAGGGGTGCGTGGAAGCAGCTATCCATCTGCCAGAACCATGAGTTGTTTGCGAGATCTTATGGGTTTCAGTTCTAGCCTACCCCAACTTGTTTGGGACTAAAGGCTTTATTGTTGTTGTTTCTTCGTATGATAGGATGTGCTCTTGCACGTTCTCTGTAATATGATCTAATTTCCTCTGTGTTTCCAGTCCTCTGTTTGCACATGCATTTATATCTGAGCCCTATTGCTTTTAGTATCGGCCTAAATAGTTGATTATGTGGGATTTTGATTTATCCATTAGAAAGATCAATAACATGCGATTTAAAGTCTTGGAAAAATAAATGAAATACTAGCTTTTCTCATGCAAGAATAAATTCAATTAGCCATCAATCTGGTGAACCCTAGGGCATGCATAGTGCAAGGTACTTATGCGCGAGTGCTTAAAGGGAGAGTATCTAGCCACATCATCAAGCACTTACGTAAATTTTATCTACTCCAATGCAAGCCCCTACCATTGGCAAGCCTCGGGCACTTAAGGCAAAAGCTGATTAAAAAGGGCAGCCTGGTGCATGTAGCTCCCGCTTGCGCAGGGTCCGGGGAAGGATCTGATCACTTTGGGTCTATTGTACGCAGCCTTTCCCTACATTTCTGTAAGAGGCTGTTTCCAGGACTTGAACCCATGACCTCATGGTCACAAGGCAGCAGCTTTACCATTGCGCCAAGGCTCCCCTTCCCAAAAGCTGATTCATATGTGAATTTTGTGCTAATTAAATACTTCCTCTGTCCCAAAATAAGTGACTCGACTTTGTACTAAAGCTAGTACAAAGTTGAGTCACTTTCCGTCCCAAAATAAGTGACTCGACTTTGTACTAAAGCTAGTACAAAGTTGAGTCACTTATTTTGGGACGGTGGGAGTACATAAGCACCTGTGTCTATCAAGCGCTCATGCTTCAAAATAAGCACAAATGCCATCCCACATGACAAAAATCGGCTTAGTTTGCTAAGCACCTCTCTAAGCACTTGCAAATTTTACATGCTCTTACTATGATAACTACAATTTGGTGTTATCAAGAAGACCAGAACATAAATGATTAATTAATGCAAGCCCCTACCTGCTGGTGCTTAGATGAAATTCGTGTTAATCAAATACATAAGCATTTCTTAAGTGTTGCTGCCTATCAAGCACTCATGCTTCAAAAAATAAGCAACAATGTGCGTACTTGCAAATTGTGCCTATGTTCAGGTGAGTAATCATGTAACAGGATTAAGTGGATTGGCACATCGTGCCTATGTTACAGTGTACCATGGATGGGCTCTATACCCTTTCTTCATACTCCCTCCGTTCCATAATGTAGTGCATATAGATTTTTTGAAAAGTCAAACCTCATAGACTTTGACCAAGTTTGTGGAGTAAAACATTTTCATCTAGAATGCCAAAGTTTTCTCTATAAACTTGGTCAAAGTTTGACTTTTTGAAAAATCTTTACGCACTATATTATGGAACGGGGGGAGTATAAGATACGCACGCTTGTGTGTATTCTAGTAAAAAAAAAGCAACAATGCTGTCCACATGGCAAAACAAATCAGCTTAATTTGTTAAGCACCTCCTTGAGGGCTTGCAAACTGTACATGCTCTTATTACAATAACTAGTAATTAACTATAACTACTCGGTGTTATCTAGATGACCAGAAGTCCAGAACATAAATAATAACTTAAGCCTAAGATCATAAATGAACTCTTGCATATATATATAAAAGTTAGTCAACACTTTTTTTGTGAGAAATCTAAGTCAATCTGAGCTGTATAATGTTCTAGACCACACTGTGCATATACTATCAGGCTGGGGGTTTTTTCTCTTAAAAAAATAAAAAATCATGTTAGTTTAGTTCATGATAAGTCTCAGAAATCAGGTTAACTTTGTTCTTAGTATACCTAGAGAGGTTTATCATGTTGGTAAACTATCTTGCAGCAAGATCGATCATCCTAGTAAATGATGGTTTTCCCTCTGTTTAATTCTTCAGAAACTAATGTGGAAGCTGAACAAATCAATCGCAAAAGATTTACTGCCTACACAGCCTGTTGACTTCCCAATCGAGCCTTGGTGGGGAGTTTGTCTGGTTAACTTTACATTGGAAGAGTTCAAGGTCAGGTTCCCTCTTTCTCAGTATGGAAGATGAGCTTCTTGTTTGGCCTATATGAAGCTATCATTTCTTTGTGAAGTCTTATGTAGAACTGATAATAATTAATGTTTATTAATCTACTGTAGAAACTCTCAGAAGAAGAAACAACAACCATAGACAAAATCTGCAAAGAGGAAGCCAATTCATATGTTCTTTTTGATATGAAGATTATAGATGACCTCTATAAAAGAGGGTTAGTGTACTTTGATGTGCCTGTTTACACTGATGACCGCTTCAAAGGTATATAGAGTTCATGGAATATTTTTTGAGGATAAGACACCCATGTAATGCTTGGGTTAAAATTGTCTAGTGCTTTGCTTAGTTTGTTCATATTAAAATTACTCTAATTGTTTGGCGTTGTTGCTCATGCTGTCTTGTATCTAAATCCCGCATTCATGTTTTCTCTTTGTTTCTTGGGCATGTAATATCTTGTCTCGTGACTGCCAGTAAATGATTTGGATAACCTTTTCCCTTTTCGATCAAGTTATGACGTAAATGATTTGTCCTAAAATTTCTTATCTTTGATAGAAACCAAACATATAGGTTGTACAAACATGCGAATGAATAGTTTTTTTGCTTTGACAGGTTCAACATTTAATACATCGCCCGTACATTTTAGAAAAGTATTGAAAAATGTTAAGAGATATATATTTAGCCGTGTACCCGTTGTATTTTCTTCGTTCTATAAGGGTTTTTTTGCATAATATATTGGCGGCCTATGACCACCTGGAAATACAAGTTGCATTTTCCTAACATGGTTTCAGAGCCCTAGGTTACTTTTTTTGCATGCGCAACTCGTGCTAAGGTCGGATCTCGTGCTGCAGCGTCGCCGCTGCTGTCCCTTCTTCCCTCGCCGCTGCCGTATCTCTGACTGCTGCCGCCGCCGTCCGCCTCCTGCTGCTGCGTTTTAGCCGTTCGCACTGTCCGTCGAGGTCAAAACCCTGTTGGACGAGCCGCCACCTCACAATCGTGTTGCCCCACAAACCCAGCTGTCGGTGTACTAAAACAGGGTCCTTTAGTACCCCTGACTTGTGCACAGGCAGTTGCAGCCCTCCGGACGGCAAGGGCTTGCAGGAGGATAGCTCAACCCAAGCCTCGCCTCTTGGACACCAAGACTGTGAAGACCTCTAGGAAGGTCATCAAGAAGTACTAAGTTAGTACCGAAGGACAAGACTTCAGTTGACGGCAAAGCTTCGCACCGGCAAGCCAAGGCTCCTTGCCGAAAAGCTCTCCCTCTCGCTCTCCGGCCGCTCCACCTCATCGACCAACTGATGCCTTGTCAAGGTGAGGTGTTGAGCGGGCAGGTGGCCCGAGGGGAGTCAACAGGACGCATGTCAGCACCTCGCATGCAGATCAACTTTATTGACACCCGTCTAGTGGACGTGTCAAGAAGATAAGTTCATCCACGTCGACGGCACAGAAGGAGAGACACCTTTTGTCGAAGGATGGCCACTAGCTCACGCTGCATTAAATGCCCTTGTCCTACTCTGGCAGGATTATGGTGGATAGCATCGAGACTACTATTCACATACTTCTAATGAGCATGTTGCCACTGTGGTGACCCCTTTTCCTCTATAAAAGGAGGCCCTACCTTGGCACGGGTGCTCACGCTTACACACTAGTTGCACCTTGCTCACGTTTTTCCAGCAAGCTGCATTACTTGAGCCCCAAGTCAAGCCACCCAAACACAGGAGTAGGGTTTTACGCCTCCACGGTGGCTCGAACCTGACAATTCCCCGTGTGTGAACTGTTGGATTTGCCCTCTGTGCATTGTTGACGATAACCCCAGCCGAACTGCAAAGGGATCCTCGTTGGACCCATAGATAGTCGTACTCCGACATCTTTGGTGCGCCAGGTAGGGGGATCGCTTGTGCGGATCCACTTCAGCAGTTCTCGTGCAAGTTTTGCCATCTTCACCCATGGCTCCAAAGAAGAGCGAAGTGTTGGGTGCACCGTCGGGCTCCAAGTGCCGGTCCAGACGCCCCCGACGGGAGGGGCCGCCGGCAAGCGCTCTACGCACCCTTCCGGCGAGAAGAGCCATACTAGCTTCGCCGGGAGCCAAGACCCGCGCGTCGCTACGTCGAAAGGCGGCGCTACGGCCCACAAGGTCGCCGTGGCTATATCCAAGGACGACGCCGCGGGGTCCAAGAATGACGGAGTGACGGGATGTGCGCTGAGGCCATCGCAAGATGGGCACAAGACGCTTCCCCGCAACGACGTCGATCCTGGCCAACGGCCAAGGAAGGAGCATGTGCACCGTTCGCACGATACACGTGGCCTGCCGCCGTTCCAAGCCACTGGCGAGCATCGACCGCGGCAGCAGGACAGGGATGAAGTTCCTTCTGACTCGCCTAGAAGTCCAACACATCTCAGTCTTTGCACCGAGTCATGCCCACGACACCGGCAGAGGCGCTGGCGCAGGTCGAGCTGCTGCTAAAATTTCCTCTGGCCCCGGAGAACATGGATGAGTGGCGTGCCTCGTCAGCTTCACCAACAACGATGGCCTGCGTCCGGAGAGCATGGATGAGAACATCGTTGTTGGTGCAAGCTGTCGGTGGAAGGGACGACAAGATCCTCGTCAATTATTTTTCGTTGGCACTCAAGTCCAACGTGAGATCTTGGCTGATGAACTTGCCGGAGGACTCCATTTCTTCTTGATCCGATGTGTGCTATGTGTTCGTTGGGACTTATATATCGGGGGCCATGAGCCTCCGGGAAAGCCCAGTGACCTCCACTTGATCCCACAGAAGGATGGGGAGCCCCTTCGCAAGTACGTCCAGAGGTTTAGCCGTGTGCACCACAACATCCCCAACATGCACCCTGCTGCTGAGATTGCGTCGTTCGATACGAACATGCGCAACCGCAGGATGCGGGCAGAGTTGAACATTGCGCAGGTGGGCACCGTCAACGAGTTGTACACCTTGGCAGATCAGTGTGCACGTGCTGAAGAGGGGAGGAGACTTGCTGGGGAGGACGCTGGAGCCGATGTTGATTCCGAGGATGGCGATGCATGGACCCCAAAGAAGACATGACGGAAGCACAATCGCAAGCGCAAGGGCAAGACCGTGATGGCAGTTGAGAGCTCCGGCAACTCAGATGCCGCCAAGAAGCCTAAGACTTACGGCTCCGGCAACGAGCTTGCCGAATGCGATGATTGTCAGAAGGCTGCGGCAGGCGAGAAGCCGGATGGCTCCGGCAAGTCCAAGGGGCCGTACTGCAAGATCCACCGCACCAAGGGCCACGACCTCAACGATTATCGGCAAGTAGAGCAGCTTGCCGAGAAGCAGAAGCAAGAGTACGAGAAGCGTGGCCAAGAGAAAGCCCAAGATGGCGCGGGTGGGTCAGACAACCAAGGGTCGGTAGCAGAAGGAGAAGCCTGCTCGTGGCCGCGAGAAGAAAGAGGTGATGATGATGACGAGGAATTTGGAGAAGGAGAGTTCCAAAAGGCTGTGGAGGCCATGTGCGCTGACGGAGGTGCATCTTTGCACTCCTCTCACCGCCAGCTCAAGCAATGTAGAGATAAACGCGACCGAACCAGCGGTAGAGGCGCAGAAGCCGCTCCAGTGGTCTGACATGCCCATTGTTTTTGACACCAAGGACCACCCTGACCGCACCACTGTGGTCGGGTGTTTGCCTTTGTTGGTCTCACCAACAATTTGCAACCTCAAGGTGACGAAAATATTGGTTGGCAAGTGGGGCCGGCTTGAACCCGATCTCACCTGATGTGATCGGGAGGTCACTTTTGGGACCGAACTGAACTACCCGACCGAGAAGGTCGTTTTCGATGTCGTCAAGATGCCGTTGCCCTACAATGGCATTCTTGGTCGTCCAGCCCTGGCAAAGTTTATGGCTGCGTCTCACTAGGGTCTTGAGGAAGGTGACCTTGTTCTTTGTCGGATCCAGTCCGCGAAGGGTCAAACAAGTTGACACCAAAGTGGGAAGGCCCTTATCGAGTAGCACAAGTCACCCGACCTGGCGCAGTCCGTCTGGAGACCGAAGATGGCACCCAGGTGCGTAACTCATGGAATTGCCGTGAGCTGTTCCTCTGACAAGATTGGGTGATCGATGGTGCTTGGGGCCTCGTGACCAGCATCTCTCATCGCGACGTCAGCGCTAGCGGAGGTGGATGTGTTGCTGGGGGCCTTGTCGGCTTCCTTGGCGGCCTTCCTGGCTTCTTCGGTTTCTGATACTGCAGCCTCTGCTACAGAAATTCTGATAGCTTCACCGGCTGCGCTCTTTTCGATCCCTTGAACATCTACGGCGAGCTCCTCTAATGGAGTTGAGCCTGTAAGGTGGGAAAAAAAGAGCGAAGAGTGAGAAGAATTCAAGATCCAGATCAAGTTCAGAAGACAAACCAAAAAAGAACAAGACCAACAAGGATAAGAGGGCACTCGATAGAGGTTTACCTTGATGGGCTTGTGGAGGAGTTGCCGTCGCTCGGTCCCGGCAACGTTGGTTGTCGGTGGGTCCTCGCCGCGGGCAAGTTCCTCTTGGCGCTCCTTCGGGGGAGGGGTGGACCTTGTCGGTGAGCTGTTTGGCAGAGGAGCAGAGGCTGAGGGTGTCACTAAGGAGCCGGCTCCTTGATGCCCTCCCTCCAAAAGATTGCTCCCCGCCTCCTTGTCGGTCTCCATGGCGACGGTCTCATCGGTGGAGCTTGCCAGCATGAGTTGGGGGCTGGAGCCGGCAACATTTGAAGGAGTTGGTTCCTCTTCAATGTCTGTCGCCGCCTTGCTCTCTTCGGCAAGCTTGACCTTCTGGCGCCTCTCCACCAATGGCACCACATCCCTGCAAAACCAAGTTGTTTGTGATGATCAAAATCAACAACAGATGCAAAAAAAACGTGATGACAGGAGGGTGGGGTGCTTACTCCTCTTCCTCCAGGCTCGCTGAGGACGGACAAGTCGTAGAGCTGGGGGCGGTGGAGGGCTCCTAGCACGCTTCATCCTTGAAGGAGCTGGGGGCTGTGGAGCACCCACCTCTCCAGCAACCGACGAAGTCAATTGCCGGGATGCTGGGACGCGAGGGGGTTGGCGCTGAGAAGGCTGCGCACGAGAAGCCTTGCTGGCCACCTGGGTCCCAACAAGCTCCATGCTTAGCAGATCAAAGGCGTGCTTCCCTCTTCTTGTCGGGACTTTTTGCAAAGGCACTTTTGGTGCGAGCTGGGGGAATGTACTCGTCTCCCTCCGTTTCTCCGGCGGGCTCCTCCTCATCGTCCTCGTGCTCCCCGACGGGATCGTCATCCTCGGTGGTCTCGCCGGTATGCTCTTCGGCATCTTCCTCAGCGAGCCGCTCTTTGGCGTCATCCTCAATGGGCGCACTGGCCTCGTCTTCAGTGTGCTCCCCTGTGCTCCACCACCCGCTTCCCCTTGCCGGTGGCCTCGACCTTTTGCCGGAGGCGTTTAGCCTTCTTGGCCTCTTTGGCTCTGGCCTTGAGGAAGACGGCCTCGTCATCTCTGGTGGGGTGAACCATGTCGTTCTCCACCCGGACAGCCTTCTCCTTCAAACCCGCAAGCAATTTGTCCACCTCCGCCTTGGAGGGCTCTGTCCACCGCTCCACAACCCCCTTGGCGTCGGCGTTGCACTCCGGCATCTTGGCTAGGATCTCGCCCTTGGCGGAGTTGTTGCAGAGCAGAACCACCTTTTCCGGCAAGAGGAACTCGCAGCCCTTGTTGAAGAGCTGGCATATGAGTAAGTAGTGCTCCATCACCGACAAGTTGTTGTCGGCCCCAGGGTGCAGGCGCATTGGGTCGTTGGGGTTCTGGTACTCCCATGCCCTTCGGCCTCCTCTGTGATGCAGCGAGGCGATTCGGCAACGGGTGATATATCCGCTCCAACCACCTTTAAGGTCAGCCCGACGGCCTTGAGACGGTGGATTCTGTACAACGCCATCCCGAGCTTGGCGTTGCTGGGCCTGACATTGCTCCAAGTTTTCCCCTTCCTGATCCTCTGAGTCCGGAGGCGGCAGAAGGGAGGGATTTCATCTTGCGGATCCTGCTTGATCCAGCACCAATCCGCCCTCCACTTGTTCCACTTGGTGTGCAGCTTGCCCTCAAGATAGTGCTCCTTCATCCGCGTTCTTGGAATCCAGGTAATGCTGCCGGAGAGAGCGTTATTCTCGATCCGGGGGATGAAGAAGTGCCGGAACAGGTCAAGATTGGGTGCTATCCCCAGGAAGTTTTCGCACAGATGTGCGTAAATAGACACGCAGGTGATGGCATTGGGAGCAAAATCCAGCAAATGAAATCCGTAGGACTGCATGACCTCCACGAAGAAATCTGAAAAAGGTGGGCAGAGCCCGCCATAGAAATACCCGGCAAAGAAGTGAAACTGGTTGTCCGCTGGATCAGCCGAACCCGGGAGGACTTCTGTAGCCGGATGATTGTCGGTCTGGTTCGACCAGACGTACGAATATCTTGAAGTTAGGTCGTCGGCCGTCAACGCTGGCGGGAAGATGGCGTTCTCCTGCCGCTGTTTCTCCCTCTCGAGTTTCTTCTTCTCTGCCTCCGGGTCCATCGCCTTCTTCGCTATTTTTGGGGCCATGGTGAATGCGCTGGGGATTGAGGAATGGCGCGGTGGAGCGGCGGCGGAAGGAGCATGGTGCTTTGTTCTTGCGCGAGGAGGAAGATGAAGGAGGCGGCTGCTAGATTGGGAGCGGAAGGGGGTAAATGAGCAGCGCCTCTTGCGGTTTCCTTTTAATGGGGAAGGCACGGAGGCTGGCTCTTTTCCGTCCTAGGTGGCTGCACTTTTCAGGGCGCTTTTCAGGTGCACTATCCCTGGCAGCCGTTTCGTTCACCTCTCTCACGTTCCGCATTTAATGCGCATCGTGAGGGCGTGATAAAAGAGAAGATTACAACAGTTATTCCCTGCCACGCATGCCTGTGCACTGTTTAGGCCCTAGCCCAACGACGCCTTGCATGCGTGTACGGCCTAGGCCCGGGGGCTCCTGTCGGTGTACTAAAACAGGGGTCCTTTAGTACTCCAGACTTGTGCACAAGCAGTTGCAGCCCTCCGGACAGCAAGGGCTTGCCGGAGGATAGCTCAACCCAAGCCTCACCTCTTGGACACCAAGACCGTGAAGAGGACCTCTAGGCAGGTCATCGAGAAGTACTACGTTAGTACTGAAGGACAAGACTTCAGTTGACGGCAAGCTTCGCACCGGCAAGCCAAGGCTCCTTGCCGGAAAGCTCTCCCTTCCCCGTCGGCCGCTCCACCTCATCGACCAACTGATGGCTTGTCAAGGTGAGTGTCGAGCGGGCAGGTGGCCCGTGGGAGTCAACAGGACGCGTGTCGGCACCTCGCATGCAGATCAACTTTACTGACACCCGTATGGTGGACGTGTCAAGAAGATAGGTTCATCCACGTCGACGGCATAGAAGGAGAGACACCTTTTGCCGAAGGATGGCCACCAGCTCACGGTGCATTAGATGCCCTTGTCCTACTCCGACAGGATTAGGGTGGATAGCATCATGACTACTATTCACATACTTGTAATGAGCATGTTGCCACTGTGGTGACCCCTTTTCGTCTATAAAAGGAGGCCCATGGCTACCTTGGCATGGGTCTGACACCCTGCTCACGCTTACACAGTAGTTGCAGCTTGCTCACGTTTTTCCGGCAAGCTGCACTTGTAACTTGAGCCCCAAGTCAAGCCACCCAAACACAGGAGTAGGGTTTTACGCCTCCATGGCGGCCCGAACCTGACAATTCCCCGCGTGTGAACTGTTGGATTTGCTCTCTGTGCGTTGTTGATAACCCTAGCCGAACCACAAAGGGATCGTCGTACTCCGACACCCACCATCATGTCAGCTTTCCCCTCGAATGTCCAGTCTTTCGAGTGGGAACCAAGGAAGCTGAGCCAAGAAGTGAGAGGAAGTGATCGAAGAATGCCTCTGTCATGGTCGCATGGTCCGAGACCCCTTGCCATGGATCACATTCTTTTGCTTTCTACTCCATCCATCCATATATATAGGGCCTAATGTGTTTTTCGAGATTGCATTTGAGTATTGATAAGATTAATAGTATATGAGTTGTATAATGTGAAAATTATATCATTAGAAGCTCCTTTTACGTACGAATTTGATGGTATGCTTTATGTAACTTGCATGTCATATATTATTGCTCTAACATGTGGTCAAAGTTAGTCTCGAAAAATGCATTAGGCCCTATATAGATGGATACAGGGAGTATACGAAATTGCATGCAAGGATGGCGAACAAAGCTATCTTAGAAACAGGATCTTTTATGGCTTTCCAATCTATGTGTAGCTCACCATGTTAGTATTGTTAGAAAAGAAAACAATATAAAACTAGTCATTCTTATGGATATGAAACCCAAGAGCATTGTTTGAAAAGAAATGCCATTTAATGCAATGGTGTCAATTTAATGCTGCTGATCATCATATCAAAATCTCCTAGTCATTTTCTTACTTCGTAATAAGAATGGTAAATTGGCCGTGTAATGTTGTTCCTTTGATTGAAGTAATAAGCACGCGTTGCGATTTGTGCTAAGAAAACATGTATTCAGGTTGCTATATTGTTTCTTTTTGTTCAGTTTCTAGGCTTGAAGGCTTTGTTTCTAACAAGGATCAATCCTATGAAGACCCAATCGAAGAGTAAGTGCTAGCAATCCTAGCAATCCTTCTGTGTGATGATGACCTTCATTTCTTATTCAAATATATATTTCACTTGCATTGTTGTATTGTGATAAAATCCATTACCTGATTTTCTTGATTGCAGGCTACTTTATGCTGTATTTGTTGTGTCAAGTGCTAATGCTACTGTTGCTGAATTGGCTGCAACTTTACAAGCTGACCTTTATCAGCTGCAGGCAGCGGCATCATTTGCTTGCCGATTGGGCTGGGCTGTAAAACTTGTGGATGGTGACTCTGTATTTAAAGACGAAGGTGAACCTCCATCTCTCAGTAACATTCTTAGTGATGATGATGAAGGTTCAAATGCAAGTATCAACTCAGAAAAGTCCAATCAACAGTTGCTTAGCATCGATACTAATGGACCCAGGAGAATATCTGGGACAGCTCATGTAGGTTTTGTTGTTGATGCCAATGTTACTTCATACTTGATGATGGGTTCATTGTCCCCAGGTTAGATACTATCTTTATTTGTAATGCAGAACCTGTGAGATTTGGAGCTGAAATCTCTTGAACACCAATTCTTGGGACACCTTCCTGTTTTCATGTTTAAGATTTTACTTCTGTATATTTATATAATATAAAATATAGTGATCCCTTCTTCTCCTGTACATTGCTGATCTACATGATGTCTGTAGTACTTATTAATAGTTTAATACCTAGTGCATTGCCTTAATTGACCTACTGCAGGTCTAAAATCTCATGCTGTCACGCTGTATGAAGCTGGAAAATTAGGTGATTCTTGCATTGCGGAACTATGCAGTGATCTGGCTAGTTTAGAAGGAAAGAAATTTGAGGGTGTGCTAGAGGAGTTTGCTAATCATGCATTCAGTCTGCGGTGGTCCCTCGAGTGTTTAAAGTCTGGTGGAGTTTCTACCGATGATAGTACTGATAAAGATGGTGAAACAAAGACTCCAACAAATTTATTGCATGAAAATGTTACAGCCCATCTGGCCAATGCAAACATCGAGGACAGAGCTGAGGGTGGCCTTGGTAAAGTGCCCCAGGATAACTGCTCTACTGGTGTTTTAGATAATAAAGATGAGAATATATCATCAGTGTCAATGGGTTTACCAGAACGCGGGGAAAACATGGTTAGAATTGAGGCTCAGAATGACTCAACTGGCACCAATGTGTTGATGATAAAAAGGAAGTACACTGTTGATGTCCTCCGATGTGAGAGCCTTGCTTCACTTTCTCCAGCAACACTAGAACGGCTATTTCTCCGTGACTATGACATTATTGTGTCAATGGTTCCTCTTCCTTCTTCATCAGTTCTTCCTGGTCCTTCAGGCACGATTCATTTTGGTCCACCCTCTTATTCTGCGATGACACCTTGGATGAAGCTAGTATTGTATACTGCAGGCCATTCTGGACCACTATCTGCTGTTTTCTTGAAAGGACAACGCTTCAGATTGCTTCCTGAACCATTAGCTGGTTGTGAAAAAGCATTGATATGGTCTTGGGATGGCTCTATGGTTGGTGGACTAGGAGGGAAGTTTGAAGGGAATTTGGTCAAGGGCAATCTACTCTTACATTGCTTGAACTCGATGTTGAAGCAATCTGCCGTGTTAGTGCAACCGCTTAGAATAGATGATCTTAACGCATCAGGAAACCTTGTCACAGTAGATATCCCTTTACCCCTGAAGAATGATGATCATTCAATTGCATCTGTGGTAGCTCAAGCGAATTTGCCAAAGGAACAGGTCTTTAATTTGACCTCAGTACTGAAAGACCTATCCAGTAAATTTCAGTTGACAACGCTTGGCTACCTTCGTCTATTAAGACTTAACAATCTTGTTGAATCGGATAAGTTTCACCCAGAAAATGCAAGTTACCAGTGGGTGCCCTTGAGTTTGGAGTTTGGAATTCCCTTGTTCAATCCAAACTTATGTGAGAGGATTTGTGAAAGGGTGGTTGCGTCTCGTATACTTCAGAAAGATGATCTCACTGAACATTATGATGTGATGCAAAATGTAAGGAGACGTCTCAGAGAACTTTGTAGTGAATATCAAGCAACTGGACCAGTAGCTAAGTTATATAATAAGAGGGGAAACTCAAGGGATCTACCTCGCACTTTAATCAATAGTATTAGTAGCAGATGGGATCCAGCAAATGATCCTTCAGCACCAACCAACACAAGAACCCCAAGTGAAGACGAGAGGCTAAAACTTGCTGTCCGACAGAGATGCGGCACAGAAGTTGTGGGCTTTGATGGGAGGACTGTCAGGTACTCCATCTGTTCGCAAATACTATAAGAGTTCTAACTATGTATGCATACATGTTTTAGTGTGTTTGTTCGCTCATTTCAGTCCGTATGTAGTCCATATTGAAATATCCAAATCATCTTATATTTGTGAATGGAGGAAGTATTTGTGAATTTATGGTTTCATGTCATATGTTTCATATTCTTCTCATGTTTATTTATTTGTGACTAATGTTGTGAACCTCAAAAGGTCATATTCACTCTCTCCGGAGCAGGACGAAGCTACCACCAAACACATCTCTGACGAACAGTCATCCACCCATGAAGGAAAGCCAGATCAAGAAGATGCACACAGCAAGGATGCAACCTTGCCAGGACTAAACCTTATCTTTGACGGAGTCGAATTACACCCCTTCGATATTGGTGCTTGTCTTCAAGCACGCCAACCTCTCTGGTTGATAGCTGAGGCATCAACAGTTTCATCAACCCTCATATGATGCGTCCATGTGGTCATCTCGCTTTTGCTCCAATATCTCCGTCTATGCTGGTAAATCAGAACTGAAACTGTTGCAACTAATGCTTCTCGAAAGGCTTATTTCATTAATCTTGACTCGAGGGAATATTTTGTTGTACAAAGGGTTCGGTGCCGTTTGATGTGTCATGTGAGCATGTGGTGAGCTGATGTCTTTCACATGAATGGCCAGACATTGCTCGGAGATTACATTTGTCGAGTCCTTCCGTTTGCACAATTTGCAAGTAGACGTTTACGTTTTCAAGCCTTTTGCTCCTTTTTTTTGCTAGCATTGGGAATTTCCCCAAAGACCAAGGGGGGTTGGGTATTCATTACCTTAAGGTTAAGAACACTTACCTTCTCGGTAAGTGGTTGTTTAAGCTACTGATGAAAGATGGTGTATGACAAACCCTCCTAATGAGAAAATATGTTGGCTCAAAGTCAGTGTTCCAAGTATATTGGAAGCCCGAGGACTCGTACTTTTGGGCTGGTCTAATGGCTATGAAGATATTTCTTTCTCTATGGATCATTCTTTATTAAAAACATGGCTCGGAAACTATATTTTGGGAGGAAGTCACTAGGTAATGCCACACTCTGAGAACAATATCCAGCTCTATATAATGTTGTTCGTCATAAGGGTGATACTATCGTCACGGTGGTTCTGGAATCCATTCCTTCGAATGTGACATTTAGACGAGATTTAATAGGCCCCCAATTTGCATCGTGGAATGATTTGATAAATCGCCTCGCCACGGTACATTTATCACAAGGCCGTGATGAATTTGGATGGAATCTAAATGCGAGTGGTAAATTCTTGGCAGATTCAAGGTATAGAGCGTTGGTCCAATTAGATGTGCCAGTTGGTCCAATTAGATGTGCCAATTGATAATAATAAAAAGATCTTGAAGATAAGATACCGCTTAAGAATAAAATCCTTGTATGGTATCTTGGCCCAGGAGTTATTCTTACCAAAGACAGTGTTGTAGGGTGAAACCCTAAGATGTATCTTTTCACACTTGAGGGGGAAAGGGATGAACACCCAGAAAACACAAAGAGGAATTCACTCCAACAATACCCAATTACACATCCACTAGAGTAGCAACACAAGATCCACAAGTTCACAAACTCAATCAAAGGAAAGATACAATGATAGAGTTCTTCCCACTCTTAGGAGATGAGGTCTTGATGATGGTAGTCTTCTCCAAGATAGAGGTCTTGAAATCCACAAGTGGATCCTCTCTTAAGAGGCCTTGATCTCCACTTGAGGTGGTAGAAGGACCAAAGCTCTCAAATTCTCATCTATGTCTTTGCTGACCCTAACACATGGTCTAAGTATGAATTATATAGGCTTGGGGAGGTAGGAGACGAAGTGGACGCCAAGTGGAGGCCAAACAGCAATCTAGGCCGCACATCCTATAGGGTTCGTGCGCACGGGGTAAGTTGGGCCCGACCCCCGTGCGCACGGTACATGCCCGTGCGCACTGGGAGCTACAGCCGTAGCTCCCTGTGTAGTCCGTGGGCATGGGGTCGCCTGGGACCTTCTGTCCAGATTCTTGGGGATTCCTTCTTCCTCCTTGGCGACTTGGGGCGCTTCTCCTTGGACTTGGTGATGCTCCTTAGCTGCTTGGTGGTGTTCCTCTACATACCTAATGAGGCATAGAGTATCTTGGTGAGGTAGCAACCAAGTTCCCTTTGTGTCCATATGCATATCAAGTAGGAAGGAGTTCACCTCGGTTTCCATTGCACATGCTCTAGCTCTTGTCATGGGTCTACGTGGTGCTTGATGTGTTGGTGTAGAGTCCATGGGGATGATGGAAGGATGCTCCGCATCATCGCCCCCCCTGAGAGAGATCCGTCCACGGATCGTGATCTTCATCACCATGATACTTGGACAAGTCTTTAACGTTGAAGATGTCGCTTATGTTGTACTTGTCGCGTGGGATGTCAATCTTGTAAGCGTTGTCGTTGTAGCGTGCTAGCACCTTGAAGGGTCCGTCGGCTCGTGGTAGTAGCTTTGACTTGCGCTCGTTGGGGAAGCGGTCCTTGCGAAGATGGAGCCATACGAGATCACTCGGTTTAATAGAGGCGAAGGTGTCCCGATGTTTTGATGAGATTGTGGCTATCGTTTTCTGTGGGAGTTGACCTTGACGATCCGACTACGAACGTGCGAGACGTCGCGCCTTAGCAATCGCTAAACCAACTTCCGAGGGGTTATTGACCACGCCGGAGCACGATCATCCTGACCACGAGGGTCTGTTTCCTGCGAGCAAACGAAGAACAAGCAAGAAACTGAGATTGCAATCTGGATATTGCGAATATAAGAAGAAAACTTTATTAATGAAGGTGGGGTTCTGTGACACCTTTGTCTGGTCGTTGAACACAAATGAAGTACGCGAAGTTGGAGCTATGGCGAACTTTTAATCTAAACAAAACCCAAAGCCTAAACGACGCCCTAAGGGTTGTATATATGAAGGAAGAGGGAGGAATTTCGTGGCCCTTGAGGGAGGGGTCCGAAACCAACCCTAACTCTAGTTTCCCCACACATACGGACTCTAAAAACAACCTATAATCAAGTATTTCAAAATTACATGAGCCTAGCCCAAGAATAAGGTGACACAGCACCTATAATAGCCTCTGAACGAAATTTGTGAAGTGGCTCGATGTCCTCATCATCCTCCCCTTCTTGAAATGAAGTCGTCCTCGACGGAAACTCATCTTCCTTGCCCAAATAAGGCTTCAAATCTGCAATGTTAAAAGTGGGACTAACTCCAAAATCTGCAGGCAGCTCAATTTTATATACATTATCATTTATTTTCTCTAACACCTTAAATGGACCATCAACACGTGACATTAGCTTTGATTTGTGCAAATCAGGAAATCTATCCTTACACAAATGTAACCAAACAAGATCTTCAGGTGCAAACACAACATGTTTTCTACCCTTATCTCCAGCAAGTTTATATTTAGCATTCATACACTCAATGTTTTCCTTAGTTAACTCATGCATTTTTAAAATCAATTCAGCACGTTGTTTAGCATCAAAATTAACCTTCTCCGAAGATGGAAGAGGCAACAAATCAATTGATGCACGAGGTAGGAAATCATACACAATTTCAAAAGGGCACATCTTAGTAGTAGAGTGCAATGAACGATTATAAGCAAATTCAATATGAGGCAAGCATTCTTCCCACATTTTCTTATTATTCTTCAAAACAGCCCTAAGCATAGTAGACAATGTTCTGTTGACTGCTTCAGTTTGTCCATCAGTTTGGGGGTGACAAGTAGTACTAAAAAACAGTTTAGTCCCCAACTTAGCCCATAAACATCTTCAAAAGTGGCTAAGAAATTCAGTATCATGATATGAAACAATAGTATTTGGCACACCATGCAAGCGAATAATTTCACGAAAGAACAAATCAGCAACATTAACAGCATCATCGCTTTTATGACATGGTATAAACTATGCCATTTTCGAGAATCTATTGATAACCCACAAGTATAGGGGATCAATTGTAGCCTCTTCCGACAAGTAAGAGTGTCGAACCCAACGAGGAGATAAAGGTAGAACAAATATTTCCTCAAGTTCTATCGACCACCGATACAACTCTACGCACGCTTAACGTTCGCTTTACCTAAAACAAGTATGAAACTAAAAGTACTTTGTAGGTGTAGTGGGATAGGTTTGCAAGAATATAAAAAGCACGTAAATAAAAACTAGGGGCTGTTTAGGTAAAGAAGCAATAAAGTTAGTATAGCGAGTGTGGAAAAGTGGTGGTAGGAGTTGTGAAATTGTCCCTAAACAATTGACTACTTTACTAGACCGATAGCAAGTTTTATGTGGGAGAGGCCACTGCTAGCATGTCATCCCTGACTGATGAGGACATCAATACCATTGTTACACCCACAACCCCTACTGTTACATATAATGGACCAATTACTAGAGCTCGCGCACGCCAATTAAATTACCAGGTACTTTCGTTTCTTGGTAATGATTCTAATGTTCATGAGAATATGATGCTGCCTAAATTGGATACATTTGTTTTGCTTACAAATGAAGGGCCTAACTTGGAGAAGGATGAACATTGGAGCAAGAACAAGCATGGAGTTGATGGCATGCGCAAGGGGAATAAGAACGGAGTTACAAGTGATGATTTCAGGATTTTGAAGCCACCATAAGGAGTGAATGAAGCCTTGGACGAAATATACAAGATGCCACTTCATAAATTTCGTCCAGAGGCTATTCTAGGTGCTGCGTCACCTTATTATTGGGCCAGGCCCATGTAATTTCGAAATACATAAGTATAGACTGTTTTTAGAGTCCGTATGTGTGGGGAAACAAGAGATAGGGTTGATTTCGGACCCCTTCCCCAAGGGCCACGAAATTTCCCCCTCTTCCTCCATATATACAGCCCTTAGGGCACCGTTTAGACTTTGTGTTTTGTTTAGATTAAAAGTTCGCCATAGCTGCAACTTCGCGTACTTCGTTTGTGTTCAACGACCAGACCAAGGCGTCACAGAACCCCACCTTGATCAATAAAGCTTTCCTCTTATATTCGCAATATCCAGATTGCAATCTTAGTTTCTTGCTTGTTCTTCATTTTCCTGCAGGAAACAGACCTTCGTGGTCAAGGTTGATCGTGCTCCGGCGTGGTCAATAACCTCTCGGAGTTGGTTTAGCGATTACTAAGGCGCGACATCCTCGCACGTTCGTAGTCGGATCGTCAAAGTCGACTTCGTCCAAAACGATAGCCACCATCTCATCGAAAGACGGGACACCTTTGCCTCTATCACTGACTTGGAATTCTATGCACTTATGATTGGAACTATTAGCAAGCATCCGCAACTACTAACGTTCATTAAGGTAAAACCCAACCATAGCATTAAGATATATTGGTCCCCCTTCAATCCTGTATGCATCAATTTCTATGCTAGGTTGAAGCTTCTGTCACTCTTGCCCTCCAATACATAGTCCTGTCAACATACAACTAACCCTATGGTGTGATCCACGCGCGCGCTCATATGATGGGCACCAAAGGATAGCAACATAACCACAAACAAATTAAACCAATCATAGCAATTCACCAATTACCGATAGGACAACGAAAATCTACTTAGACATCATAGGATGGCAACACATGATTGGATAATAATATGAAGCATAAAGCACCATATTCAAGTAGAGGGTACAACGGGTTGCGGGAGAGTGGACCGCTGTAGATAGATGGCGGAAGGTGATGAAGATGTTGGTGAAGATGGCGGAGATGTTGGTGTAGATTGCGGTGACGATGATGGCCCCGACGGCGTTCCGGGGCCACTGGGAGAGAGGGGGAGAGAGCCCCCCTTCTTCTTCGTCTTCCTTGACCTTCTTCCTAGATGGGAGAAAGGTTTCCCCTCTGGTCCTTGTCTTCCATGGCATGGGAGGGACGAGAGCCCCTTCGAGATTGGATCTGTCTCTCTGTCTCTCTCTATTTCTGCTTTTCTGATTCTGCCCTTTCACCGTTTCTTATATTCCCGGAGATATGTAACTCCGATTGGGCTGAAATTTGGACACGATTTTTATCCGGATATCGGCTTTCTTGCGGCGATAGAAGGGCACCAACCGCCTTACGGGGTGGCCACGAGGGCCCAGGGCGCGCCTGACCCCTGGGGGGCGCCCCTCACCCTCGTGGGCCCCTCGGGCATCGTCTTGCGTTGACTCCACTTCCCAAAATTCACATATATTCTAAAAAAATCTTCGTCAGTTTTTATCCCGTTTGGACTCCGTTTGATATGGATTTTCTGCGAACCAAAAAACATGCAACAAACAGGAACTCGCACTGGGCACTGGATCAATATGTTAGTCCCAAAAATAGTATAAAAAGTTGCCAAAAGTATGTAGAAGTTATAGAAATATTGGCATGGAACAATAAAAAAAAATATAGGACGAAGACGTATCAACATCCCCAAGCTTAATTCCTGCTCGTCCTCGAGTAGGTAAATGATAAAAAAGATAATTTTTGATGTGGAATGCTACCTAGCATAATCTTGATCATGTAATCTAATCATGGCATGAATATTAAGACACGAGTGATTCAAAGCAATAGTCTATCACTTGACATTAAGACAATAATACTTCAAGCATACCAATCAAGCAATTATGTTTTATCAAAATAACACAGCCAAAGAAAGCTTATCCCTACAAAATCATATAGTTTGGCCATGCTTCATTTTCGTCACACAAAATGCTCCCATCATGCACAACCCCGATGACAAGCCAAGCAATTGTTTCATACTTAGCCTTTTCAAACCTTTTCAACTTTCACGCAATATATGAGCGCGAGCCATGGACATAGCACTATGGGTGGAATAGAATATGATGATGGAGGTTGTGCGAGAATACAAAAAAGGAGAAAGTCTCATATTGACGCGGCTAATCAACGGGCTATGAAGATTCCCATCAATTGATGTCGATGCGAGGAGTAGGGATTTCCATGCAACGGATGCACTAGAGCTATAAGTGTATGATAGCTCAAACTGGAAACTAAGTGGGTGTGCATCCAACTGAAAAGGTTTTTTTAGGAAGCCCATCATCGGAATATATAAGCCAAGAAAATTCCCACTAGTATATGAGAGTGATAACTCAAGAGACTCTCTATATGAAGAACATGGTGCTACTCTGAAGCACAAGTGTGGTAAAAAGATAGTAATATTGCCCCTTCTCTCTTTTTCTCTCATTTTTTTGTTTTTTTGTTTTTTTGTTTTGGTGGGCTTCTTTGGCCTCTTTTTTTATTTGGTCTTCTTTGGCCTCTTTTTTTATTTGGGCTTATTTGGCCTCTTTTTTTAAAGCTCGGAGTCTCACCCCGACTTGTGGGGGAATCATAGTCTTCATCATCCTTTCCTCACTGGGGCAATGCTCTAATAATGATGATCAACACACTTTTATTTACTTACAACTCAATGTCTAGAACAAAGTATGACTCTATATGAATGCCTTCGGCGGTGTACCGGGATGTGCAATGATCTAGCATAGCAAAGATATCAAAAAACGGAGAAGCCATGAAAATATCATGCTAGCTATCTTACGATCATGCAAAGGAATATGACAATGAATGCTCAAGTCATGTATATGATGATGGAAGTTGCATGGCAATATATCTCGTAATGGCTATGGAAATGCCATAATAGGTAGGTATGGTGGCTGTTTTGAGGAAGATATAAGGAGGCTTATGTGTGATAGAGCGTATCATATCACGTGGTTTGGATGCACCGGCGAAGTTTGCACCAACTCTCGAGGTGAGAAAGGGCAATGCATGGTACCGTAGAGGCTAGCAATGATGGAAGGGTGAGAGTGCGTATAATCCATGGACTCAACATTAGTCATAAAGAATTCACATACTTATTGCAAAAATCTACAAGTCAACAAAACCAAGCACTACGCGCATGCTCCTAGGGGGATAGATTGGTAGGAAAAGACCATCGCTCGTCCCCGACCGTCACTCATAAGGAAGGCAATCAAAGAAACACCTCATGCTTCAAATTTGTCACACAACGGTTACCATACGTGCATGCTACGGGACTTGCAAACCTCACCACAAGTATTTCTCAATTTCACAATTACTCAACTAGCACGACTCTAATATTACCACCTTTATATCGCAAAACTATTGCAAGGAATCAAACATATCATATTCAGTGATCTACAAGTTTTATGTAGGATTTTATGACTAGCCATGTGAATGATCAATTCCTGTCATCTCTCTAAATAGATTTAAGTGAAGCAAGAGAGTTTAATTCTTTCTACAAAAGATATGCCCATGCTCTAACAAATATAAGTGAAGCAAAAGAGCATTCTACAAATGGCGGTTTTCTATGTGAAGAGAAACAGACAATTCAAACTTCAAATGATATATGTGAAGCACATGAAGCATTCTATAAAGCCATACTCAAAAAATATAAGTGAAGTGCAATGAGCATTCTATAAATCAATCAAGGACTATCTCATACCAGCATGCTGCATAATAGAAAAGTGAAAACTAAATGCAAAAGACGCTCCAAGATTTGCACATATCGCATGAACGAAACGAATCCGAAAACATACCAATACTTGTTGAAGAAAGATGGGATGCCTTCTAGGGCATCCCCAAGCTTATACGCTTGAGTCTCCTTGAATATTTACTTGGGTTGCCTTGGGCATCCCCAATCTTGATCTCTTGCCTCTCCTCCTTCTCCTCACACCGAGACCTCCTCGATCTTCGAACACTTCATCCACACAAAACTCAACGGAAAACTCAGTAAGATCCGTTAGTATAATAAAGCAAATCACTACTCTAAGTACTATTGCAAACCAATTCATATTTTGTTTTTGCATTGTAGCTACTGTAATATAACTTTTCCATGGCTTAATCCACTGATAGAAATCGATAGTTTCATAAAAAAAAAGCAAACTATGCATCAAAAACAGAATCTGTCTTAAACAAGACAGTCTGTAGTAATCTGAACATTCACCATACCTATGGTACTCCAAAAATTCTGAATTTTTTGGAAAAATAAACAATTTGTATAGAAAGATAGTGCAACAAGTTTCAGAACCGTTTGACATTCCAGGAAAAAATGTAAAATCGTGCACTATAGCCAAAGTTTCTGTCTTGCACCGCACAAGCCAACAAGCAATGTAAACATCCTAAAGGCAAATCTTGGCACATTATTTTTATTTTTAAACTTTATAAAAGCACACAACAGAAATAAATGACTCTCCCTGGCAGCGCTTTCTTTAAAGCCATTAAGCTAGGCATATAGTGCTCAAGTAATGGATCCACCCGGATCCCAAGGTATATCAAAGCCAATTTTAATTAACAATGATTTGTGATTTAGTAGTGAGCATAAAGTAACATATATCATGCAACAACAAAGCCTAACTCTCTTTCTATGCATCGGCATGTCATAAAAGAACAATTCAAGCACACATAGTAAAGGCCAATGCATAGTATAAACAGTTTCTTGCAATTTTATCTTATTGGAAACATGGAGAGGCAGAGATGTAGTTCCTCTCTCATAATAATTGCAAGTATGAGCAGCAAGCACATGCATATTATATCTATCAAAATCATCATGTGTAGTAGTAAAACGCAACCCATCAATATAATCTTTAATAAGGGCAAACTTCTCCGATATAGTGTAGTCGGGAGAATTCAAAAAGATAATAGGACTATCATGCGTGGGTGGAATAGCAACAATTTCATGTTTAACATAAGGAACTATAGCAAGTTCATCTCCATAAGCATAATTCATATTGGCATCTTGGCCTCAAGCATAGCAAGCATCGTCAAAAAGGGATATTTCAAAAGAATCAACGGGATCATAACAATCATCATAGCAATCATCCTTTGGTAAGCACGAAGGGAAATTAAACAATGTATGAGTTGAAGAGTTACTCTCATTAGAAGGTGGGCACAGGTAGCTAATCCGCTCTTCCTCCTTTTGTTCTTCGCTCTCCTCGTCATCTTTTTCATCCAATGAGCCCACAGTTTCATCAATTCCTTCTTCCATAGACTCCTGCAAAATATTAGTCTCTTGTTGGATAGCGGAGACTCTCTCAATAAAATCATCAATATCAGAATTCATAATTCTCATAGCAATATTTAAGTATAGCAAAATTTTCAGGTCTGTAAACAACATCATCAAGATTTTCACACTCTTTAAACAAAGATTCAATTTCATAGGCACCCATAAAAGCAACGAATTCTTCTATTTGTTCCACATCATAGTAATCATATATACCATTAGCATAAGAAGACAAGGTTTTATCATCATTAAATTTGCATGAAAAGGGAAGGTGTGGAGCCTTCATCCTAGAGCAGCAAGTATAATCATATCTCAAGCATAGTTCCCGAGCATACCAATGCAACATATGAATTTCATCCCATAATAGTTTCCCTTTTTGAGTCAAGCGATAATCTCTAAAGTATTCACATTGATCCAACGTGTCTCCCATTATATAATTGAATGAGGTTTCCTCAGGATTATTAAAGTAGTGCATAATATCTTTCACATAATGAGCATCGAGGGTTTTAGGAGGTTCCCCATCTCCATGAGTAGCAAGTAAACCTATTTTTTTTGGTATTTCGTGTTCCATATCCATAACTAAAGATAGAGAACAACTTATAACAACAAATAAAAATTACTTAGTGATAAAACAAACAAGCACACACGAGAATATTCACCCCATGCTATAACTCCCCGGCAACGGCGCCAGAAAAAGGTCTTGATAACCCACAAGTATAGGGGATCAATTGTAGCCTCTTTCGATAAGTAAGAGTATCGAACCCAACGAGGAGCTAAAGGTAGAATAAATATTCCATCAAATTCTATCGACCACCGATACAACTCTACGCACGCTTAACGTTCGCTTTACCTAAAACAAGTATGAAACTAAAAGTACTTTGTAGGTGTAGTGGGATAGGTTTGCAAGAATATAAAGAGCACATAAATAAAAACTAGGGGCTGTTTAGGTAAAGAAGCAATAAAGTTAGTATAGCGAGTGTGGAAAAGTGGTGGTAGGAGTTGCGAAATTGTCCCTAAGCAATTGACTACTTTACTAGACAGATAGCAAGATTTATGTGGGAGAGGCCACTACTAGCATGTCATCCCTGACTTGAAATTCTATGCACTTATGATTGGAACTATTAGCAAGCATCCGCAACTACTAATGTTCATGAAGGTAAAACCCAACCATATCATTAAGATATATTGGTCCCCCTTCAATCCCGTATGCATCAATTTCTATGCTAGGTTGAAGCTTCTGTCACTCTTGCCCTCCAATATATAGTCCTATCAACATACAACTAACCCTATGGTGTGATCCACGCACACGCTCATATGATGGGCACCAAAGGACAACAACATAACTACAAGCAAATTAAACCAATCATAGCAATTCACCAATTACCGATAGGACAACAAAAATCTACTTAGACATCATAGGATGGCAACACATCATTGGATAATAATATGAAGCATAAAGCAGCATGTTCAAGTAGAGGGTATAACGGGTTGTGGGAGAGTGGAATGCTGTAGATAGATGGGGGAAGGTGACAAAGATGTTGGTGAAGATGGGGGAGGTGTTGGTGTAGATTGCGGTGACGATGATGGCCCCGGCGGCGTTCCGGTGCCACCGGGAGAGAGGGGAGAGAGCCCCCCTTCTTCTTCTTATTCCTTGACCTTCTCCCTAGATGGGAAAAGGGTTTCCCCTCTGGTCCTTGGCCGATTGGATCTGTCTCTCTGTCTCTCTCTGTTTCTGTTTTTCTGATTCTGCCCTTTCACCGTTTCTTATATTCCCGGAGATCCGTAACTCCGATTGGGCTGAAATTTGGACACGATTTTTATCCAGATACTAGCTTTCTTGCGGCGAAAGAAGGGCACCAACCGCCTTACGGGGTAGCCACGAGGGCCCAGGGCGCGCCCCTCACCCTCTTGGGCCCCTTGGGCATCGTCTCACGTTGATTCCACTTCCCAAAATTCACATATATTCCAAAAAAAATCTCCGTCAGTTTTTATCCTGTTTGGACTCCGTTTGATATAGATTTTCTGTGAAACAAAAAACATGCAACAAACAAGAACTGGCACTGGGCACTGGATCAATATGTTAGTCCCAAAAATAGTATAAAAAGTTGCCAAAAGTATGTAAACGTTGTAGAATATTGGCATGGAACAATAAAAAATTACAGATACGACGGAGACGTATCATCTATCCACGACAACAAATATGCTATCCTTCCCCTTCTTTGTTCGAGGTAAACCTAAAACAAAGTCCATAGATATATCCTCCCAAGGAACACTAGGAACAGGCAAAGGCATATATAAACAATGAGGATTGAGTCGTGACTTAGCTTTTTGACATTTAGTGCAGCGAGCAACAAAACGCTCAACATCCTGTCTCATCTTTGGCCAAAAGAAATGTGTAGCAAGTAAGTCCTCCGTCTTCTTCACGCCGAAGTGTCCCATTAGTCCTCCTCCATGCGCCTCCTGCAACAACAAAAGACGAGCGAAGCTCGCTGGAATGCATAGCTTGTTAGCACGGAACACAAATCCATCATTAACGACAAACTTGTTCCACGTTCTTCCTTCTTTACAATTCTGCGTAACACCTTTAAAATCAGCATCATGCACATATTGATCTTTGATGGTCTCCAAACCAAATATTTTGAAGTCAAGTTGTGAAAGCATAGTATAACGACGAGACAATGTATCAGCAATAGCATTCCCTTTACCCTTCTTGTGTTTAATGACATAAGGGAAAGTCTCAGGAAATTCAACCCATTTAGCATTTCTACGATTCAGTTTAGCTTGACTTTTAATATGTTTAAAAGATTCATGATCAGAATGTATAACAAATTCTTTGGGCCATAAATAATGTTGCCATGTTTCTAAAGTCCGAACAAGAGCATATAATTCTTTATCATAAGTAGAATAATTCAGACTAGGCCCACTCGATTTTCAGAAAAGTATGCATCAGGTTTGCCATCTTGTAATAACACACCTCCTAATCCAATTCCACTAGCATCACATTCAAGCTCAAAAGTCTTATTAAAATCAGGAAGTTGGAGTAAACGAGCATGTGTCAACTTATCTTTCAATACCCTGAAGGCTTCTTCCTGTGTGATACCCGAAACAAAAGGCACATCCTTCTTTGTAAGCTCATTGAGAGGTGCAACAATGGTGCTGAAATCTCTCACAAAACGCCTAAAGAATCCAGCGAGGCCAATAAAACTCCTCACTTGTGTGACCGTTTTGGGCTGCGACCAACTCTCAATAGTTTCAATCTTGGCTTTATCAACTTCAATTCCCTGTGAAGTAATAACATAGCCAAGAAAAGATACTCAGTCGGTGCAAAAGGTGCACTTCGCAAGGATACCAAACAAATGTGCACCACATAGAGCAATAAAAACATCACGTAAATGTTTCAAATGTTCCTCCAAAGATCTGCTATAAATCAGTATATCATCAAAATAGACTAACACAAATCGTCCAATGAAAGCACGTAAAACTTCATTCATTAATTTCATGAAGGTACTAGGTGCATTAGTTAACCCAAAAGGCATGACTAACCACTCATATAATCCAAACTTAGTTTTAAACGCTGTTTTCCGTTCATCTCCCAATTTCATACGAATTTGATGGTATCCACTACGCAAATCAACTTTGGAGAATATTGTAGAGCCACTCAATTCATCAAGCATATCATCTAGCCTAGGAATAGGATGACGATAATGAATAGTAATATTATTAATGCCTCTACAATCAACACACATACGCGATGTACCATCCTTTTTCGCCACTAGTATGATAGGAACAACACAGGGACTAAGGGATTCGCGTATATAACCTTTGTCGAGTAGCTCCCGTACTTGACGCATAATCTCCTTCGTCTCCTCTAGATTGGTACGGTATGGTGCGCGGTTGGGTAATGATGCACCGGGAATTAAGTCAATTTGATGCTCAATCCCACGAATAGGTGGTAATCCTGGTGGCACGTCTTGTGGAAAGACGTCAGCGAACTCCTGCAAAATGTTCGTGAAAGCAGGAGGCAAGGAGGAAGGCATGTCCTCGAATGAAAATAATGCCTCTTTGCATACAAAAGCATAGCAAACAGATTTGCTAAAATCTAGCTCATCAATATCAAATTTTGTGGCAAGTAAACATGCACTTTTCAATTTAATTTCAGAAGCAACACTAGATGGTTTATTATTAGGTTTCATTTGTTGCTCAAATTCTTTTGCCACAATCTGATTTTCACTCTTATTTTTCTCCTGTTTTGCTTTATTAGCTCTATTAATATCATCTTTCAAAATGGAATCAGGAGTCATAGGAAGCAAAGTAATATTTTTTATCCTTATGAACAAGAGTATACTGATTGTTTCTATCATGGTGTACAATTTTTTTATAAAATTGCCATGGTCTACCAAGTAATAAGGAACATGCTTGCATAGGTACCACATCACAATCAACATAATCAGCATATGTAGAGATACTAAAATGCACACGAACAGTACGTGTTACCTTAACCTTGCTTGTGTTGTTGAACCATTATATGTAGTAAGGATGTGGATGTGGTCTTGTGGTGAGAAATAGCTTCTACACCATCTCCATGCTAGCCAAGTTGTTGCAGCTCCCTCCATCTATGATGACGCGAACAAAACGTTCCTTCACAACTCCCTTTGTATGGAACAAATTATGCCTCTGATTTTGCTCAGCTTGTGTGACATGCACACTCAAAACACGTTGAGCAACTAAACATTCATACCTGTCAGCATCTTCGGTAGCCATGTATTGCATCTCATGATCAGAATCATCTCCACCGTGTTCTTCACTTGTAATAAGAGCCAAAGTCTCCTCATCATAGTCACTAGTGGACTCATATCCACCATCCTCAGTAACAATCATCACACGCTTAGATGGGCATTCTCTCGCATAATGACCTCCACCCTTGCAACGACGACAAATAATATAATGTGTTTACCCTGTTGATGCCATGGATGAAGAAGAGCTCTGTGCAGGTCCAGAAGGTGTGCTCTTGGCTCATAGTGGTGGTTGTGCCTACTTTCTTGTATCACGATTGGAGGTGGCAGCTGACGGAGGTGCTGGTGCAGCAGAATGTGTGGAAGTAGTGGATGCACGCGGTGTCCATGATGAAGATCGACCTACAGAAAAGTTAGTTCGCGCCAATGCCTGTCGATCCTGCACTTCACGTTCAGCTTTACAAGCAAGATGGAATAAACAAGTGATATTATTATATTCCTTATACTCTAGAATGGCCTGAATCTCTTTATTTAATCCACCCATAAAACATGCAAGCATAACTTCATTATCCTCAACAATACCACATTTAATCATACCAGTTTATAATTCCTGATAATATTCTTCTACGGAATTGTTTCCTTGTCTTAAACGCTATAGTTTTTGAAGTAATTCACGTTGATAATATGGTGGAACCCAACGAGTACGCATAGCAGTTTTCAAAGCAGCCCAAGTAGATGGAATAGGGTATAATCTACAATGTTCAGACCAACAAACACATGCAAAACTAGTGAAAGCACAAACAGCAGCAGGAACACGTCTCTCCTCAGGATATTGTAAACATGTAAAACGTTGTTCAGTTTCTAACTCCCAAGTAATATATATATCAGGAACATACCTACTCTCAAATGGTGGAATATTCAATTTTAGTTTAGGAAGATGGTCATGATCTCGTACCTCAGGTGGTGGTGCAGCCCTACCGTTGCGATGATATGCATGAGGACGACCTGGTGGTGGTGGTGCTGGTGGTTGCACGTAGTTCTGATTTTGATCAACCTCATCCTCGTAATGGTCCTCCACCTCTGCAGTAGCAGCAGGAGCTATAGAACCAACAACAATAGATACAGCGGCACCAGAAGTTTGACTAGGCTCAAGGGGAATGCACTGTGCTCGTCCCACTTGATTTGGAAGGCGATGTTGTTGTTGTAGATGTGCGACAGGTGCAGCGGGCGATGGTTGTGGAAGACGCGCGAGCAATTCATTAAACTTGTTATCGAGCTTTGTTTCGAATGCCTTCTCAATGCTATCTATCTTCTCCATGGCCTCTTCAAATCTGTTTAGCACATCTTCCACCTGTCCACTCATCATCTGCTGAAACTTATCATCTACCTCTTTGTTCATCATGTTCTCCTAGTCAGTCTCGTCGGCTTGTGATCCTGCCATGGTTAGTAGCAATACAAACACACAAGAATATGATCCTATAGACTACTAGAATGTGGCCGTGATGGGGTGTCACAAATCCGTCAAGCAAATCTCAAATTCTTACTAGTTCTTACCCAGTAGCAGGTGGTGATCGGCAATCGTTGTGGTCAAAACTCTCAAAGCTTGGATAGAGCGGTTACCAGGGAGAGTCAAACACACAACGTAGATGTATGTGGAGCTGGGATGGCTTATGATATGGTAGCAACAATTGTCAGCAATAATCAATTCAGAGATGCAAAGTTGAATAAACGCTCAACGACGGTACTGTGCTGGTCCTAGGCTAGACTGTGCTAGAGATGCGAGCCTAGAACACTAACAAAATCACGACGCGACACGTAAACAAGGGAAAAAGCACACTCTGACTTTTTTGCGCTCTTTTTTTGCGAAAAATCACTATAATGGCGCGTGTCTCAAAACTCTTCCCAAGTCAAACTAACAGGATAGGCACGAAATTTTTGTTGACAATTTTTTTTCGGAAATCAGGGCAGCGACAACGAAAAAGTGCGACAAAAAATCACTATCATGGCGAGTGTCTCAAAAGACTCAGAAAAGCCTAAAAACAGGATAGGGAAAAATATTTTCGCTCGCCGAAATTTTGGCCTAAAAACTGTCAGGGGGTTTCCAGCCTTTTTTTTTTCGAAACCTACTCAGGCAAGGAAACACAAAACGAAAACTAGAAGGATCTCGAAAACAAACCTAATATGAAAAGAACTCGGATTGGTGATGGACAGGCGGTTGTATATGTGGACTCGGATTGGTGATGGACAAGCGGTGGTATATGTGGACTCGGATTGATTGTGGATATATGGTGGTATTTGGCGGCGGCGATGTGTCTGGTGTGGTGGTGGTATATGACATCGGATTATGAATCTGGTGTGATGGTGGTATATAGCAGCGGATGATGAATCTGGTGTGGTGGTGGTATATGACAATGGATGATGATTGTCAGGACCCCGATCCTAAGTCACACCGATCTAGCATGTAACACATCATATCACTTTGTGGCCTCACGCACGGTATTCCCACGAGTGCCACCTTACCTGGCCTAGGACCATTTGCGCCTTTTGGCTCACGTATATGATAGTGTCGCTAGCATCCATATGACAAAGAACCCGGGCCGACATGGCTAGTCGTGAACCCAAAGCGGCACTAACCCATGGGGACAGGCATACATGAATCAACCTCGAGCATGTCGGTCAATAACGTGTGAATCCGGGCTGTAGCACTAGGCTAACAGGACTCCGGTAACCCGGGTTGTAGCAGGCTAGGCAGGACTCCGGATGTCACCGCGTGACATTTCCCCGAAGGGACAGACACAGGAACGAAGTGAAACACATGCCGGCCAGTCAAGTGTTCTGAGCAGTAGTGCTGGGCTAGCAGGACGCCGGTGAACCGGGCTGTAGCGGACTACTATGGCTCAAGGAAACACTAGACTACATTTCCCCATAAGAGAGGCTGCCAAGGATAAACAACTAGATTGTCGGATCCCACACATACCAAGCATTTCAATCATACACACAATATGCCCGACATGTGCAAATACAACATGGCATCACAACATAACTCTACGACTCAAGTATTTATTTATTAGGCTCTGAGGAGCGAGATATTACAAACATGGGTCTCATGACCCAACATTCAGAGCATACAAGTCAAAGCACATGCGGAAGCTTAACATGTCTGAGTACAGACATCTACAAACGGAAAAGGCTGAGAAGCCAGACTATCTACCAGATCCTGCCGAGGGCACAAGATCGTAGCTGATGTAACAAGCTAAACGTCGAAGTCCACACGGAACTACTAGCGAGACTGACGTCTCTCTGCAAAACATAAAATAGGCAAACGTGAGTACAAATGTACCCAGCAAGACTTACATCAGAACTAGCTACATATGCATCAGTATTAATAAAGGGGGTGGTGGAGTTTGACTGCAGCAAGCCAGCTTTGACTCGGTGGCTATCCTGAACTACGACCGCAAGCAACTCTTTGAGTGTGATGCCCCCGATTCAATCATACACTAATCATGCACGCAAATGTGTACGATCAAGATCAGGGACTCACGGGAAGATATCACAACACAACTCTACAAATAAAATAAATCATACAAGCATCATAATACAAGCCAGGGGCCTCGAGGGCTCGAATACAAGTGCTCGAACATAGACGAGTCAGCGGAAGCAACAATATCTGAGTACAGACATAAGTTAAACAAGTTTGCCTTAAGAAGGCTAGCACAAACTGGGATACAGATCGAACGAGGCGCAGGCCTCCTGCCTGGGATCCTCCTAACTACTCCTGGACGTCGCCAGCGGGCTGCACGTAGTAGTAGGCACCTCCAGAGTAGTAGGAGTCGTCGTCGAAGGTGGCGTCTGGATCCTGGGCTCCAGCATCTGGTTGCGGCAACCGGGTAGAAGGGAAAGGGGAAAAAGGGGGAGAAAAGCAACCGTGAGTACTCATCCAAAGTACTCGCAAGCAAGGAGCTACACTACATATGCATGGATATATGTGTAAAGGGCCATATCGGTGGACTGAATTGCAGAATGCCAGAATAAGAGGGGGATATCTAATCCTATTGAAGACTACGCTTCTGGCAGCCCCCGTCTTGCAGCATATAGAAGAGAGTAGACTGAAGTCCTCCAGGTAGCATCGCATAGCATAATCCTACCCGGCGATCCCCTCCTCGATGCCCTGTTAGAGAGCGATCACCGGGTTGTATCTGGCACTTGGAAGGGTGTGTTTTATTAAGTATCCGGTTCTAGTTGTCATAAGGTCAAGGTACAACTCCGGGTCATCCTTTTACCGAGGGACACGGCTATTCGAATAGATAAACTTCCCTGCAGGGGTGCACCACATAACCCAACACGCTTGATCCCATTTGGCCGGACACACTTTCCTGGGTCATGCCCGGCCTCGGAAGATTAACACGTCGCAGCCCCACCTAGGCACAACAGAGCGGTCAGCATGCCGGTCTAAACCTAAGCGCGCAGGGGTCTGGGCCCATCGCCCTGAGCACACCTGCACGTTGCGAACGCGGCCGGTGAGCAGACCTAGCAACCTCCAGTACAACGGAAGTCATGTTACGCGGTCCAACCCGGCGCGCGCCGCTCAGTCGCTGACGTCAAGAAGTGCTTCGGCTGATACCACGACGCCGAGTGCCCATATCTTTCCGGCGTAGTTGGTTAGTGCGTATAGACCAAATGGCCAGACTCAGATCAAATACCCAGATCTCGTTAAGCGTGTTAAGTATCCGCGAACGCCGACCAGGGCCAGGCCCACCTCTCTCCTAGGTGGTCTGAACCTGCCCTGTCGCTCCGCCACAAAGTAACAGTCGGGGGCCGTCGGGAACCCAGGCCCACCTCTACCGGGATGGAGCCACCTGCCCCTTCAGCCCCCATCTCCGAACAGTATCACAGGTAATGTAACAGTGAATAGTATATAGTAAATGCCCGTGATCACCTCCCAAAGTGATCACGGCCCAGTAGTATAGCATGGCAGACGGACAAGAGTGTAGGGCCACTGATGGAACACTAGCATCCTATACTAAGCAAGTAGGATTGCAGGTAAGGGTATCAACATCAGTATCAAAGACAGGCTATGCATCAGGATAGGAATAACGAAAGCAGTAACATGCTACACTACTCTAATGCAAGCAGTATAGAGGAGAGTAGGCGATATCTGGTGATCAAGGGGGGGGGGGCTTGCCTGGTTGCTCTGGCAAGAGAGAGGGGTCGTCAACTCCGTAGTCGTGCTGGGTAGCAGCGACGTTGGTCTCGGTGTCTAGAGGAAGAAGAGGGGGGAGAAACAATAAATACAATGCAAACAGATGCATAAAGATGCATGACATGACAAGTAACGGCGTTAGAGGTGCCCTAACACGGTATGGGATGATACCGGTGAAGGGGGGAAACATCCGAGGAGGTATCCCCGGGGTTCCGTGTTTTCGGGCAGAGGAGCCGGAGGGGGAAAAGTTGCGAGTTTGGTATGTTAGGAACGTGTGGCGGACGAACGGGCTGCGTATCCGGGTTCGTCTCGTCGTTCTGAGCAACTTTCATGTAGAAAGTATTTTCATACGAGTTACGGTTTATTTTCTATTAATTTTCAAAGTTTTATGAATATTCTGGGATTATTATTATTTCAAAATTAAATGGCTAAATTGCTATGGGTACACAGAAGTGTACCCAGCTATTTGCACAGGGGCTGACAGGTGGGGTCCAGTTGACTGCCAAGTCAGCAGTCAACTGAGACCGTTGACTAGTCAAAGGTCTCAGGGGACCCGCATGTCATTGTGTGGGTTATCCCAGTCAGCAGTTCGACTGGTCGAAAGGGACCAGCGGGACACACGTGTCATAGGAACATGTTATAAACAGAGTTTTAGTAGCTTATTTAACTAGATGGGGGTCCACCGGTCAGTGTCTATTAGCTAAAATATCTAGGCAATTAGATTAATTAACTTAACTAATTAACAAGGGGGGTCCAATGGTCAGTGGGGTTTAGTAATAAAGGGAGATTTGCTCCCACTAATTAACAGGGGGCCGACCCAGTTAGTAGCGGCCTCAGCACGCACGGCGTACAGGGACGCTGGCGGCCAGGGCGAGCAGCAGCTCGCAGCAGCTGCAGTTGCAGCTACATCGAAGTAGCAGCGGCGCGCAACAGTGGCGCTAGGCGGCGCCGACCAGAGCAGCAGCAAGCGGTGCAGACGGGCGCTGGGCGCGGCGGCTCCGGCTCGGCCAGGGGGCGCAGGGGGTGTGGGCGCCACTAGGAGCTTGTGGAGGCGGAGCTCCGGTCATGGCGGACGGTAGCGCGGGGGTTTCACGAGACGGCATGCATTCGAGCTAGGGAGAGACGGGAAGATGTGAGGGCTCACAACGATGGTGAGCAGAAGGAGGGCGCAGCGAAGATGGTGCATCCACGGCGGACGCCATGGCCTTGGGGAGGAAGGCTCTAGCGCGAGCTTCCCCGCACGACGTGGGTGCGGGCCTGTCGGCGGAGGAGGGTGCGGGCGTCGCGCGAAAGGAGCCGGTGGTGCCGGCTGGCTTGCCTCGGTGGCCGTCTAGGTAGGGGCGCCGGTGACGAGGCAATGGACGGGCGGCTCAGGCGAGCACACACGCGCGCCGGTGAGCGCCGCCCACGGCCGTGCGTGGAGATCCAGGCGGCGGCGCGAGGACAGCGGGAGAATCTGCGGGGCAACATGGTCGGGCGAGCCTGAAAAGAGGGGGGGTCAAGCGCGAGCGCTTCCCTCTGTGGGTGGCGGCGCGAGGAGGAAAAGGGGCAAGGAGCGAGGGGATCGGGAGAGATGGGGATCGGTCAGGAGGCTGGGCTCACGATCGGCTAGGGTTACAGGGATTTAGGTGGGCTTTGGGCCGGCAGTGGTGGCTTGTTGGCCGGCTGGTCCAATTGGACCAGGGGGTGGGGGTTTTATCATTTTTTTACTTACCTATCCCTTTTCTTATTTTTTTCTTTATTGTTTAAATTTTATTCTTACATTAATTTTAATTCTAAAATATAGGAGTAGCTCCTAAATTAGTATAACTAAATATACTACTACCACATAAGGTTTAGTCCACAAATAAATTAGTTTAATATTTTATTAATTGTAAAAGGCATTTATCTAGTTGTTTTAGCTATTGCTTAAATCATTTTAGAGCATTCAAACATTTTATAAAAGTGTGGTTTCTTCACCTTAATTACCCATGCATTAGTTGTTGCCGTTTGTACTTTTTAGTTTTGACATTCGAAAACTTTACTAGTTTGACTTGAATTTGAATTTGAATTTTGAATCGATTTTTGAACTAAACCGAGATTAACTACAGTGACAGAGGTGACGCGGCATCATTAACGAGGGATTACTGTAGCCTAATTATCCGGGCATCACAATTCTCCTCCACTACAAGAAATCTCGTCCCGAGATTTAAGAGGGGAGGTAAGGGGAAGGGATTGGGTTACGAAAAATATAACTGATCTTCTCGGTCTTGGTTGCTCTTCTCGAACAGGTCGATCCATTACATTGACGTCTTCATTCCTCTGCTTCACGTCATCATGGTGAAGTCGTCCTTTTCTTCAGGATCTCCTACGTACTTACGAATAGGTAAGGGGTAACTGCGGAAGAACGGACCTTAGAAGGTTGGCTATCTTGCAGATAACTCAGGGAATGTGATAGAAAGTAACTCTCGAATAGATAATTAAGAAAATATCGAGAGTAAAGTAAGAAGGTACCATGAGAAGTTTCAAACGGATAGGTAATCGTTCGATGTCTGAAACAACATGCGAAAGGGGTCCAGAGCAACGAGATTGAATATTGCGTCTGTTACTAGAATAGATCACTAGGACGGTAGCCCGTGAATTACATACGAGGCCACATGCGGGGAATAACTTTGGGGAATAGGGGGTGTACAAGAGAGTCAGGTTTCGATACTGTGGAACTGTGGGTTATGGGCCCACCATGTGGGTTTTTTTATGGGAGCAGTGACATCTTGCACGGTCATGATAATAAGGCGTGTCAGAGGGTAGCCTGTCAGTTATGTCGGCAACAACATCGATACCAAGGGCGAGGGACGAAGAGAACCATTTTCCTGCTCGTTGCAACGAGGCGGACCAATAGGCAAAGTTCTCGTCCATCGGTGGTTACCGGAATGTCATCAACAAAAGTACAGGGTCTTACTGACAGAATTGTACACGAGGGGTTTACATAAGCAGGGAATTAATACTGCGTAGACCATAATGATCACCAGAAAGGTTAAACTAAATAATGGAAAGGAAAATATGATTATCAGATATTTCAGGGGGATATCCTTCCCAATGATAAGCAGAGCATGATATCCATGACATGATATAAAGTAGAAAACCTTTTAGGTACGGGAGAGAAATTTCATGACATTACCCATACAACGGTGTTTGGATAATTGAGCAAGAAACACTTAGCATTGGGCTTCAAATGTTCTTGTTGAAAATCAGAGTACCATAGACATGCTTCGAGATAGCATTGACATGGTCATCCTGTGAAGATCAGGCTTTGGAAACACAAAGGTTCCACCAGGAATACTTGTAGAATAAGTCTTCCAATTTCCTCATGGAAGAATGGTTAACCTTGTCAAAAAGGAAACTATAATGATAGGTCCTCCAGCCGAGGGGGGGGGGTGCTAGGCATGACATCATGTTACCGGGTCATCACAGGACCAACATCATAACTCTCGAAAAGATGTCCCAACCATCATATCTGATCGAGATTCAGATCCGATTGGATTCATGATACCCCAAACTCAGGGTGTTCGAGAGGAAAAGGTGCAACACAAATTGACGAGATGTCAATGTAAGATTCTCGAGAAATGAACTATGGAAGCGAGTTTCGAAACAAGAGTTCATCATGCCAAGCGAGGATGAGGAGGTGCCGATGGACTCGGTGATAATTCATCGAGATTTCCAGAAAGATGGATTTCCACAATTGCGTGAACACAGAGATATCATTCGTCAGATTAAATGACTTAATGATGTATGCTGGAGGAACACATACACAATTAAACATTGGTTGAAAGGTACACCCAAAATATGAGCTGGGTTGCACGACCGATGTCAGAATGGTGATGGTGAGAAGTATCACAATACCAAGAAATTTTTAAAAGGCGGGGCAATTCTCACAACCTTCTTGACATAAAAGATGGTAATACTCCAAGGTAGGGCATAACATAAGTCGGATAGCAAGGAACTCAAGGTACAACGCAAAACTAGAACAAGTTTTGTGTTGTGGAAACGCAAGAATGTCGTCGATGATAACACAAATCATCGAGGGCAAGGATGGTATTTCTCATCATGAATTCCATTGGAAACCTAGGAGGAGTCAAAACGTTGATGATGATCACGACAATTTGTCGAGAAAATTTATGAAGATGTAATCAATTGGCGATGACATCAAGTCAAAGGAATGATGAAGCAAAAAGTTATTGAAACCGTGGGTACGACACAAACTCGAAATCAAGTTTGTTGGTCAAGGAGAAATGGTATGAGAAGGGAGATCAACGTAAGCTTAGCTCATCGTCGAAACTGGTGCTCCCGGAATAAGGACCAGGTAGCACAGTTAAAATTTAGCACGATAATGATATAGCCGATCAGGCTGGGAATGAATTGAAGGATTATTAAACTCATAAGCAACGAAAATTACTTAAGAGTTATCGTACCAGAATGCGGAACTGGTTCACATATCGGTGTTCTTGAGCGACTAACAACTCAGAACCCATGAAAAATTGGAATCGGTGAGAATGTAGTACTTGATGAAGAACTCATAAGAAATTATGCAGTTCTAAGATAATCTCGAGATACCAGGGGGTAATACTCGACGGTAGATCAAAGTAGAGGTTGGACTGGGGTATTTCTCTATAGAAGGCAAGTGCTTAAACTTGCACAGGAAATGGTATTTAAAGGAGAACATGGTCGGAACCATGATTGCAAAGGATCAATTCACCGATACCAAAGGATACTATATCAAGGAAATAGTTACAAGAAGCTTCCATGGGCATGAACACAAAGTTCAAGGTCGACTCCCACTTCTTCAATGTATAACCTTCCATTCACTCCTCGCTTTGATAAAGGCATTAGTGTTGAAAGTTTTACCTGGTGAAATACCAGATGAGTATGACTCGTGAAAACTTCCGAGTTCACACATATAAAGGAAGGCATCGGATCAACCCGTTAGGGTATCGTGGAAACATATACCACAATATTCAAGAGTAGATATCACCAGCTTGAAAGCAGAGCATGGTTGGCAAAAGGAGAGGATACAATTTACCAAAGGCATTATGTATCGGAGAAAGAACTCACAAGGTGATTAATTATGAAGGACACTGTCGGACAATAATCCAACAGTGGATATGGCGATCCACAATGGAGCTGATGTGAGTATCCATACCCAATAAGAGGAAGAAAGAGTGCATATGCATCGGTTTATAGGACATCTGAATAATTCAACGTTTAAATAGCAAAGGAATTATGATTTTTAAATCAAGGGATCAGGAGCAACGCTCTGATCAAGGATGGATAAGTTGCGTAGACTTAGGGGTACAATCGATGGTAATTCGACTGGTCGAGAACCAACTCATGTTTAAAAGGATGTCTGAGCCGGAAAGATAATTTAGAAGGGTTGATAGATGGTTGTGTGCATTCGCACACATGTTGAATCTATAGGATTAAAATGACGGTGTCAAAAGATACTAGTGAATATTGCTAGTGATATGGGAGCATCCATAATGTAAGCATACAAGTATTTGCAGAGCATTAGTTGCTAAGGATTTTCGGAGGATTGAATAGTATTTCAAAGACTTATGTGAATCACCTGAACAACTGGGGATGAGCGGATACTCGAAAGTGCGAGAAATTACTCTTAGGGGTATTCAGGTGGCAAAGAACTGCAAGGCAGTAAGCACAAAATATTCTCGGGGTATCTTGTAATAACCAGATCAACTGGGAATAAAAGTAAGCACGACAGGTGTAAGTATTTATCCATAGGGATATTTCGGTGGAAGGTAATTGCAAAAGCAACGGGCACAAGGTCTAGAGAGAATATCGGAGAGTATCTTTGAAATCTTCTGGTGCGGCCGGCGATCATCTGGACTGAAGGGGCTCTCTGGGAGAAAGTATTTTCGAGAACCTAAAGTTAGATTTTAGTAAAAATCGTTTTACCCGAATAGGAGAGAGTTCAGAATCCCAGAGTAAGATCGAGGAGTAAAAGATCCTAATACCACCCAATGGCGACGTGGGCCTATGGGCCGCACAGCCATGTTAGTAAAAGTTTTGCAATGTCTAGACTCAACTTCGGCCAAGGAGTGTGGAAGGGGGGTTCCTACAGGCAGTCGGCTCTGATACCAACTTGTGACGCCCCCGATTCAATCGTACACTAATCATGCACGCAAATGTGTACGATCAAGATCAGGGACTCACGGGAAGATATCACAACACAACTCTACAAATAAAATAAGTCATACAAGCATCATAATACAAGCCAGGGGCCTCGAGGGCTCGAATACAAGTGCTCGAACATAGACGAGTTAGCGGAAGCAACAATATCTGAGTACAGACATAAGTTAAACAAGTTTGACTTAAGAAGGCTAGCACAAACTGGGATACAGATCGAACGAGGCGCAGGCCTCCTGCCTGGGATCCTCCTAACTACTCCTGGACGTCGCCAGCGGGCTGCACGTAGTAGTAGGCACCTCCAGAGTAGTAGGAGTCGTCGTCGAAAGTGGCGTCTGGATCCTGGGCTCCAGCATCTGGTTGCGGCAACCGGGTAGAAGGTAAAGGGGAAAAAGGGGGAGAAAATCAACCGTGAGTACTCATCCAAAGTACTCGCAAGCAAGGAGCTACACTACATATGCATGGATATGTGTAAAGGGATGCCAGAATAAGAGGGGGATATCTAATCCTGTTGAAGACTACGCTTCTGGCAGCCCCCGTCTTGCAGCATATAGAAGAGAGTAGACTGAAGTCCTCCAGGTAGCATCGCATAGCATAATCCTACCCGGCGATCCCCTCCTCGATGCCCTGTTAGAGAGCGATCACCGGGTTGTATCTGGCACTTGGAAGGGTGTGTTTTATTAAGTATCCAGTTCTAGTTGTCATAAGGTCAAGGTACAACTCCGAGTCGTCCTTTTACCGAGGGACACGGCTATTCGAATAGATAAACTTCCCTGCAGGGGTGCACCACATAACCCAACACGCTTGATCCCATTTGGCTGGACACACTTTCCTGGGTCATGCCCGGCTCGGAAGATCAACACGTCGCAGCCCCACCTAGGCATAACAGAGCAGTCAGCACACCGGTCTAAACCTAAGCGCGCAGGGGTCTAGGCCCATCGCCCTGAGCACACCTGCACGTTGCGAACGCGGCCGGTGAGCAGACCTAGCAACCTCCAGTACAACGGAAGTCACGTTACGCGGTCCAACTCGGCGTGTGCCGCTCAGTCGCTGACGTCAAGAAGTGCTTCGGCTGATACCACGACGCCGAGTGCCCATATCTTTCCCGCGTAGTTGGTTAGTGCGTATAGACCAAATGGCCAGACTCAGATCAAATACCCAGATCTCGTTAAGTGTGTTAAGTATCCGCGAACGCCGACCAGGGCCAGGCCCACCTCTCTCCTAGGTGGTCTGAACCTGCCCTGTCGCTCCGCCACAAAGTAACAGTCGGGGGCCGTCGGGAACCCAGGCCCACCTCTACCAGGATGGAGCCACCTGCCCCTTCAGCCCCCATCTCCGAACAGTATCACAGGTAATGTAACAGTGAATAGTATATAGTAAATGCCCGTGATCACCTCCCAAAGTGATCACGGCCTAGTAGTATAGCATGACAGACGGACAAGAGTGTAGGGCCACTGATGGAACACTAGCATCCTATACTAAGCAAGTAGGATTGCAGGTAAGGGTATCAACAGCAGTATCAAAGACAGGCTATGCATCAGGATAGGAATAACGAAAGCAGTAACATGCTACACTACTCTAATGCAAGCAGTATAGAGGAGAGTAGGCGATATCTGGTGATCAAGGGGGGGGGCTTGCCTGGTTGCTCTGGCAAGAGAGAGGGGTCGTCAACTCCGTAGTCGTGCTGGGTAGCAGCGTCATCGGTCTCTGTGTCTAGCGGAAGAAGAGGGGGGAGAAACAATAAATACAATGCAAACAGATGCATAATGATGCATGACATGACAAGTAACGACGTTAGAGGTGCCCTAACGCGGTATGGGATGATACCGGTGAAGGGGGGAAACATCCGAGGAGGTATCCCCGGGGTTCCGTGTTTTCGGGCAAAGGAGCCGGAGGGCGAAAAGTTGCGAGTTTGATATGTTAGGAACGTGTGGCGGACGAACGGGCTACGTATCCAGGTTCGTCTCGTCGTTCTGAGCAACTTTCATGTAGAAAGTATTTTCATCCGAGTTATGGTTTATTTTCTATTAATTTTCAAAGTTTTATGAATATTCTGGGATTATTATTATTTCAAAATTAAATGGCTAAATTGCTATGGGTACACAGAAGTGTACCCAGCTATTTGCACAGGGGCTGACAGGTGGGGTCCAGTTGACTGCCAAGTCAGCAGTCAACTAAGACCGTTGACTAGTCAAAGGTCTCAGGGGACCCGCATGTCATTGTGTGGGTTATCCCAGTCAGCAGTTTGACTGGTCGAAAGGGACCAGCGGGACACACGTGTCATAGGAACATGTTATAAACAGAGTTTTAGTAGCTTATTTAACTAGATGGGGTCCACCGGTCAGTGTCTATTAGCTAAAATATCTAGGCAATTAGATTAATTAACTTAACTAATTAACAAGGGGGGTCCAATGGTCAGTGCGGTTTAGTAATAAAGGGAGATTTGCTCCCACTAATTAATAGGGGGCCGACCCAGTTAGTAGCGGCCTCAGCAAGCACGGCGTATAGGGACGCCGGCGGCCAGGGCGAGCAGCAGCTCGCAGCAGCTGCAGTTGCAGCTACATCGAAGTAGCAGCGGCGCGCAACAGTGGCGCTAGGCGGCGCCGACCAGAGCAGCAGCAAGCGGTGCAGACGGGCGTTGGGCGCGGCGGCTCCGGCTCGGCGGCTCCGGCTCGGCCAGGGGGCGCAGGGGGTGTGGGCGCCACTAGGAGCTTGTGGAGGCGGATCTCCGGTCATGGCGGACGGTAGCGCGGGGGTTTCACGAGACGACATGCATTCGAGCTAGGGAGAGACGGGAAGCGTGAGGGCTCATAGCGATGGTGAGCAGAAGGAGGGCGCAGCAAAGATGGTGCATCCACGGCGGACGCCATGGCCTTGGGGAGGAAGGCTCTGGCGCGAGCTTCCCCGCACGACGTGGGTGCGGGCCTGTCGGCGGAGGAGGGTGCGGGCGTCGCGCGAAAGGAGCCGGTGGTGCTGGCTGGCTTGCCTCGGTGGCCATCTAGGCGGGGGCGCCGGTGACGAGGCAATGGACGGGCGGCTCAGGCAAGCACACACGCGCGCCGGTGAGCGCCGCCCACGGCCGTGCGTGGAGATCCAGGCGGCGGCGCGAGGACAGCGGGAGAATCTGCGGGGCAACATGGTCGGGCGAGCCTGAAAAGAGGGGGGTCAAGCGCGAGCGCTTCCCTCCTGTGGGTGGCGGCGCGAGGAGGAAAAGGGGCTAGGAGCGAGGGGATCGGGAGAGATGGGGATCGGTCAGGAGGCTGGGCTCACGATCGGCTAGGGTTACGGGGATTTAGGTGGGCTTTGGGCCGGCCATGGTGGCTTGTTGGCCGGCTGGTCCAATTGGACCAGGGGGTGGGGGTTTTATCTTTTGTTTTTTTACTTACCTATCCCTTTTCTTATTTTTCTTTATTGTTTAAATTTTATTCTTACATTAATTTTAATTCTAAAATATAGGAGTAGCTCCTAAATTAGTATAACTAAATATACTACTACCACATAAGGTTTAGTCCACAAATAAATTAGTTTAATATTTTATTAATTGTAAAAGGCATTTATCTAGTTGTTTTAGCTACTTAAATCATTTTAGAGCATTCAAACATTTTATAAAAGTGTGGTTTCTTCACCTTAATTACCCATGCATTAGTTGTCGCCGTTTGTACCTTTTAGTTTTGACATTCGAAAACTTTACTAGTTTGACTTGAATTTGAATTTGAATTTGAATTTTGAATCGATTTTTGAACTAACCCGAGATTAACTACAGTGACAGAGGTGACGCGGCATCATTAACGAGGGATTACTGTAGCCTAATTATCCGGGCGTCACATTGAGGTGGCGCACACGAGTCCACATATTCACCATATCAATACACCACTATGGATCCGCTCCCATCTCCCTACGAGAACGCCATCCATAGCACTCATGCTTATCTTGCGCATTTTAGAGTATCCACTTTCACTTGTCTATGAACTATGCAAGGGGTCCAAGTTTCCATATCCGAGGAATCCGGCTATTCGAATAGATAATGATAACCCTGCAGGGGTGTACTTCTTCACACACGCTCTCGCCACTTACCACCATGTACACGTCATGTACCTCGACAACCTTCAAGCGGAAGCCTGGCGAGGGAGTCGGCCACGACCTGACTAACCACACAAGTCTCTAGTCCAGGTTTATCACCTATTCGGGTTCCATCCGCAAGGAGATCCGGCCGGGGTGTCGCTCACGGCCCCAAACGATGTGTGCAGGGTTCCCAAGCCCACCTCGACGGGTGGATCTACGCTTGGTACACCGTGCCACGGTGCCTAGTCTGTCCCAAGCCCACCTGTACCGGGTGCCACTTGGTAGACTACTAACACTGCCTACAAACACCAGAAACTAGTTGCAACTCCTGGACAGAGATCATGTTGATTAATAAGTCGAGAGGGGTCGAGTTATCGGAACCCAATGTGTGGTAGTAACTGTTCATGGATCACAAACACAGAACTCAGTTCCTGAGGACGGCTGCAATGAGACAACCCACCATGTACTCCTACATGGCCTCTCACCGCTACCTTTACCAAATCGTGTTCACACACTTAGCTCTCAACATTAGCACATGTTCACCACATTCCAATTCATTCCCGATGAATCAGACCTGACACAACTCTAAGCAATAGCAGGAATGACAACAAGCATGAATGAGTAGGCACATCAGGGCTCAAACAACTCCTACTCATGCTAGTGGGTTTCATCTATTTACTGTGGCAATGACAGGTCATGCAGAGGATAAGGGGTTCAACTACCGCAGCATGTAACAGTTGAATCGTTGTTGTCCTAATGCAGTAAAGAGAGCAGGAGCGAGAGAGTGGGATTGTATCGAAATGAACAAGGGGGTTTTGCTTGCCTGGCACTTCTGAAGATGGTATAGTTCTTCATCGATGTCATCGAACTCATCGTCGGAACATACGTCTACCGAGGAGGGAACAACCACCGGCAAACATAGAAAGAACACAATCAACACATGGCGATATGCAGCAATATGATGCATGCTATGACATGGCAATATGAATGTGTTTTGGCTAATGCAAGCTAGAACAGATTGAAATGAGTCCATTTGAACCAAAGATTCAAATGCAAACCCATTTTATGAAGTCATATTAGTGCATTAACATCTCTCACCTAAACAGCAAGTTTATTGTGTTCTAAAATGCATGAAACCAGTACAGATGGATAGATTGGATTTTTCTGATAATTTTTCATATATAAATCTTTTCAATCTGAGTTATAGATTATTTTCTATGATTTTTAGAAGTTTAGGACACTTTCTAGAAATAAATAAATCATTTAGATTTATTTAAAATACAGAAAAGCATTACTGCGTCAGCCTTGCATCATGCTGACATCATCTAGTCAACAGATGCGGTCCAGGTCAAACCCTGACCTATGGGTCCCGCGTGTCAGTGTAATTAGCCTAACTAGTTTTTAGTTAGCACTAAACTAATTTAATTAGAAGATGGGCCCCACCTGTCATGGAGTCAGAGAAGTCAACCTGGGCCCACACGGGGTCAACCAGGGTCAAACGGGGTCAACTCGCCGGTGTTTAGCCGCCGGCGACGACCAGACGTGGCGGGGCAGCACGGGATTCGGGCTCCGGCGACCAAATCGATGGCCGAGCCCACCTACGAGGAGCTGGGGCTCGTGCGCATCCATCTGTGGCAGGGGGAGGGTGCGATGTGGCCGTAGTTGGGCACGGCGTCGACCTCGGCGGCGGCCGGAGTTCGGGCGTGCTCGGAGGCAGCGCTACAGGGCACGGCAGGGCGAACCCGTGAGTGCTACGGGTTCCTAGGAACGCGCTGAGTGCGTTTATAGATTCGGACGCGAGCGGCGGTGGCTAGAACGATGGCGGCTACATGCGCGGCGGAGCCGAGCTCTCGGCCATGGCGGAGATGCATCCTGGAGCTCGCGAACGCGAGGGAGAAGAGAGGGGTTCAGCGCGGAAGCTCACAACGATCACGTTGAAGAGGTCAGCGGCTCGGGGGAGGTCCGGTGCGGGCGGAACGGCGAAGCCGATCTCCGGCGTCTGGAGGAAGAAGACGACGGCGAGGACGGTGCTACGGGGCTTCCGGCGTCACGTGGGTTGGTGGAGACGAAGAGGAAGGTGCGACGGTTCTTCTGGAAGCATCGGCGAGGCGAGGGGTGGACGAGGGCCGCGGTGGTGCTCGTCGGCGCTCTCAGGTGCTCGTGGTCGATCGCGGGAGAGAGAGAGCAGAGGAGGAGGAGGGGGTCCGGAGAGAGAGAGAGGCGGTCAGGGGGTGTCGTGGCGCTCGTAGGCGCGTCGGGGGAAGGGCGGCAAACAAGCAGGAGGTGGAGGCTCGGGCTCACGCGCGTCGGCCACGCGCGCGCTGTCCTCGTAGCAGGAGGTAGGCGATGACTGGCCTGGGCCAACAGTGCTGGGCCGTCACAGGTAAGGCCCAGGTGAGTCATTCTCTGTTCTTTCTATTTTGTTTTTTGTTTCTGTTTTCTAATTTTGCAGTTTTGTTTTAATTTGGTTTCTTAACCAAATTATTTTTGCAGCTCTCTGGAAATTATTGTGGATGCAATAAGGTTTATCCTAGAGCTCCACAAATATTCCAGGATCATTGGAGCAATAAAAATATTTATAGAATTTATTTGCTCCAACTCAAATACAATATGAGTTAATTCAAAAATCCATAAATGGCCAAGAAATATGCTCATGATTTTTGGCAGAGGTTTTCACCTTTATCAAAAATCATGAACATTTTCAAAGGCATTTTGGGTTCATTGAAGATTATTTTAGGTTGAACCTATTTGATTTGATCTAGTGCTAGGGTTTGAACAATCCCCACTTCAAGTTTAAAAGAAATTTAGACATGATGCAGCAACCAAGCTAGTCCAAGTGTATGGCAAGGCTAGGGATGTTACAACTCACCTCCACTAAACAAGAATCTCGTCCCGAGATTTAAGACGTGAGGTAAAAGGAAAGGGGGTCACAAAACTATCACAATCTTCGTGATCCATTTTCCCTTCTCGAAGATGTTGATTCATTGCTTCAAATTGATCTTGACGTCTTCGCCTTTGTGATCTTCATCCACGCGATGACGACGGAAAGAACCCTACTAGGATTGATCTTCTCGAAGATCGAGCTATACAAGATCAACTCACGGAATGAGATGTTGAAACATCTCGACTTGAGACAGAAAACACATCAAGAGGGATGGAAGAACAAACGATGAGGTTTGATTTGGTGGGTAACAATTCCACGCTTAGAGAGATGGTGGATGGTGTCAAGGTGGCAAGGAAAAAAATTGCCATGATCCTGTAACGGGGCACCTTGGAAAAGGTGACTCGTTGAACCGTTCCCTTAAGTGGCAAAAAGAATTACTTTTGATACATAGATCATTGAAATTCTTTATACCATCCTAAGGAAAATCACAAATGATCGTTTGAAGGAGTTCGGAGAAATGGCATGCTCGGACTAGAATGAATGATGTGGACTACCTTGTTGAATACAACGCAATGGATGATTTTTGCTTATCACCGGAAATGGATGAAATGGTAAGTCCACTTTTGAAGATGATCCTAGACATTAATTACTGAGAAGGCAGACCATAGAAAAATGGCACAATGGCGGTGCAAGCTGGGAACAAAATGCAAATGCTCAGAATGTTCCAACCATCATGTCTGCCGGAGATTCAGATCCGGTTGGTAGCAGGATATTTCAGACATCATGTCTGGAAAAGGAAAGGGTGCAACACAAATCGACGAGATGATGTTGCGAGATTCTCGGGGAATGAACTACGATAGCAAGCCCCAAAACACGAGCAGGTTCTGCTACATACATGTGAGCATGTTCTCCAAGACAAGAATGACCACATAGTAGTCTTATAATAAAACACTATCGAGTTCTGGTCGGGAACCATCATCAAGGATTTCAAAGTCTTTACGCAAGTCCATGGATTAGATCCCAAGCATAGACTTCTTTTCCTTGAACAAATCAATCAGTGGCTTGGTGTGCTAGGGATTACACACGGAGTGGAGGTAGCGAGCCTATCAAACCATGGAATACTTCGCACATGCATGACTAACTTGGGATGATTCCGGAGAAGGCAAAAACAATCTTTCTCAATTCACGACGGCAACTTGCACCTAATGCACGTGAACTTGGAGAAAGTCACTTCTTACCCAAACATGTATTTCATGAACGGGACATGAAGATAATGCATGCAAAAGTTTCCAATACTATCTTGATGTTCAACATGAATCATGGAGGAGACAAGATGCTGCTGATGGGCTCAATAGCAACTCATCGGAATTTCCATATCACTGGACTTCCACCATCATGTGAACACGGTGATAGAATTGGTCAGACCAAAAGATATAATGATGTATGCTCGAGGGATCAACCACGAGTAAGACAACATTACGAACATCGTTGGTTCTGATTTGACTTGACGATGGCCCATACTCAAGTCAAGGTTTTGAGAAGGCAATAAATCCAACAACTGATCATGAGGACCAATTGGTGAAGATATCATCTTTCTTCAACACACTCACACAATGATATCCCTTAAAGATGAGCTAAGCTATGCAAGCTTTTATCTTCCAACTCTCCAAGTTGTTGTTTAGCTTAACCAACTAGCTCAGGGGTATCCAACACAGATTCTTGGAGAATGGCTGGTTTAGAGGAAAACCAACTTGATCACGAACTCAACATAGCGGTCAGGTGTCAACCAGGTAATACTTCCGAGAAGATTTTCAGAAAATCACGAACCACCGATATGTTATTAAGTTCGAGAACAATCTTGCTTTTCAGGGCAAGATGATATGATCAAAAAAAAGTGAGGGATTGAATAATCCTAACTCATTGATCGAAGAGTGCACCGGAAATAAGGACTAGGTAGCACGGTCAATCTTAGGATGATGATTTAATAACCAACACGCTAAGAATGAGAGTATTGTCCATTTACTACCAAGCAACGAGTTGCTAGGAGTATTGATTTCACACATCACAATTCATTTGTCGGTATTCCGGTTACAACAACACGGAACCGAGGAATGAATAATGATGGCGAGAAGTATCACTTTATCAAGAATTCATAAGATGGTGTGCAATTCCCATGACATTCCTGACATAAAGATGGTAATACTCCAAGGTAGAACAGAACAAAAGCTGGATTAGCATTTTGATCTGCGGAATACAACTGCTTTGACCCAATCCTAGATATGGATGAGGTATTGGAGTTTGTTTCTCCTAGTCATTCTGAAATAGAATGGCTTGACGGACCACAAGAATAATAGGCATCGACGAACACGATCGCACACATGCCCTTGACTATCAATTGATAGACGAGGGTCCGAACACAACTAAAAAGGGACAACTCAAGGAACTTATAACTTTCTGAGTTGTGGATGCATAGATTAGTATGTCGAACCAAGTTCAACATATTTCTTCCAGATAATCCATGCAGAAAGGTAGAACTGGAAGAATCACAATTATGGATTGAGAACTTCTCAAGAGTACTCTGATTGTGAGCTTTTGGTTCAAAGAACTTCTGCCATAAGCGGTTCATAGTATTTGGAAGAAGGAAATACCACGGACCTCGAGGACTATCGCAAAGTTACTAATATCCTAAAGGAACTAGCAACACTATCAACATGAGGTAGGTAGGGTGAATCTCGGGTTCAAGAACCCAGGAATAGAATGCCTACTAACTAAACGGCATCACGGGATGCTTTCGAGAATAGTGGCTAGAATCATCACACTGGGAACACAAAACATGGCTAAATTACTAGGTGACTCCCTAAGGCACCTAGGGTCATAATAATGGCTCCAACATATATGTCGAGGCAATAAAGTACCTCAACTCACTGATTAGTGTGTTGAACTTGCCAAAAGGGACATCGGGAACGGAAAGAAGGGATTTACAAATGCATCAGACTATTTAGAAACATGGGATGACTCGGACAGCATAACGGCTGTAAATGCTCAAAAATATTTGAGACATCCTGCAAAATAATGGCATAACCACTCAGAAGCACAATATCAAGATTCTGAGACCAACTATGATCACACGGAAGTAGTAGAAACTGAACTGGGGCTTAAATCCAACAATCTTATAAGTCTATGGATTAGTAACATGTCATCCTGATGGATAGATGAGAAGGCCTAGTTCTTAATCCCCGTAGAAGATAAGAGGATGACTCAGATCAGAAGGACATAGGGTATAAGGAGTAAAAAGAGCCTTACGTTCCCTTCCACAATCAATTCCCTTATATAACTGAAGCATTTCTAGACTCAACTTCGACCAGTTTGGCTTGGTAATCCTACAGGCAGTCAGGCTCTGATACCAACGCTGTCAGGACCCCGATCCTAAGTCACACCGATCTAGCATGTAACACATTATATCACTTTGCGGCCTCACACACGGTATTCCCACGGGTGCCACCTTACCTGGCCCGGGACCGTTTGCGCCTTTCGGCTCACGTATATGATAGTGCCGCTAGCATCCATATGACAAAGAACCCGGGCCGACATGGCTAGTCGTGAACCCAAAGTGGCACTAACCCATGGGGACAGGCATACATGAATCAACCTCGAGCATGTCGGTCAACAGCGTGTGAATCCGGGCTGTAGCACTAGGCTAACAGGACTCCGGTAACCCGGGCTGTAGCAGGCTAGGCAGGACTCCAGATGTCACCGCGTGACATTTCCCCGAAGGGACAGACACAGGAACGAAGTGAAACACATGCCGGCCAGTCAAGTGTTCTGAGCAGTAGTGCTGGGCTAGCAGGACTCCGGTGAACCGGGCTGTAGCGGACTACTATGGCTCAAGGAAGCACTAGACTACATTTCCCCATAAGAGAGGCTGCCAAGGATAAACAACTAGATTGTCGGATCCCACACATACCAAGCATTTCAATCATACACACAATATGTCCGATATGTGCAAATACAACATGGCATCACAACATAACTCTACGACTCAAGTATTTATTTATTAGGCTACGAGGAGCGAGATATTACAAACATGGGTCTCATGACCCAACATTCAGAGCATACAAGTCAAAGCACATGCGGAAGCTTAACATGTCTGAGTACAGACATCTACAAACGGAAAAGGCTGAGAAGCCGGACTATCTACCAGATCCTGCCGAGGGCACAAGATCGTAGCTGAGGTAACAAGCTAAACATCGAAGTCCACATGGAACTACTAGCGAGACTGACGTCTCTCTGCAAAACATAAAATAGGCAAACGTGAGTACAAATGTACCCAGCAAGACTTACATCAGAACTAGCTACATATGCATCAGTATCAATAAAGGGGGTGGTGGAGTTTGACTGCAGCAAGCCAGCTTTGACTCGGTGGCTATCCTGAACTACGACCGCAAGCAACTCTTTGAGGTGGCGCACACGAGTCCACATATTCACCATATCAATACACCACCATGGATCCGCTCCCATCTCCCTACGAGAACGCCATCCATAGCACTCACGCTTATCTTGCGCATTTTAGAGTATCCACTTTCACTTGTCTATGAACTATGCAAGGGGTCCAAGTTTCCATATCCGAGGAATCCGGCTATTCGAATAGATAATGATAACCCTGCAGGGGTGTACTTCTTCACACACGCTCTCGCCACTTACCACCATGTACACGTCATGTACCTCGGCAACCTTCAAGCGGAAGCCTGGCGAGGGAGTCGGCCACGACCTGACTAACCACACAAGTCTCTAATCCAGGTTTATCGCCTATTCGGGTTCCATCCGCAAGGAGATCCGGCCGGGGTGTCGCTCACGGCCCCAAACGATGTGTGCAGGGTTCCCAAGCCCACCTCGACGGGTGGATCTACGCTTGGTACACCGTGCCACGGTGCCTAGTCTATCCCAAGCCCACCTGTACCGGGTGCCACTTGGTAGACTACTAACACTGCCTACAAACACCAGAAACTAGTTGCAACTCCTGGACAGAGATCATGTTGATTAATAAGTCGAGAGGGGTCGAGTTACCGGAACCCAATGTGTGGTAGTAACTGTTCATGGATCACAAACACAGAACTCAGTTCCTGAGGACGGCTGCAATGAGACAACCCACCATGTACTCCTACATGGCCTCTCACCGCTACCTTTACCAAATCGTGTTCACACACTTAGCTCTCAAAAGTAGCACATGTTCACCACATTCCAATTCATTCCCGATGAATCAGACCTGACACAACTCTAAGCAATAGCAGGCATGGCAACAAGCATGAATGAGTAGGCACATCAGGGCTCAAACAACTCCTACTCATGCTAGTGGGTTTCATCTATATACTGTGGCAATGACAGGTCATGCAGAGGATAAGGGGTTCAACTACCGCAGCATGTAACAGTTGAATCGTTGTTGTCCTAATGCAGTAAAGAGAGTAGGAGCGAGAGAGTGGGATTGTATCGGAATGAACAAGGGGGTTTTGCTTGCCTGGCACTTCTGAAGATGGTATAGTTCTTCATCGGTGTCATCGAACTCATCGTCGGAACATACGTCTACCGTGGAGGGAACAACCACCGGCAAACATAGAAAGAACACAATCAACACATGGCGGTATGCAGCAATATGATGCATGCTATGACATGGCAATATGAATGTGTTTTGGCTAATGCAAGCTAGAACAGATTGAAATGAGTCCATTTGAACCAAAGATTCAAATGCAAACCCATTTTATGAAGTCATATTAGTGCATTAACTTCTCTCACCTAAACAGCAAGGTTGTTGTGTTCTAACATGCATGAAGCCAGTACAGATGGATAGATTGAAATTTTCTGATAATTTTTCATATATAAATCTTTTCAATCTGAGTTATAGATTATTTTCTATGATTTTTAGAAGTTTAGGACATTTTCTGGAAATAAATAAATCATTTAGATTTATTTAAATACAGAAAAGCATTACTGCGTCAGCCTTGCATCATGCTGACGTCATCTGGTCAACAGATGCGGTCCAGGTCAAACCCTGACCTATGGGTCCCGCGTGTCAGTGTAATTAGCCTAACTAGTTTTTAGTTAGCACTAAACTAATTTAATTAGAAGATGGGCCCCACCTGTCATGGAGTCAGAGAAGTCAACCTGGGCCCACACGGGGTCAACCAGGGTCAAATGGAGTCAACTCGCCGACGTTTAGCCGCCGGCGACGACCAGACGCGGCGGCGCAGCACGGGATTCGCGCTCTGGCGACCAAATCGATGGCCGAGCCCACCTACGAGGAGCTGGGGCTCGTGCGCATCCATCTGTGGCAGGGGGAGGGTGCGAGGTTGCCGGAGTTGGGCACGGCGTCGACCTTGGCGGCAGTCGGAGTTCGGGCGTGCTCGGAGGCAGCGCTACAGGGCACGGCAGGGCGAACCCGCGAGTGCTACGGGTTTCTGGGAACGCGCTGAGTGCGTTTATAGGTTCGGACACGAGCGGCGGTGGCTAGAACGACGGCGGCGACATGCGCGGCGGAGCCGAGCTCTCGGCCATGGCAGAGATGCGTCCTGGAGCTCGCAAACGCGAGGGAGAAGAGAGGGATTCAGCGCGGAAGCTCACAGCGATCACGTTGAAGAGGTCAGCGGCTCGGGGGAGGTCCAGTGCGGGCGGAACGGCGAGGCCGATCTACGGCGTCCGGAGGAAGAAGACGACGGCGGGGACGGTGCTACAGGGCTTCCGGTGTCACGTGGGTTGGTGGAGACGAAGAGGAAGGTGCGACGGTTCTTCTAGAAGCATCGGCGAGGCGAGGGGTGGACGAGGGCCGCGGTGGTGCTCGTCGGCGCTCTCAGGTGCTCGTGGTCGATCGCGGGAGAGAGAGAGAGCAGAGGAGGAGGAGGGGGTCCGGAGAGAGAGAGGCGGTCAGGGGGTGCCGTGGCGCTCGTAGGCGCGTTGGGGGAAGGGCGGCAAGCAAGCAGGAAGTGGAGGCTCGGGCTCACGCGCGTCGGCCACGCGCACGCTGTCCTCCTGGCAGGAGGTAGGCGATGACTGGCCTGGGCCAACAGTGCTGGGCCCGCACAGGTAAGGCCCAGGTGAGTCATTCTCTATTCTTTCTATTTTGTTTTTTGTTTCTGTTTTCTAATTTTGCAGTTTTGTTTTAATTTGGTTTCTTAACCAAATTATTTTTGCACCTCTCTGGAAATTATTGTGGATGCAATAAGGTTTACCCTAGAGCTCCACAAATATTCCAGGATCATTGGAGCAATAAAAATATTTATAGAATTTATTTGCTCCAACTCAAATATAATATGAGTTAATTCAAAAATCCATAAATGGCCAAGAAATATGCTCATGATTTTTGGCAGAGGTTTTCACCTTTATCAAAAATCATGAACATTTCCAAAGGAATTTTGGGTTCATTGAAGATTATTTTAGGTTGAACCTATTTGATTTGATCTAGTGCTAGGGTTTGAACAATCCCCACTTCAAGTTTAAAAGAAATTTAGACATGATGCAGCAACCAAGCTAGTCCAAGTGCATGGCAAGGCTAGGGATGTTACAATGATGGTGTTACGGCGGCGTGAATACCCGTGAACAGAACTCGAAACTCTAAAAGACTAGACGCTAAGACCAGCAACTAGACACGACGATGCAACCGCAAATTCAACAAAGCAAATACAAAAAAGATTATGCAAAGGCTCAGATTGGTTCGGATATGATGAACTAACCCTAATTTTTTTGTGGCTTTTTCATGGACTGTAGGTATGAAGAACAAACTCGATCTAAACTACGAAAAACTATTAAATCTCACCGAGCAACCTAGAAATCTGATACCACTTAATAGAGGCGAAGGTGTCCCGATGTTTCGATGAGATGGTGGCTATCGTTTTCTATGGGAGTCGACCTTGACGATCCGACTACGAACGTGCGAGATGTCGCGCCTTAGCAATCGCTAAATCAACTTCCGAGGGGTTATTGACCACGCCGGAGCATGATCAACCTCCACGAGGGTATGTTTCCTGCGAGTAAACGAAGAACAAGCAAGAAACTGAGATGGCAATCTGGATATTGCGAATATAAGAGGAAAACTTTATTAATGAAGGGGGGGGGGGTTCTGTGACGTCTTTGTCTGGTCGTTGAACACAAACAAAGTATGTGAAGTTGCAGCTATGGCGAACTTTTAATCTAAACAAAACCCAAAGTCTAAACGACGCCCTAAGGGCTGTATATATGGAGGAAAAGGGAGGAATTTCGTGGCCCTTGAGGGAGGGGTCCGAAACCAACCCTAACTCTAGTTTCCCCACACATACGGACTCTAAAAACAGCCTATAATCAAGTATTTCGAAATTACATGGGTCTGGCCCGAATAAGGTGACGCAGCACCTATAATAGCCTCTGGATGAAATTTGTGAAGTGGCATCTTGTATATTTCGTCCAAGACTTCATGCACTCATTACGGTGGCTTCAAAGTCCTGAAATCATCACTTGAAACTCCGTTCTTGTTTCCCTTGCGCATGCCATCATCTCCATGCTTGTTCTTGCTCCAGTGTTCATCCTTCTCCAAGCTAGGCCTTTCATTTGTAAGCAAAACAAATGTATCCAATTTAGGCAGCATCATATTCTCATGAACATTAGAATCATTACCAAGAAACGTAAGTACCTGGTAATTTAATTGGCGTGCACGAACTCTAGTAATTGGTCCAGTATGTATAGTAGCCGGGGCTGTGGGTGTAACAATGGTATTGATGTCCTCATCACGGTTGGAACACCATTGGTGTCTTGTTGATGTTGAGCTTTGTGGCGATGCGGTGTACTTGACATTCGATTGTTGCCGTTGTATCTTCATGCATCTTCTTGAGAAAACTTGCCCTTGCACTTGCATACATGTTTGCATGTTTTTTTGGAGCGAAAGGGGTAGAGTGTCCAATTGGGATAATGGGTTGAGGCCGTAGACAACTTCGAAGGGGGACTTGCCGGTAGTAGTGTGTCGAGCTCGATTGTAGGCGTACTCGGCGATGGGTAAGCACTCCTCCCACTCCTTTGATGTTCTTCTTGATCAACACGTGTAGGAGAGTAGATAGCGTTCGGCTGGTGACTTCCGTTTGGCCATCGGTTTGGGGATGATAGGCCGTTGAGAATAGAAGCTTGATGCCGAGCTTAGCGCATATGGTCTTCCAAAAGTATCTTAAGAACTTGATGTCACAGTCCGACACAAAGGTCCTTGGTACTCCATGCAACCTCAAGATTTCCCTACAAAAAAGATTAGCAACATGTGAAGCATCGTCTATCTTGTTGCATGGTATGAAATGTGCCATTTTGAGAATCGGTCCACAACAACAAAGACATAATCCTTTCCATTTCGATTTCTAGGCAAACCAAGCACGAAATCCATACTAATATCCTCCCATGGTTGATATGGAATTGGAAGTGGCATATGTAAACCATGAGATTGGGCTTCAGACTTAGCTGTGCGGCATGTAGAGCACTTGTTAGTGAGGCGAGCCACGTCACGGAACATCTTTGGCCAAAAGTACTTGAAGGAGAGTGTGGCGAAGGTCTTGTCGCATCCAAAATGTCCCGTGAGTCCACCTTCGCGAGCCTCTTGCAAAAGCAACAAATGAAGAGAAGACTCAGGTATACAAAGATTGTTAGCACGCATAAGGTAGCCATCTTTGAGATAAAAGTTCTCCCAACAAGTGTGAGTAATACATGTAGCATAAGGAAGTGCAAAAGAAGGATCATTCGCATAAAGATCTTTAATATGCTCAAAGCCAATCACATTTAACTCAAGTGTAGTAACAAGCATGCATATGCGGGAAAGAGCATCAGCCACAACATTTTCTTTGCCTTAGATGTACTTGATTACATAAGGAAAAGACTCAATAGATTCACTCCATTTAGAATGCCATTTATTCAACTTAGTTTGACCTTTAAGGTACTTTAGAGTCTCATGATCGGTATGTATGACAAATTAATGTCAGCGAAGATAATGTTCCCAAACATGCAATACTCGCACTAAAGCATACAATTCTTTGTCATATATAGGATATTTAAGTTGAGCACCGAAAAGTTTTTCACTAAAATATGCAATGGGTCACTTTTCTTGCATCATGACTCCACCAATTCCATGACCGCTAGCATCACAATGAACCTCAAAAGTTTTGGTGAAATCGGGTAATGCAAGAATTGGGGCATGTGTAAGCAAAGATTTGAGCTCATCAAATGCGGTAGATTGAGATGGTCCCCAAACAAAAGGTGCATTTTTCCTACTCAAAGCATGCAACGGTGCGGCAATAGTGCTAAAATCTTTCACAACGCGACGATAAAAACCCGCTAGACCAAGGAAACTACGCACTTGTTGCAAATAAATGGGTTGGGGCCAAGTTTAATTTGCTTCGATTTTGGACTCATCAACATGCACACCCTTGGAAGACACAACAAAGCCCGAGAAAACAATCTTGTCAACACCAAATGTGCATTTCTCCATATTAGCATAGACACGTTCTTTTCTAAGCGTTTGCAAAACGGCCCTAAGATGATCTACATGCTCTTTGAGGGATTTGGTAAACACAAGAATGTCGTCAAAGTAGACCACAACAAACACACCAATGTAAGGACGAAGCACATAATGCATAACACGCATGAAAGTACCAAGTGCTTCCGATAAACCCATATGCATAACTAACCACTCATACAAACCAAACTTTGTTTTGAAAGCGGTTTTCCATTCATCACCCTCCCGTATGCGGATTTGATAGTAACCACTTTTAAGACCAATTTTTGAGAAAATAGTGACACCACTAAGCTCATCTAGCATATCATCAAGGCGTGGTATGGGGTGCCTATAGTGAACGGTGATAGCATTGATGGGTCTACAATCGGAACAGATGCGAAAGCTACCGTCTGTTTTTGGTACAAGAATGAGTTGTACATCACAAGGACTCAATCTTTCACGCACATGTCCATGGTCTGTGAGATGTTGGACTTGCCTTTGTATTTCTTTGGTTTCTTCAGGGTTGACGTGGTATGGTGCCTTGTTAGGAAGGAGTGCGCCGGGGATGATGTCGATCCGATGTTCGATGCCACGTAAAGGAGGAAGACCGGGAGGTAGTTCATCGGGAAAGACATTCGCGAATTCCTGCAACAAGTTAGACAACACTAGAGGAAGAGGATTAGGAGTGTTAGTCTTCGCCACCTCATCTTTGCACACTAGGACATAGTGGATGACACTCAATGGGTTCTCACACACTTCTCTCATCTCTCTTTTTGTGTCTAGGAGGATTAAGTTTTTCTCTCTTGGCGAAGAGTCGCTCAATTTTGGCTTGTGGCGCTCACTCTCTTTGTGGTGGTTCACTTTCTCACTAGTCTCTCCATGATGTGTGGATGCTTGCTTGTCGGCGATCACTTGGCTGGGAGTCATAGGTCGTAGCACGTACTCCGTTCCCTTCATCTTGAATCTATAGTGGTTTATTCGCCATTGCCACGGTCTTCCCAAGAGAAGATGGCACACGGACATAGGAACCACGTCACATTCAATGGTGTCCTCGTAGGTGCCGATCTTGAAAGAAACATGCACAGTGTGCTCCACTTGAATTGTGCCGGAGTCGCTTAGCCATTGGACCTTGTAGGGGCGAGGATGCTTCTTCTTGACCAATTGGAGCTTGCAACATAGCTCTTCACTTGCCAAGTTATGGCAATTCCCTCCGTCGATGATGACTTTCACGGAGCACCCGTTGATGCCGGCCTTGGTGTGGAAGATTTGACACCTTTGGTCTTCGTCTTATTGGTGTTGAAGCGTCAAGACCTTGGAGACGACGAGAGCGGGACTTGAATCATTGTCACAATAGGCTTGAGCATCTTCTTCTTCGTTCACTCGACGGCGCATGGCGACGTGCTCGATAGCTTCCATCTCATTTTCACTCATGGAGTCGTACGTACCATCATCATTGACGATCATGGTTCGCTTGCTGATGCATTGGAAAGACTTGTGTCCACGGCCACCACATGTGAAGCTCTTGATAGAACTTGTCCTGACGAGATTGTCCGGTGGTGCCGAAGAAGAAGTCTTGTTCTTGTAGTTGTCTACGAAGAGGACGAGTCGAGGAAGGCGTCGCTTGCTTGAAGCTTGACTTGTCGCCGGTACTTGGTGATGCTCTAGTCGAGGTAGGAGGTGTCGAAGTAGTAGGGGTAGCTTGAGTGTATGAGTCGGAGGTCTTGTATGAGTACTTGGCGTACTTGAAGTCTTCTTGTACTTGTCGTTTCGCCTTGGTCGCTTGGTGAACTAGCTCAAGAAGGTTGGAGTAAGGTTGGAAATCGGCAATCTTCCGTATTGGGTGGTTGAGGCCGTTCAAGAAGCGTGCCCTTGTTTGCTCATCATCTTCTTTGACATTGGCTCATATCATGGCAATCTCCATTTCTTGATAGTATTCTTCCACCGTCTTCGTGCCTTGCTTGAGGAGTTGCAACTTCTTGAAGAGATTTCGTTTGTAGTATGTAGGCACGAAGCATGCTCGCATGACGTATTTCATTTGTGTCCAAGTCATGATGGGTGGCTCATCCTTCTCGTGACGTTGCTCAATCACTTGTTCCCACCAAATGAGGACGTAGTCTTGAAACTCGAGGGATGCCATGGCGATCTTATTTTCCTCGTCGTAGTTGTGAAGACGGAATATCTTGTCGACTTTCAATGCCCATGATAGGTACTCCTCGGGGTCGTTGCTTCCGGAGAACTTGGGCATTGTGAACTTGAGCTTGCCGTAGCGGAGTTCTTCATCATAGTGATGATATTGATGTCGCTCTTGTCGAGGAGGAGGGTCTTCACGCACTTGCTCCACTTGGTGTTGCTCTTGGCGTGGAGGAAGATCATTGACGTGGTTGCGCTCTTGACGTAGAGAAGGGCGAGGCATGTGTTCCCGGTTTTGCCGTTCTTGTTGTTCTTCACATCGAGCGGCTTCTTCTTGTATTTCCTAACGAAGAGCTTCCTCTTGCTCACGTACTTGACGACTGCGTTGTGCAACGGCTCGAGTGGACTCTCGAAGTGCGTCTTTGTAAGTGCATCTAGTGCCCCTTAGTAATTTTGGTGTATTGAAGACTTATAGGTTAAGTATCTAATGCGTTTATGAGTGTACACAGGTCTATAAGTCTATGAGGAGTTTGATATTTACAGAGAAAGTCGACCCCTAAAAATGAAGTTCTTTGACTGAAGACTTTCTCAATTTCCTCAGTTCAATTTCTTCAGTCTGTTTGTCTTCATCTTGTGCTATCCTGTGTTTACGCTTTCTGTACTCTGTGTTTGTCTTCATTTCATCATGATGACCATGCATGTATTCTGCTATGTTTAATTCTGAGTACTTATTCCGCTGCTAGTAGTTCTTCACTAAGGAATTTCCTCTCGAGCAAATTCCTCAGTGAAGAATTTCAAAAAAATCGCCTATTCACCCCCCTCTAGTCGATATAACGCACTTTCAATTGTTATCAGAGCAAGGTACTCCCTTGTTCTGTGTGATTTTGGTCTAACCACCTGGAGTTTTAGTTATGTCTACCGCAGATATGAAGAAAGTGCCCTGCCCCATCTTTGACGGTCACGAGTATCCCAAATGGAAGGCTATGATGAAGAAGCGTCTCATGGTGATGGACAGCGAGCTATGGACCGTCACTGAGATTGGTCTGACCGATCTGTGCAAGATGGTGGAAGTTGATGACATTCGCATGTACACTCAACTCAACCTCACAGCGAAGGCCATCATCTGCTCCAGTCTGTCTCGAAACCAGTTCATAAACATCATGCATCTCGATCAGGCGAAGCTTATCTGGGACCGTCTCTCTGATGTCTATGAAGGCCATCGAACCTGTCATGATCCTTGGTTCGAGGACTTCAAGGAATCTCTCAAGTCAATGACATTTGAACCAGAATCATCATCCTCCTCACCATGTCTCATGGCAGATGGTGAACAGGTAACTGAATGCTATCTGTCTGAATCCAGTGATGATGAATCTGGTGATGAATTTGGACCCAGCTATGTCATACTTGCCTCACTTGCTGCTAAACAACAAAGAGCTTTGGAAAGGGCTAAGGACATGCTTAGTAAGAGCAATGACATGTTGGGTGAAGAAATGGATCAATCACAAGCTTTGGCTGAAAGTCTCCAGAGACTTCATTCTAAGTATGACTCCCTTCAAGATCAGCATAACTCTCTCTTGTCCGATTTTGAGAAGATAAGAGTGAGTTATGAAGATCTTCAAAAGGAGCGTGATTCATTACTTGCTCCACAAATCAGCGCTGCTCAGGAAGAATTTATTCCTCCATGTTTAAAATGCATTGAACGAGAATCTGCTAATTCCTCACCTGAATGTTCAAATGCTTCAAATGTTACAAATTCTTCACCTGCCTCTGCTATCACTAATTCCTCATCTGAGGACATTGCTAGTATCACTGACGATGCAGGACTGAAGGAATTGTACATGACAGGCATGTACAAAAGCCTCAAAGGGCATCAGACTCTTTGTGATGTGCTTAAAAAGCAGATTCTCAACAGGAACCCTAGGAAAGAGGGTATTGCCTTTGAGAGGAAACTCAATGCTGATGGTACATATTGGAAGCCTGAGCAGTACCCCAAAACATCATGGGTTGCTGCAAAGGGACCTCCAGTTGATCCATCTAATTTATCTGGCTATACATGTGAATCTTCTCATTCTTCTGATGAGTCATTTGACTCCAACTATAAACTGTTCAAAAATCAGAATGGTGAAGTATTTGCTAGATATGTTGGCACTAACTGCAGGAACGGTTCCCCTATGAAGAAAATCTGGGTTCCCAAAAGGTGCCTTGAAAGTCTTCAGGTGAATGTCCTCATGACACCACCTGTGAAGAAAAGGAACCCCAGATCAAATTCTTCATATGGACCAAATTCTTCATATGGATCCAAGTCCTCATACGGACCAAATTCCTCAAGGGGATCAAATTCCTCACATGGATCAAAATCCTCATATGAACATCATCGTGCTAACAACTCTGTTTCGCAGGGAAGAGCCAAGGGCTATGAATATGAGCATTATTCTTCAAATTATTATGTTCATAAATCCTCGAAGAATTTCTCTGCTTATTCATATGCTTACCCTAACCCCTCTCATGTGAAACGTAATGGTTTGGCCGCTATGCCACCATTCTCGTATGGAGCTCGCAGAGTGATGAACTCTTTGCCACCCCTTCAGATGTGGGTGGTGAAGAAAAAGAACTAATCTCTTCTGCAGGGTCAGGTCTCCAGACGTACTGTAACGTCTGAAGAATTTGCTGGGGACCTGACAAAATGCCTGAAAGGACGTAGGCTAACCATGATGAAATGAACTTTCATTTCACACGTCCTCCCTATGTTTTAACTATCTTACTGCTTGATGAAATTGATCTGATGAATTGTGATATCATATTCTTCACTGCTGAAGTATATGAGGTCGCAAGTTGCACTAATTCATCTGCAGGATGATCAACCCAAAGCCACTCAGTGGGTACTTGATAGTGGATGTACAAATCACATGACTGGTGACAAGAATCTTTTGATGGATGCTCCCTTATCATCATCACATATGAAGCATATCATCTTCGCTGATAAAAGCAAAAGTCAGGTACTGGGTCTAGGTAAAGTTGCTATCACAAAGGATCGACACATGGACAAAGTCATGCTTGTTGAGTCCTTAGGATACAACCTTATGTCTGTCTCAATGCTTTGTTATCTTGATATGGTTGTTGTCTTTGGCAAGTATCATTGTGTTGTAATTATGGAAGCTGACAAATCCAAAGTCTTCGAAGGCTTTAGGAAAGGAGACTTGTATATTGTTGATTTCTCCGCAGATTCACAACCAGCCGTGTGCCTACTTGCAAAAGCTTCAGAAGGATGGCTATGGCATCGACGACTTGGTCATGCAGGCATGAGGAATTTGAACACGCTTGCGAAGAAGAAGCATGTCATTGGCATTGAGAATGTCAAATTCCTCAAGGATCACTTATGCGGTGCCTGTGAAGCTGTAAAGATGACAAAGGCCAAGCATCCAGCAAAGACCATCATGACCACTACTCGACCATTTGAATTGCTTCACATGGATCTCTTCGGAAGTCTTCAAACGATTTTTCTCGAGGGCTTCAACCAACTTTGGTGTGAAGATCAAGCACATCAGAAGTGACAATGGCACTGAGTTCAAGAATTCGGGCCTCGATGACTATCTTGATGAACTTGGTATTACTCATGAGTTATCTGCTCCTTATACTCCTCAACAGAATAGCGTCATGGAGCGCAAGAACAGGACTCTTGCTGAGATGGCTCGCACTATGCTTGACGAATACAAAACCCCTCGTCGTTTCTAGGTTGATGCAATTGATACTGCGTGCCACATCATCAACGGAGTATATCTTCACAAATTCTTCAAAAAGACTGCCTATGAACTCCTCACTGACAAGAAACCCAATGTGAGTTATTTCAAAGTCTTCGGTGCTAAATGCTGGATTAGAGATCCTCATCACAACTCTAAATTTGCACCAAAAGCACATGAAGGTTTTATGCTTGGTTACGAAAAGGACTCGCACACCTACAGAGTCTTCAACAATGTTCTTCACAAGATTGTTGAAACTGTAGATGTGCGGTTCGATGAAACTTTTGCACCTGTTGCTAGACTTGAAGCGATTCGCATATTACTTGCTTATGCTAACCATCATGATATCATCTTATACCAAATGGATGTGAAAAGTGCATTCCTCAATGGTAAGCTTGAGGAAGAAGTATATGTTGCTCAACCCCCAGGTTTTGAAGATCCAAAACATCCTGACAAAGTCTTCAGACTTAACAAGGCCCTCTATGGTCTCAAGCAGGCCCCACGGGCATGGTATGATACATTGAAGGAATTCTTCATGAAGAAAGGCTTCACACCCGGTTCACTCGATCCCACTCTCTTTACTAAATCTTATGATGGTGAACTGTTTGTGTGCCAAATATATGTTGATGATATCATCTTTGGCTGTACTGACCAACGTTATAGTGATGAATTTGCCTATATGACGAGTGAAGAATATCAAATGTCTATGATGGGAGAGGAGAAATTCTTCTTTGGTCTTCAAATTCGTCAATAGCGCAATGGCATATTCATATCTTAGGAGAAATACCTCAAGGATGTCCTAAAAATTTTTGGCATGAAAGATTGCAAAGGCATCAAAATTCCAATGCCCACAAATGGTCATTTATGCACTGATGAAAATGGTACCGACTTCGATCATAAGGTATACCGCTCCATGATTGGCTCTTTATTGTACTTATGTGCATCTAGGCCAGATATAATGCTTAGTGTTTGCATGTGTGCCCGATTTCAAGCTGCACCGAAGGAATCACACCATAAGGATGTGAAGCATATTCTTCGATATCTAGCTCACACACCAACACTAGGATTATGGTATCCCAAGGGCTCAGATTTTGATCTCATTGGATATTCAGACTCTGACTATGCTGGTGACCGTGTGGACCGCAAGTCAACATCTGGTACTTGTCATTTCCTCGGACGATCCTTGGTCTGTTGGTCCTCGAAGAAACAGAACTGCGTATCACTGTCTACTGCTGGAGCTGAGTACATTGCTGCTGGTTCTTGCTGCGCTCAACTGCTATAGATGAAGCAAACACTCAAGGACTATGGCATCAACGTGAAGAATGTGCCACTCCTCTGTGACAATGAGAGTGCCATCAAGATTGCTCACAACCCATTTCAGCACTCGAAGACAAAGCACATTCAGATTCGTCATCATTTTCTTCGTGATCATGTGTTGAAGGGCGACATTTCTACTGAGCATGTGAAGACTGAAGAACAACTAGCCGATATCTTCACTAAGCCCTTGGATGAGAAGAGATTTAGCAAGTTGCGGTGTGAGCTAAATATCTTAGAGTCTTCGAATGTACTTTGAAAAGGCACTCATCCTAACACTTATGAAAAATTGATGACTTAGATGTGCATCACATGAAGAAACGTTTTCTTCAATCAATGAAGAATAACACTCTAAGTGTGAAGAAATTAATGAAGAATTTGATTCTCAGAACCCTACGACAATTGTACGCGGTGTCTGAAATCATCATTCTTATACGGTGGGTCACGCCACCACAAAAGTTGAAAATCTTCAGTTTGAGTTTTTCCTCAACTTTTGAAATTCCTCAGTTTTTCAAATTCTTCAACTTTGCAAAATCTTCACTTGTGCCCCCGTTTTTCTTCATTGGATATATATATATATATATATATATATATATATATATATATATATATATATATATATATATATATATGAGTTTACGTCCTCTACAACATTCACTTATAGCTACTTCTTCAAGTTGGTCTTTCTGCTAAGTGAATGTGATCGGACCCTTCCCCTCTAAGCTATACTCAATCCAATCTGTTCACAAATTCTTCATGTGCGTTCTATTTGAAACTCGTTCAAATTCTTCACTGTGTCCTTGTCAGCTGAAGAACTTGCGAACAGAACGTTAAAACTAATCTTATCCAAACTTTCAGTTTTGCCGCTCAAACCGTTCCGCATCCCATGATGCATTATTTTACTCACCCATGATCTTACACGATCTCCACTACACAGTACGTGGGTGACACATGTCGTGAGAAGGAGAACGGCCAGGGGCACGTTCATCCCAAATCTTCGGGCGAGCAGTTTTTCACCGTGGCTATAAATACCCCTGTCCCCTTCCTCACTTCTTTTACCCCGCTCGATCTCACTCTCCCGCTCGAGCTTCCGAACCCTAGCGCCGCCGCTACTCCATCATCGCCGGTGAGGAAGAGCTTGACTGCCTCGACCTCGTCGCCGTCGTACTCGCGCCGACCGCGGAAATCTTCACCTCCGCCGCCGCCGTAGACGTCTTCCTCGGCCAAGTTAGGGCATGGAAGATCTGCATCGACGAACTTCCCTGTTTCAACTCACAGTTCGTCGTGTTCTTCGTTCAGGGTAATTAAAAGCTACTTTTACTGCCCTCTTTGATTCGAAACTTTTCTACAAAATCTTCAAAGGTGTTTTATTCTTCAAATCCTCACACACAAAACACCTCACATGTTATCTGTTCTTGATTCATTTCCCTAAGCATC